>LPNX010775138.1:1014611-1090332 GCA_001517045.1 Pseudotsuga menziesii
AGCGATCCCAGGAGTCCTTTGATGCACTCAAGCAAGCCCTAGCATCAGCCCCGGTGATTAGTCCCCCGGACTATAGCTGTGATTTTCTATTATATGTGGCCACGTCATTAGAGACGATTGGTATGGTTTTGGTTCAAGAGGATGAGGAGCTCCAAGAGCATGTCATATATTATTTGAGACGGAACCTTATTGACGCAGAGATTCATCATTCTCATGTCGAGAAGCTTGCTTTAGCTACCATACATGCGGTTCAGTGGTTGAGACATTATATTCTCCTTCGCCAGACCTTGGTTGTAGCCCATGTCAATCCGTTTCAATTCTTCCTCACTCGAAGGATGATTGGGGGGAAATATAATAAATGGATTTTCATTCTGCAAGAATTCGATCTCGAGTTTGTTTCGGCAAAATCAAAGAAGTCTTTAATTTTTGCAGAGATTATATCGAATTTCCTAAGCGAGGCCGAGGAGTTGGTTTGTGAATATACATTTGTCGATGAAAACATCTTCTTAATCTCAACGTTAGACCCATGGTATGGGGATATCATAATATATTTACGAACACTGAAGACCCCTACTCACCTCTCGCAAGATGAACGACGACGATTACGTCACGTCTCTAAGAACTACCTCATAGTGGATAACACTTTGTACCACCGTGGGGTAGATTCCATTTTACGACGTTTTTAAACTCATGAAGAGGCTGAGGTAGTGCTGAATGATTGCCACGGAGGGGCGTGTGGTGGTCATTTATATGGGCTGTCTACAGCTCAAAATATTTTAAGAGCGGGTTATTTCTGGCCGTCGATCTTTAAGGATTGTGTTGATGTGGTGAAGAGGTACCACCCTTGCCAGGTGTTCACACGTAATATGCACTCGAAACCTGCCCCGTTACATCCCATTATCACCGCCGGTCCCTTCACTAAGTGGGGGCTCGATTTTATGGATTGCAACCCAGCTTCGGTTGGGGGGCACCATCATATTATAGTGGCTGTTGATTACTTCACGAAATGGGCTGAGGCCATGCCTACAGTAAAATCCAACGGTGAGACAGACACCCACTTTGTATTCAACCAAATTATTACTCGGTTCAGGATTCCAAAAGAGCTTGTCACTGACCATGGATCGCACTTTCAGAACCGTATGATGGAAGAGTTGGGATTGAAGTTAGGGTATAAGCAAGAGAATTCCTCTTCTTATTACCCTCAAGTGAATTGATAGGTAGAGGCAGTGAATAAATCACTCAAATCCATTCTCCAACGAACCATTGCACAAAGCAAGAACAATTGGCACATCATGTTATATCCTGCTTTGTGGGCATATCGAACCGCTGTTAAGACTGCCACTGGTTTTTCTCCATATCAACTTGTACATGGAGTGGAGTCGATATTGCTGGTTGAATGCGAGATTCCTTCTTTGAAGCTAGCTATAGAACTATTACCAAACACTTCACCATTGGAGGAGTGTTTGGTTCACCTTGAGCAACTTGGTGAGCAGCGTCGAGATGTCCTAGTGGCTCTAGAGGTTAATAAACGTCGTGTAAAGGCCCAATACGATAAGTCTATCCATCCAAGGGCATTTAGTGAAGGAGACTTGGTTCTTTTGTGGGATCAACCGAAAGAACCCTTGGGGGCAAGGAAATTTAATCCTATGTGGCGTGGTCCTTACGTGGTCAAGCATGTGTTAGAGAAGGGTGTGTATGAGTTAGTGGATTACGAAGGAACAGCCTTGGCGGAGCCTAGAAATGGGCTCTATCTTAAGAAATACTATGCATGATCTTCCATCAAGGCTGCTTATTGTATATTATTGTACAGCTTTGCATAGTTAGGTATTTTTCTTATCGTGATCGGGTTTGTGATTAGTTTCCGTTTCTTTTGGTAGATGTCAATGGAATCTTCCATCTACATAGGATTCATGAATGGTGCAAGCCATCACACTTAGCACTCAGCCTCTGCTACTTGGGTGATTTATACTCCTGTGGGTCAGGTACTATCTTCAGGAGGCGTATGTCTATGGCCATATTCAAACAATGTTGCTGAATATAGTGTCGTTATCGAGCTTCTATGGGATGCCATTTCGCATGGCGTTCTCTGTCTTGAGGTATGTCTTGATTTAGAGTTAGTAGTGTCACAGCTCAATGGTTTGTACCATGTTAGAGATCTGAATTTATTGAGAAGATTCTTGCGTGTGAGATTGTTAGCATGACAATTTGACAATATAACATATATACACATTCCAAGAAATAATAATCAAGTTGCTGACTCATATGCTAACTACGTGTTAGATTGGCATTTGTTGCATTCATAATAAATTAATCACAAACACGATTTTTACACATGTAAATAAATAAACTGATCACCATAAAACGTTTTATATATACATCCAAAATGTGATAATACATAGTGTCATGATACAAAATTGGGGCTTTCGAGCCACCAACATATAATACATGGTAGTACAAAATGTATACACTCCCAGGTGTCTAATCCTGTGGAGGAGGAGGAGGGTTGTGATCATGGAAGGTCACTACAACTCTAGCTAGCCATTGGAATAATCGCACCCATGCGCGTGGTACACCCACTACCTGCCGCTGCATAGCCTCAGGCAAGTCCTCGACTTGCACCATGGGAATTCTATGTGTCAGTCTCATAAAATTGGTATGAATGCTTTGGAGCGTCCGCTCCACATCCACATCTGTGATGTCATCTCCTCTTCCCCTCCGTTTATGACGAGGGAAGCCTTCTGGCCACCATGGTCCCACATCTGCACACAAATGGTAGATGTCACTATGTATTGTCATGCAAAAATATGTCTTTTTTATTCCAAATAATCAAGAAAACATAAAAAAATTAAATAACTCAAAAAATTTAAAAGGAGAGGGTCGAAATTCGTTACCTATATCGCCATATGCCGATCTTGGTGGTAGCAGCATGTCCGGTTCCCCCTGGAAATCTATCCCCGCATAGGGGTAGTCATCGATGGAAACTATCTGTTGTCGCCACCATGGAAAGAAGTCAGCTGGATATGGGTTGGCCACCCTACCACCCCCCAGTCTGCGCATAGTATCTGCCCAACGTCGTTGGGCCGGATCTTGAACCCCATGAAGAGGAACGTCCACTCTAGGGCTCAATCCTGGAACACGCTTGAATAAAAACGTGCTCAGAATACTGCTGAACCTGAAGTTCCACACTCTACCTGCCTTACACTCATTGAGCTGATGTTTCATGTTGCTCAGTAGTGTAGTGCTCCAGTTGTAAATCGTGGGTCTCATGCACTCCACTGCATAGAACATCAAAGGATGCGAGGCCTGGTGGAGTGATGCCAAGCCTGCTATCCTGCCCAATGTCAATAGTATGGCCTTTAGGCCCAGCACCTGTATAGAGTTGGTAGGGACCTGAATCCCCACCTTCTCTGTGTCTGGATAGTAGTACACTGCAATGTACTCTTCGATAGTTAGGCCACCTCTTGGCCCACCACGAGAACGAAGATTCACCACTTCCCCTCGTCTAGAAAGACCAGTAATGAAGTATATGTCCTCCACCTCTATGGTGAGGGACATCCCATATATCTGAAAGGACTCCGAGTCTGGATTCCAATAATTCACCAGTATCTGTAATAGTCTTGGTTTGGCCCTCAAACCACCAAGACACCAAAACTTGTAGAGTCCACATGCACGTAGAGCTTGTTGAGCCATTAGATCGGCCCTTACTGCTTCCTCTACATCACCATGTTCACGCTCTCTCCACTCTAGGACCATCCTGCACAAGAAATTGCAAATTTTCCCATTAGATTATTGAAAAAACCTTATGCGCGGCCTCATACGCGTCTGTTTTCAAAACAGTCGCGTATGTACGTGGGTTTGAGGGCATTTTTCGTGTATATCCAGCCCTATACACGGAAAAACCTCGATTTCCGCGTGGGCCGCAGTGCTCATTTTAGGTTGGCCTAGAAACCTTATTTGAGCATGGAATTTCATGAAAATTGCATCAAAATGAAAGAAAAGAGCATGGGTAAATACCTGGAAGAAACGATAGTGGATTCCGCCGGCTGGATCTCCTGGAATTCGCTGGTGAAAATCAGAGCTCAAATGGGTAAAAGTTTCAAATGTTTTATAATATTTTGAATTGTTTACTATTTATAGAAATTTTTTAAATATTTGAAAATTTTTACCCCCTTTCCTATAGTTTCGACATTTTCTAACCATTTTGGACCATTTTTGACATAATTCATGTTGTAGAGGACCTTTTTCATTGCCGTTTCAGCCGTTGGATTGATCCGTTCATGCCGATCTCAGGTATCATGTATAAATTGACATATAGGTTAGGTTTTATCACCGTTTGCATTTTGCATGACCTTATGACCATATTATGATGACCTTAGGTACAAACCCACTCTGTTATGTCACATAACCTTCTTGTTGTTTTAGAAGTGGCATGATACGAGTGGTAGAGCTTCACCTTACATGGGTACCCTAGTTAGCAACTTATTTGCATTTGGTGCCCATGCCAACATTTTATCTTTTAGGGTGTGGGAGTCCGTTGTATAGTACTGCCATGACATTTCGCAAGAGCCTCATACTCCTCTTGATCTTTTGCTGGCTTATTTCCCTGAGGACTCCCTCATGTCAAGTTGTGAATGCATTATCATGAGATTTTCCTGCCTTATTGAGCTTTATGCCGGCTCCCTTGACATTGCGTTTCAGCCATATAGCCCGAGCTTGTCTCATGTCTAGCCATGCAGAGCCATTTTTTATATCCTTCGCAACGTGTTTCCCTTTTTACCAGGAGGGGATTTTCTCCTGAATGTCGATATCCTACACATGTATCCTTGCATTGAGCATAGGTATGTTCCACTGCTTGGAACTAGTTTGTTTTCCCTTATGACACTCATCTCCTCCTAGTCTGTAACTATAAAGCCATTTTATTCTTTTTCAAGCTTTTTAAATAATTGAAAAAGTCCAAAAAAAAACCAAAAAGCCGGACAAGGAAAGATGTTATCTGTGGTAGCTGTCGAGTCATGTCGCCTTCGAATAGAGCACTGTATATCACATCCATTGGTTGGGTTATAGTTTGACTTTAGGAGCTGTACTCCTTTGTTTGAGTTTATCTCCACCGACTGGTTAAGCTTCCAGTAGCTATGGAGCCTCTGTCGACGCCTCCTGTATCGCAAAGATGTCCCAGTTTGTATATCGAGTCTATGCTGCCTTCATTCAGTCACCATATGCCGTCATGCTCTTATTCGAAGGAAGTTGAAACTTGAGTCGGCCATTCCTCAGTTATCTTGAATTTGCATGTCAGCCATTCCCGATACAGTTACTAGTTCGTGCACCTTATGATCGAGTCCTTCCACATTATACAGCTTTGCTAAGTACCTCGTGTTGGATGATGGGGGATGCCTTAATGCCCTCCTTCCAATGGATTTCATCCCATTGACTTCAGATCATTTATTCTGGGATTGGAATCTAGAGTCATTTTGAGTGCCTTGAGACTTGCAGTCATCAGTGGCAGGTTCTCTTGCCATCGAGAGTCTTTGTGAATACATCAATGTCCCTTGATTGATGGATCCTCTCAAGTGTTTGACCTCAACACATTTATTCACACTTGTTAGTTTGCACTCTAGTACCTTGATTCCCATTTTCATCATCGGTGGGTGATCTCGCGTCTGTTAACGGTATACATTAATGATCGACAATCAGACGATGGACTACTATGTTCGACCTCGACACCTCTATTCGCATAGTAGGACATGTACTTGTAGCGGTTTGTGTAGAAGACTTTCCAGATTGGTGGCATCTCTTATATGTTACCTCCTTGATCGTGCCAGTGTTCATGAGATTTTAGCTCTTATGACTTGATTCTAGTATATGTCAGATATTTCCAGCCACTATGGAGATTTTGATCTGTTATACATCTTCCGCCATTATGGAGATTATGGTCCTTTGTATATCTTCATCATGGAGATTCTGATCTATGTATATTGTACATGGCGATGACCACTTATGTGATATCTTGTATCATGCCTATTCATGGCCATTGTACTCTTGTTTATCCGGGACTGCTATATGTATTTGCAGTTATGTGTAGAGTTGTATTATTGTACTATGTTGATTGGGTGGCTGGTATTCCATTTGGGATCCTTCATCACTCCACTTCTGGGATGGACTTATAATGTATTTCGGCCATCGTATGACCCCTCTGACCTCACACATTAGGGGGCATCTGTTATAGCTGATTTCACCACTCTAGGTGAATCACAATTTGTATGGCCTTCCCCTGTCTCGCGGCAGACTCCTTAGACCCCATGGACCATTTTTTGTCCTTTGATGTTTCCTTGACCATCCCTAAAAACATGTGAAAAATGATACACGTGACTTTTAAACCTATAAGCGCGGATATACGCGAGTTTGACCACTAAAACCGCGTACATCGGGATGTGTACAAAATCCAAATCCTTTTGGAGTTTTCCTTGACATGGATCTGACTCATTTGACTCCTGGCCTTCCATATGCCTTGAGATCGCTCGGATTCGACCTTTCAATACCCCTTTGAAAAGCTATATAAGGAACCCCTTGGTACATTAAAGGCATAAGAGAGAATTAAGAGCAAAGAAACTATAGTCCATTGTTTCCGGAACTTATGCTTGAGTCTGCATCCTGTTGAGCCCAGAAATGGCCTCTTTTAACCACCTTCAATTACCTTTTCTTGTCCTATCCTACCCCACTCAGCATACCAATTAGACATGTTATCCCCACTCTACTCTTCAAACCACCAAGGTATGACTGGTCATTGCTTTATTTTATTAATAATTATGATTGTGATAATTAAAGCTGTGTATCTCTCAATGTGCTAACATATTATGGTTTATAAAGGTAGTTTGAGATAAGTGGACTGCAGAAAGATTGGGTTGAACAAGTCTCGAAAAGGATGGATATTCACTGCTCAAGTTGATCCTCATCCATCCTACCCTCACCCAAGGCATGCGGTTCTAATGCGATATCTCGGATACAGCTGTGACAAGGCATCTATAACAGAATGCGCCATATTTGGAGATTCATAGTACATTGCTACTCGGGTGTAGTCGTAATAAAAAAATATCGCTACTCCTGGGACGATTAACATTTTTCCTGTGCTTTCTATTTTCTTATCATGCCACGTTTGTAATAGCTATCATCATTTAGGGCGCCGGAAGATCAGATATCTTCATGGATGCCCCATCATAGGATCAGATGTTATGATCCACATGGTATAAATATCCAGAATTGTCTCGACCCAGGGGGTTGCTAAACATATAATTCATTCATTGTATTAGCTGTGAGGAGGAATTGTGTAATTACTCTGTGTTTTTATACAAGGAGTTACTTCTGATTTAAGGATTCTTACGCCTGTTCAGCCAGCATCTCTGTGTGAAGGCTGGGCCCTCCTTCCACAGATATTGCTGAGTTAAATTAGGACTTTTTAATTCAATTGTCGTGTGATGTCATGTTAATTCTATTTCTTTCATAAGTAGCTGTGGTAAGTGTGGATTTACAGTGTGTTGTGGTTGCATTCCCTGGAGATTTGTAGTGGCATAGTGAAACGGTCGACTGAGTAGGTAATCATTTTTTATGCAATTCATGTGGTAACTGTAAACATCTCTGTTCATCTTGAGGTCTTATTTGTTGTTCCATAAATCTTTTCAACTTGTCTTCATTGTTATGATCACTGAATTTCATTCCTACACTTCAGTTTTCTAGAGTAGCCGAACTCAATCTTTGCATTTGAATTCCTAGATCAATATTCAATTTACGCTTGTGGTTTTCTAGAGTAATCAGATTGAATAGGTGAATTAATCTTTCAGGTATGTGAATAGGATTTCATTTCATCTGCAATTGTAATTTGGATATTATTTTTATCTTTCCATTCTTAGATCAAAGCATAGCAGAAGGTAATTGTGATTGTAGCATTTAGAAGATAAATGGGATTACACAGATTCTTGGGATGAGCATAGTTGAACAGAGGATAGTATTGTTCAATTGTAGTGACTTTGTGTTTAAGCATATACTGTGCATTTTATCCTTGAAATACAAGACTTTCCCGGGTTGACAATAAATATTGTACACTCTGTACGTTGGTAGTAATCTGCTTGCATATTGGGTGCTCGACACATCCCTTTGTCCCTTGGAGCACTTTTGTGTTCTTCCCAAGCTTGCTTTTTGCTTGTGAGCTTGCTATCTAGAGATGGAGGATTGAAGTGGTGGAGGCCCAAGTGGGGGATTCCGTTTCTTTGGTTCGTAGACGTGCCGACAGAGGTTGTATCTTGTAATCTCTGATTTATATTAATAGAAATATCTTTTCCTGTCCAATAATGTGTGTTTGAATGAATATTTTATCCATTGGATTATGTCAAATGCTTATACATTATTGATTATATATGCTAGAATAGATATAACACCATGATATATAGAATGCTTGTATTGTTTACTTGTTGTTGAGGAAATAATTCAAGCTGAAGTTGGAAAGCTCAACGGGGATCTACCTCAACCATCCGGAATAAGGTATGAAGTCTGATCCTTTAGTGTTAGACATTTAATTTCTATTGCATATTGGAAAGGATTGATTTCTGGAGTCAAGCTGTCTGTTGTGCTACCCCAAGCCATAGGAATTTCTCTCCGTAACATGCGGGAATTATGAGGTGACTTTTGTTTTTTGTCAATAAAGATGATTGTATTATTGCGAAATTAGATATTACAGAAGCGACCAAAACACAGGCCTTAGCACATCAGAGCCAAACTCCCAGCTTAAAACAACCATAAAACCTTCTTTTCCCAAAAAAGGGAGAGCCCAGAGATACAGAGCTCAATCCCAACATT
This sequence comes from Pseudotsuga menziesii, assembly GCA_001517045.1. Taxonomy (NCBI): domain Eukaryota; kingdom Viridiplantae; phylum Streptophyta; class Pinopsida; order Pinales; family Pinaceae; genus Pseudotsuga; species Pseudotsuga menziesii. The sequence goes on from LPNX010775138.1 coordinate 1,023,456, forward strand.
AAAACCATATCTAGAAGACATACGACCTTTGGCCCTATCCCCGACTATTGACATTAAGAGACTACTATTTGAGAAAAAAAAATAGTATAACATAGACAAAAACTTAGAATTAAGGAAGAGGGTCATAACATGGAAAAACAAAGGTCTGCATCAGATTCGCTGCACGCTGAGGAAACGAACCAACAATGCTTTCCACTCCTCGGCCTCTAGAATTTTGTCTGGATCCTCCTTCAGTCTGCTGCTCCATCCTGGGACGATAAAGGGAAACTCCCAAGCGGGAAGCGATTTGATCAAAATTTCGGTGCATCAATTGAGAGTCTTCATTGAGGTCCTTCCAGGTCCTTGCGGGCTCCTCATCCCATTCCTTTTTGGCTGCCACCTCTTCCTTTCTAGCCTCCAGGTTAAGCGAGACATGCGTTACCAGGTTCATTGTTACCCAGTATAGCATAATCATACTGTCATAGGCCAACGCCCGACCTGCAGTAGAACCAGGGTCCACAACCCAGTCTTCGACTTCCTGGCAGACTTCCTCAATTGGCATGGTTTTCACTTGTTCCCATAGGTCCTTTTCCACCCTCTCCATATATTTGCGAGTGATCAACGGAATGTGGTATTTAAAAAACTCAGCGACCGCTTGGGCCTGGAGTTGGGCCTGGGTAGCAGTTCCCTTGCCCCTCCTAGCTACCCCCTTTCCTTTATTGTGACTCACAGTCGAAGCTTATCCCATATTTGTCTTTCCATGACTGCCGTGGGGAGGGCCCATCCTGCACTCTTCCTCCCAGTTCCTCACTAATATTCTTTGCAAATCCCAAAAGCGCTCACTACTCCTAATCACTACCAGGCCGAATTCCATAGGTAGCGGATGAAATGCCACACAACCTTATCAGTATAAATAAGGAGGAGAGTTGTGGTTTTCTCAACAGTTCTGTATGAGCCCACGATCTCCCATATCCAACGATCACATTCTCCTATACCCAACATGCACTAAGACATCATTCCCATCATTAATCCCAAATCCCTATTCCACAGAAAATTTGTCCTACTTCTCCTTTCAATCCAAGCTCCATACCCTGGTTTAAGAGCGAAGTGACTGCTTCGAATTAAGATGGATGTCATCTGCATGATCACCTGTGGCAGTGGATGGATCCATGGAGGGCTTCCTCTGCCTCCTGTCTTCGCCATGATGGTCAGTCGTATCACCCACCATATGCCTTATTGGATCGACATCTTGTGTGGTAAGCTATTTGCACTGTGGAGCCCACTGCTCCGCTATGAAGTCCTCCAGCTGTCCCGACTTATGGACCCCATTCCCCTCTACACCAATATTTTCCAGCATGTCCGCTACCCAATTCGCATCCCATCTAATATGGTGGAAGGAGACCGCTGGGTGTAGCAAAACCAACCTGCGAAGGATTTCCAGCATGCTGGCTAAACACCAACTGGACGAGACCTTCTCGGTTGTCTTCCCGTTGGCGAGCTACTTTTCCATTTGGACTAGGATGTTCGAGTCCCCTTTGACAATTTCCGGGAGCCATCCTTCCCTGAGCATGATTCTAAGGCCTTGGAGTATACCTTCGAGTTCTGTATATTTGTTGGTGTTATACCCCATGGAGCCATAAGAAATTTGAAGGATATCCTCGTCCGAGTTTCTACAAACTCCACCATAGCCGGCCGCACCTGGATTACCCTTCGCCGCACCATCAAAGTTGAGTTTGAAAACCAAGTGAGGAGGGAGATCCCATGAGTTAGGAATCAAAACTCTGCAACTTTTAACTTTTCATCACAGTCCATCGAGAGTTCCTTTATCCAGCCCCCAACCGTCTGCAATGATTTTTTCCGGTCCTGAAAACTCTTTATCTTTCTCACTCCATTGCATGCTGCAAATGGTTTCCAGGATGTTCGTAGCTAGAGTCCCCCAAACCTCTTTTGCGTTCGCTACTTCCCCCTGAATATTCGACCATTTCTCTCCTTCCACACTTCCCACATGATAGTTCCCAGCAATGCTTGCCATATAACTCGTAAGATTTGATTTTTAAAGGCTCTGGGGTTCCATTCCCTCAAATTTTGGCTCAGGTCACCTTGACATCGATCACTCTTTCTGAAGGCCTGAGCACCCATATCCCATAGCATCATGGTAAAGGAGCATGAATCAAGCAGATGGTTCATGCTCTCCTCCTGTACTAAGCAAAGGATGCACTGAGAGGGACCATGGGTTTCCCTACGTCCCAGGTTTTCCCTAGTTAAGATTATTTGTTGGACCACCAACCAACAGAAGGTAGCAATCTTTGGCCAGGGGTTGGTCTCCTAGAATTTCTTCTAGATTTCATCCTCCCCTTCCTGGCTCCTGATTCAAATATCGTAGGCTTCTTTTACGATAAAGGATCCTTTTTGTGTGTATCCCCATCGAAGATTGTCCTCCTCATATTTGTGCAGAATGCACCTTTCCTAGAGTTCCTCCTTGAAGGAATGATGGTCGTCCTCCGAAATCCGATCATCAGCCCTATCCCAAAGCAGCCATCGTCACTGATCCCCCTGAGCTCCTTCCTCCCAGTAGTGATGCACTTCGATCTTGCCTTCCTTGATCCCTTTAGCTTGTATGTGCTGCCAACGAGGTTCAATCCATAGTTTAGGGAGTTGGTTCCACGAGTCATCCCAGAAATTAGCATCATCGTCTGCCTTAACCTCCCAAAAGCTATGCTCCTAGACTATCTTGCGTCCCGTCAGAGCCTTCGCCCAAATGTGAGATCCCGACGGTTCCTCATTAAATCATATCAGATGGGTCTTGGGCCGGTCCTTGGCGTACTTGATGTGCCAAAGCTTAGCCCATGGTTCCTGTGTATAGTTGCACCACCTCCACCAGATTTCCCCCCCCTGGATTTCTCCCATGAATTCAGGGTCGCGAAGGTGCAGACCCCCTTTGTCCTTATGAGAGCATATTTTTTCCCAACTGACCAGATAGAATTTGGCTTTAGCTTCTTGGCCTCCCCACAGAAAATTTCTTTGAATACTCCTTATCTCCTTTTTTATAGACTTTGGGGCAGACAAAACAAAAAAAAGATAGGTTGGCATAGCTTGGAGGACCGATTTTACCATGAATAGCATAGAAGGCAGGTTAAGGGGCTCGAGGACATAGCTTGAGAGTCTGCCCCTATCCAACAGATCCTTCCATGACACGCTCTTGATGGCTTCCAGTCCCAATGGAAATCCAAGATATTTGGAGGGGAAGGATCCCTTGGTAAAACCCAATATTCTGACTATATTCCTTCAGGTAATGGGTGGAGTGTTTAAGAAGAATACCCGAGATTTCTCAGCATTGAATTCCAGCCCAGAAGCTTTTGCAAAGAGCATTAAACTCTTTTTGAAAGTCGGCGCTTCTTGGACTGAAGGGTGCCCCATTAGCATCGTGTCATCTACGAATTGATGGTGAGTTTGTTTCTCCATGCCTTCATGAAGGGATAGACTCTTGATTTCTCCTCTTCCCGCCTGGGTTCATATGAGTTTACTCAGGCCCTCCACCATTAGGATAAAGAAAAAAAGTGAAAGAGGGCCCCCCTGCCTAATCCCGTAGGAAGGCTTGAAGAGCTTGGTTGGGGATCCATTCAACAAGATGGAGAAGAAGGGCATAGTAACCAAAGCCATAACCCATTCCACCCATTCCATGATGAAGCCATACTCTCTTAGCATCTTCTCCATATATTTCCAGCTGAGATTATCATAGGCCTTGGAAATGTCAAGCTTAATGAGGATTCCAAGAATTTTTGTCTGTTTTAGCGAGTGAATTGTCTCATGGACAACGATGATGCCATCTAGAATCTGTTTGCCCTCGATAAAGCTAGACTGATCCAGGCCGATCAAACCCGGGAGGAGGGGATTTAATTGATTCACAATCAACTTGGAAATAATTTTATAGATCACATTGCATAGGGCTATAGGTCCGAACTTGCTTGGAGAATCTGCACCTTCCACTTTCGGAATCAAGGACAGAAAGGTTGCATTGAATGATTTGAGCACCCCTCGCTTGCATCTTGATTCCTCCACAATTTCTAAAACCTCATCCTTGATAATATCCCAGAAAAAGTGAAAGAAGTTGGTTGTGAATCCATCCAGACCGAGGGCTTTCCCTTGGTCCATCTGGCTTACCGCTTCCTCTACCTCCTACATGGAGGTAGGTTTATTGAGCATTTCATTGTCCTCCCTTGTCACTGTCCCGGGGATGAGCACAATGATCTGGGCAATGTCCTGAGCCTTGTCTTTGTCATCCTCAGTCATTATCCCTTTGAAATAGCTGGTAAGCTCTTCCTCAATCTCTCCTCTAGTCTCCACCTGGGACCCATCTTCTCTTTTGATTCTATGGATCTTCGAGCCTAGTCTATTGTGGACCATGAAGTTATGGAAGAATTTGGAGTTTTTCTCTCCTTCCTGAAGCCATTTGACCTTGGATTTATGCCTCCAATATATTTCTTCTTTCCTTTCTATTGCATCTAGTTGGATAAGAAGATCCTTCTCCTTCTCTTTCATCTCCATGTCCCATCCACTTTCCATACCTTTCTAGCAGATGAGGTCAATGTCCTTGATAAGTCTTTTTTTGTCCTCAAAGATGTTACCAAAGTCCTCTTTGTTCCACGTGCGTATCTTTGCTTTTAGGGCCTTAAGTTTTTGGTGGAAGTTGTACATCCTTGTTCCCCCAGGAGTATCCAGCTCCTGCCACCATTGTTACCCCAGACCCCTAAAGTCCTTATGTTCCAGCCATAACTGCTCAAAGCGAAAGGGTTTGCTCAGGAGGGCATTCAACCAATCCCAGTTGAGAGAAATTGGCCAGTGATCAGAGCTTGCCACTAGGAGAACGCTTGCCCTTATTTCCCAAGACCCTCGTACGATGTTCTCTGACACTAGGAATCTATCAATCCTGGAAGCAAAGAGGTTCTCCCCACCCCTCCTATTATTCCATGTAAACCACCCATCTCCTATTTCTAGATCTGCTAGTGGGTTGTTGGCAAGCGGAGCCCTAAATTCTTCTTGGTATTTGTCCATTACCCTCCAACCTCCCTTCTTTTTGTGGATAGAAGTGATCAAGTTGAAATCCACTCGTATGATCCAATTACCTTCCTGGGTTGATGCACTCAGCGAATGCAGATGAGGTGACTTTTGTCATATCAATGCGTATATATATTTTTCAAGAGATAAAATCTTTACTCTCATGTTTAAGGTTTTTTAATTCATAAATTTGTTTACTTTTCAAGTTGCTTGGTGGTTGAGGCGACCACCTTTACTAACGAGTTAGTATTTCCCACAAATCCCATGAATACTATATTATGATTCCCAGCCTATCTATTTTAATTTCTTTTCGAAAAGTTTCTCATGGACCTATTACCTTTCTTGAAAAATACTCGATGAATTTCCATCGCCAAAATCAAAAGAATGCAGTGTTAGTGTTGAAAGATTATTAGTTTGATAAGGACTATTACACACACAATTCTCCTTCTGAAATTAATTTCTTGTGCACAGAGTTCTAAGCTTCTATGAAGAACAATATTATATTTTAAATGATATGCCTTACGGTTAATTTTTAATGTTAATTATTAATTGATATTAATTAAAGTTAATTTAAATTTGATAATTAATTAATACTGATGTTAATGGTTAATATTAAAGTTTACATGGTTAATTGATATTAAAGTTAATATTAAATTAAATTAAATTAATAATAACAATACTTTTATATTCATATTAAAGCTAACAATTAATTATTAATGAGTTAATATTAAAGTTAATATGGTTAATTAATATTAAATTAATAATTGATTAAAATTAATATAAATATTACTATTAATATATTTGAACTTAATCTTAATATTAATAACACTATTAATTTTAAGATTAATGTTAACATTAAGATTAAGACTAACATGAATATTAACTTAATATTACCATTAATGTTAAACATAATCTTAATATTAATGTTAACATTAACATTAATATTGATATTAATCTTAACATTAAGATTAAGATTAACATTAATATATAGTAATGCTAATATTAAGATCAACATTTATATTAATATTGATATTAATCTTAACATTAAGATTAAGATCAACATTAAAATATTAATGTTAATATTAAGGTCAATATTGACGTTAAAATTAACATTAACATTAATATCAATTTTAAGCTAATGTTAATATTAATGCTAACTTAATATTAATAATGTTAACTTAAGTTAGCATTACTATTTTTTTGGTAAGTATGCATTTGTATTAATCACCCTAAACAAAAAGTTACATACGAAAAGCATCATGGACAAATTGTTGGAGTGGTCTAAACCTACCACCCCAACCCATAAAAAAATAGTAAGCAAATCAGTTTATTACAAAATAAGGCACAATAACCCATTGAGACGACGGGGCTCGAGTACTAAACTTCACAATACATATGAGTTTCATAGACATATAAACAATAATGCAGATATATACTGAAAGAAAACGAAAATAACAGAACGAGCAAGAAAAAACCGAGGTAAGCAAAATAGACTGCAGGTATCCATCAGCCCCAAGCTTAAGGGTCCGTGTTCTCCTCAATGATAGGACAACCCCCTTGGAAATCCTCATTAGTCGTAAGTTCAGGCTACTTAACAAGTAGAGGAGAGGTTTTGCGAATTGATACCTCAATGTCACAACCACATTTGTTGTTCAACTGAGTGATGGTGGAAGGAGTTGGAAACAGAACAAATGATGAGAGAGGCATAACCAGAACTAAGCTCTTGTCCACTGAAGCTGTGGGTACCCCGTGACGCTGCCTCTACCCCCTTATCCTAGCATACAGAGACCCAGAGCCAGCCATTTCCACGCTGCAGTCACATCCCGCTTGTTGAGATGAGTGTCAAGTTCAATCAACCTAGTTTTCGCCTAGAGAATCGAGCTTCAATTTTAGTTCCAAGTGCCAACCATTTCTTCCATGAGTGAGCCCGTCATGTTCTTAACAATCTAGTAATGATTTAGACGTCCCCCTCCAATACCTCTGGCCAAATGTTTGTTGATCAACTTGGATTCCCACTCATCAATCAATGTGCACATCGACATGGAAATACCACTGTTGTAACCATCTTCCTGCATCATATGCGAACCCCGTTGAGCTCGTCCTCTACCACTGCTAGCCCGACGGGGCTTGCCACACTATCACGACAGGGTTGAACAGTTATGAAGCTTGACTTCGGGGCCAATATTTTCTCTCGGCGTCTGAATCAACTTATGGGCTAGACAAAATATGGTATACAAAGCAGCCCACGTGGACGGACCAGAGACATAGCCGTAGAATGGTAGTGCATGTGGAAGCAATACAGTGGGAAAGACCAACAAGGTGTATCCGAGCCGAACTAGGAGGAGAGTATATGAGACAGAGCCAAACACGATACCAACAAATGAGGCACCAAAAATTCCTTTGCAAGAACCATAAACTAGATGATGACATGATTGAGATGAGAAGCCATTAATGGTGAGTTAAGGTGATGATGCCCCTTCCAGAACATGACACAATGTAATACTGGGTCTGCCAACCGTTGATGTGACTACAGGGCCATCTCCAGACTTAGAGTGTAAATTCCCATGAATTCCATCTTTGCCAACACATAGACCCTCGACCTCATCTACGATGTGCCTTAATTGCGCCCTGGGAGGATGACAAGGGCTCTTAATACGAGGTGACATCCTTGCCACCCTCTTGTCCCACCACCCGAGGCTATAATCACTGTCAACCGAACACATGGCACCCGCATCCAGGAAAGTTAGCATTAATATTAATATTAATCTTATTGTTAATATTAACATTAATATTGATATTGAGTTAACATTAATAATAATAATATTAAGTGCTTAAACAACATCACCTAGAGTAAGACATGATTCACCATACTCAACATAATCAAGGTTCACTAAAGTAAATGACGACTAACCAATATCAACTATAATTTACTATACATAAACATCATTAACCAAAGTTAACCATAATCTATCATGGTGCACTAAAGTAAACCATGCATAGACAATAATCAACTACGTTTCGCTATAGTCAAACTTTGTTAACCATTATGTGTCATCCTTGATCAACCATGGTCAATGATGGTCAAACATGGTCAACCATTTCTCACCAAATCAACCATAGTTTACTAATGTCAATCAAGGTTAATTAAAGTTAACCATAGTAAAACATGGTCAATGGCATTCAAACATTGTCTCACATAGTGAAATATGGAAAACCATGGTTAATAACGTAATCCACATTGAACAATTGTTATTTTAAAACCATATTCAAATAGATTCTTTGTTACCTAAACAAATTAAACCATACACAACAAACTCCAAGGTTCACTAATGTAAATCATGGTTAACCAACAGTTGGTCCTCATTTTGTCACCATTTTTGGGCTAAATACTTTACATATTAATACATGTTTTGTTACCTTTTGGCGTCTTTTGCCCATACAGTTCGCCATTCAGCAGCAGGTATGGCTATATTTTAATTTATGTAAGTTATATTTTATTTTGCATCATCTCAAGGTTTTCTTGTTTAAATTTGATAATATGTGGTGATATTCTACTATATGAAACTTTCGTGCAGAATCTTGGTCTTCAGCGAACCAACGAGCAACACAACATTCATCCTAGATGTGCGCAGAGTGTATCCAGCGCATCATCCAGCTCACTGTTTGATTTGTAATTAAATCCGAATTGTTCCTTCATATGTGAAGTTTTGAATGCGTTAATAGATTAAGTATTGTTGCTCATAGTAATACAATTTTTCCTCTTAATCATATGGTTATTAAAGGAATCCATAGAATAGAATTTAGATCATCTTTATAAGTTTTCTGCTTGTTCATAAATCATGTCTACCTTCTTGTAATATCATTTTATCTTTTGTAAGTTGGATTTATTTATTTATGGATCATCATGTTTACTATAGCCTGTAATTGGACGGTTCTTAGTCTACATATTTTCATATAAATTAAGTTAGATCTGATTCCCTTTAGCTTCTTCACCTCATTTGAAAGCCATTTTGATACTTCTCCTGCTCCTATCCCGATTACAGTAAACCCTTATCCTCAAAATAATCAAGGAGAATGGAATTAGTGGCCATCTATTAGTTGCATGTATAGTTAGTTGTTGTAAATTATTTTTGGTGTAACCAGTTCTTAAAAGTTGTTTATTAGTAAAAATAGACCTTCTTCTAAAGAATAGTTCATTATCATCACACTGTCCATATCTTTATCTTTTAATAATTGTTTTAAGTATAGTAGTATAGCTTGATACCACTCTGCCTTAGCACTCTATTTCCGTTATATCAACTAAGTTGATTTCTTAGGAGTTCAACTCAGTTTTTCATTTTGAAAGACCTTTTAATCTTTTGTTTACTAAAATTATTACCACGACACTCTCTACCTTCTCATATATTTTGTAACAACTCTAAGCCTACCAACCACGATCGATAATTAAATATTAGATAAATTATTCAAGACAATATTTTTCCCAACATTTTGGCGCCATTGCTGGGGAGTTGTTCCGTAAGGTAGATTAGATGTAGGCTGGTAGCGGGGGAGTGGTAAGATGAGAGGTAAGAACCTGTGCATCTGTTATAAGAGGTGCCCCCAAATCCAGTAGTAGTAGTAGTAGTAGTAGTAGTAGTATAGGATAGATTCGTTAAGATAGTAAAATTTTGCTAAAATTTTTATTAAGTTTTTATAGGAAATATTTTGACCTCAACCATCAACTCAGTGAAAAGTCATCGAAAAAAAAACACCTATAGGAAGTAGTTCTGCTAGAAACATAAAGAGATTCTTATGGGGGAAATCATAGAAAGAGAAGAGATCCTGGCAGGAGGTCCTGAGGGCCTCATTCCTGACAAAATTTAAAAGAAGTAACCATTGGGAACCTTTAAATCTTCCACTAAGTCATAAAGTTGGATAATACCATTTTTTAAGTAGGGGAGCTGAACTTCACTAATTTTTTCAATCTTTCCTAGGTGGAAGCTCTCTTTGGCAATAGTAACCCCACAAATTGACACATCCATAGTAGCATCTCCTACTCCTATAAGAACCAATAAAAGAATGGGTCATCAGAGGAAGATTTATCCTAGAAAAGAATGTTGGGTTGCCCTAATCCCACCTCAAAAGAAACCTTATAGGTACACTCACTTTAGAAACCAAAATTACATAAAGAACCAAGAAGAAGAATGAGCAGCAAAGAGCAATTTCTGTCCAAAATGTAAAACTAAACATCCTCGACAGGAATGTCCATTCAACAAAACCTCTCCATGTTATATCTGCATGGGGCATCATGTTTTTCCCCAGGGGATCAAGATGGATCATGATAGAGGTAATCATTGGATTTCCCTCCCCAAAGACTCTTCCTCCTCTTGATTCTTAAAAATATTGTAGGTTATCATCAGTTGTAAATATCTTAGTATGTGTATATCTCTTTGAATAAATAAGAGTCATGTCTAATCATAGGGGACTCTTTTTCTATGTTTTCAAGAATAAAAAAATCATCCAATAAATGGTTTTGAAATTTAGTTACAAATGGGTCTTTCTATTTCTTTGAACCGCTCATGGGATACTACCTGAAAAGGAAAGCACTCTAAAAACACTAAAATCATATCTTAACTTTGAACCATTTATTTTATGATTTTTTTATGCTTTATATATGGTGGTTTGATTCGGATATGTATATTCCTGATTACTTGAACAAGTGCTCAAAAGACTCACTTCAATTATCATGTTTTTCAGAATTTCTATATCTAGAGATTACTAGCTCATCTACACTTGTTATCAAAACTCGACTCTTAAATATTTTTGAGAACCGTTCCAGGATAAGTGGAATTTCTCCTTGTGGGGAACATTATCTTTAATAAAGAAGATAGACTGAAAGGCCCAGGAACACCTTTAAGTTATTGTCTTTTGACATGATCTATAGTTAAGGCCATTTTATGAATTTTTTTTATAACTCATGTGTTTAGCAGGGCTTAGCATGCTGTAGTACCAATCGACTTCCATATACTCAGAATAGTTATACAAGGAAAACTCGTTGAGGTACTGAACAAAGCTACTGGTAGCGGGTCAATGCAAAGTAATAACCTAAAAATAAGGAAGTTCTATAAATGCAAGTAAACCCGTTGGGGTAATAAACATGCTCACTGGCAATGGGGCTATGCTTGCATGGTACCAAGATAAACCCACCAAGGTATTGAACAAGCCTGCTGTTAGTGGGGAAATATCATGTAAAGAGATCTGGTTAATGCACCACTAGGCACATAGTTTAAAAGCAAAATATGTTTAGGCCTATTGTTTATGAGGTCATTAAAGAATACCCGTAAGTTGACCTTGGATCCGACAATTTGAATTCAATCAATATCTAGGATATGTTTCTCCTAGAAATGCGACCCATACCTGTAAACTCCTACAAATTCGAAGGTGAGCTCAATAATTTTTGAGATGACAAGATATCCTTACAACAAGGTAGGGGTGATTAGTTTTCCCTATGGTCCTTTCACTTATATCTTCATCACATGGTAAATGATAAATTTATACATTTATATATTTGAGCATTGTTATTTTTGGATAAATGTATATATCTGAATCCTTTCCATTTATTAGTTAATATTTCTCTCTTTTACAAACTTATAACAACATGGTTGAACTATTGTTAATTTATTTTGAACGTTACTTAGTTTTCTTGTATGGCTTGGGGACATGCCATATTTTTGGTTTGGGGGAGGATTAGCCTAACTATCTATCTTTATTTTTACTTATAAGAGACTCATTGCCAAATGATAAAGTGTCTATAGGATAATGAAAACAGTGAAATTGGTTTTAAAATCTTGGATGAATAAGGAAGAACGCTAGAGAATTATTTCATATGACTTCTTTGTGACCTGGCAGCTTAGGAAAAGCCACAATTAGCAGTAGTTTGATCCAGCAAGCTCATTTTTTTACAGAAATCTGTATGAAGGATCATATGAAGGGTCAAATGTAGGTATGAATAAAAAGTAAAATGACGACTTGAATACAAATTATGATATTTTTGTATCTATGGTTAAGTATTAGCTTAATTTTGTTTGGGTAAAAAGCTGAGTCATACCATTAGGGTCACATCCACAGGATATTATGACTATTTTCGATTCATGATAGCATGAATTAGATCTAATATGATTTTATTTCACCCCTATATGGATATGATATGACCTTAGGGTACCTTTTAGTTATCATGACTCTGCCATCACCATTATCCGCTTTTTCCGTTCGCACGCATAAGCTATCAGATAAGTCGACCTTCTTGTTGAACTAAAGATATGGTTACAAATTTGGTTATACATCCATATTAAGTTACATGGTCAACCTGTCCAAAGCTTGATTTGGACATGGTTGAACCAACTAAAATTTATAAAATCATTCAATTATGCACTTTAGACGACACATGTTTCAAAAATTGCCATAATGGAACGATCGTCTAAGCATGCCGAGCTGTTTGCATGATCATTTGGTAGGTTGAATGCAACACGTTTTAAACCAACACTGTGCGAACCTTCTCCCATTCCATCTCTTTCACTGACCGTTATCACTGTAGAGCATTTCAGCCACCTTTCTATGCAAACCCTGTATTCTCCCCCTACTTAAACCATGTCGAACAGATTTGAGCCAGAAACCTACTAAGATTTGTTTCGAATGACAGAGTTCAAAGAATGCTGGGAAGTGTTTTTCCACACTAGCTGGAACCCGTTCCTCCATCTACTGCAAGGATACGATGAGGAAATCTCATTGCTTTTTGCAATGGGGTTCGATGGGAGAATGGCGAGGGTAATACATATTTCCTTCTAGGTTATAGAGGAATCGATTACGCGCGCCACTAAGCTTCCCCAAGAAGGCGAACAATGGCATAAACATTGGTTTGTTCCAAGGGCATCACATAAATTTTCCCTCAAGCCCGAATTTCGGCATGTGACAGGTGCAAAAGGTTATCACCATAGTTGGATAAATCTTGAATACATCAATCCGCTGATGGTCATTATTCATCTGATTACCTGTGAAGGTAAGTTTAGTGTTTTCAAATCCTGTCATCTCTGTTTATTGGCCCATTTTGTCGATAATAGAAGTCGTTATTTTCCTTTCTTTTTCCTTTGGAGTCTAGAGAAAATGTCGAACGTGGTTCGCAAGAATACCCTTCACCCCAAGAGTATCTTGTACCACCACATCTTGATTAAACTTTCAATCTTGGACCAACTCAAGGAGCGAAACCAACCTTGGGAGTCCTTTGTATTTAAGGCGCTTAATCCCCATATTAATATCTTTAAACGATCTCGCCATTTTCACCGTGGAACTAGTCAAACCTCACTTGTAGAAGAGGAAAATCCCAACATTGTCCACCTTGACGAAGATATCTCAGAACCTAACTCACTTGCACAAAATACCCCTGCTAGTCCCGTGTGCTGAATTTGTACCTTTCTCATGACCTCATACCAGGAGACAAAAGGAAAAAAATGTTCAGCGTATGCTCCGACCCAGTACCCAGATCGCAGTTCAGTCTGATGTGCAGACTAGTCATTCAGATGATGAGGTTGAAGTAGAGAAAACCAACCCAAATTCATCCCTGTTAGAATTAGCCAGTATTTCTACCAAATTACTAAAGGATGTCAATCAAATGGACATTCTTGCATCTGTCCAGGATATCAGCCCTAAAGAACACCTTCATACTGTCGATTTGGATCTACCATCAATAGAAATAAGTCCTCCACGAGATTCCAACTAGTCCCCAGAGCCATCTACGCCACCGCATCCAACAGTAGATCAGTTAACTTCTGAGTTAACTCAATCAACGAAGTAGAATGAAGGGTATGTTAAGTTAATTTCAGAGCTTCAGGAGGAGAATAAAGAGTTGCGGTTACAGATTAAAACTGCAGAGGAACTCCACAAGACTGTTAGTTTATCACAGAGGGATTGGCAAGCAAGGCATGCCCTTTTGAAAGCGTAGGCTAGGAAATTGAAGTTCAAACAGTCCGCTTCATCAAATTCAGAGGCAGCTACTGACACAACTCTGACTCCTTCCTGATGTTGTCTTTTATTTTCTGACCAATGGGACCTGGAATTATTCCAGTTTGGGGGAATGTTGGTCCTCATTTTGACACCATTTTTGGGCTAAATAATTTACATATTAATACATGTTTTGTTACCTTTTGGTGTCTTTTGTACCATACAGTTCACCATTCAGCAGCAGGTATGGCTATATTTTAATTTATGCAAGTTATATTTTATTTTGCATCATCTCATGGTTTTCTTGTTTAAATTCGATAATATGTGGTGAAATTCTAATATATGAAACTTTCGTGCACAATCTTGGTCTTCAGCGAACCAACGAGCAGCACAACATTCATCCTAGATGTGTGCAGAGTGTATTGAGCACATTGTCCAGCTCACTGTTCGAACCACCGAATCAACCGCGCATTGCTGATAGTGGATTTCTGTGAGTTAAAGGCATGTAACAGCCATGAACTATTGTGACCACATGCCAACATCTTAGCATAAGCCTCCTTCTGGAAGGGTGCTCATATAATGTCTCTGTGTGACACCTTGATGCTGAATCTGATTAAGACTAAGATCATATGCCACATCACATGCTAGAGAGGAACCAGATCTACGAAGAAGAAGGAAATGTCATATGCTAGTTATCAATGTAATTACTTGTTATAATGACTGCCTTATTGTAAGAGTAGTCGACCACTGAAAGGGTCGAATTTATCGCCTACTGTAAACACTATATATATAGATGATCTCATGCGAGAAATAGTTGTTAATCGCTAAATGTTAATAAGTTGATAGCTCGTGGTTAGTAGCTGATAGAATCGATGGAGTTAGTACGAATAGCGAGATAGTTAGCTGTTTTATCAGTTTTCCATGAGATTCTATAACACTACCTTTGGTTTAATGAAAGTTCCATTATGGTGTGCATGATCATGTTCCATTAGCAAAAGCATTACTCTGTTTGTTGGGAGGGCCCCCCAACAATAGAGTTTTATATTTTTGTATATGTTTTGTTATTTCCTTTCTCTGTAATTAGTATAGTCTTACTTATAAATTGTTTATGTAGTTTTAGTCTTGTAATCTTTTATGTTAATTTTTTTATGTAGCATAGATTTCATTTTTATCATGCTGATTATGTAGTTTTCCTTTACCAGTTAGCAACCGGTTGCGCCTAGAATAGTTTCTAAATTCCCTTTCAAAGTTTTTTTATAGTTCATTGCTTAATTCTTAGACTAGATTCCTTTGGTTAAGTCATAGTAAATCTAGTTTTATTTAGTTCTATTTTTGCTTAAGTATATTTCAGTTTGTTTAGTAATGTAATTTCCTTTTTGAATTATGAGTTAGTTTAGATTATGTTGCCATAAGATTTAATCAGTAAGTAGATTTTCTTTGTTACATTTCATTAGCATATACATGAGTGAGATGATCTCAAATAAATCATTTAAATTCACTGTTTTCCTGAAATTTTAGTATTTTCTTCAGACAGACTGATCTGCCTTTCATACGAGCCTTCATTTCAACCTATTGTTCAGTCTTTCATTCAACCTTGTGTATCTTTAATATGTTTTGAGCTTATTTACTTAGTTTTTTTATTCTATTTTGATAGTAGTAGTCAGATAGTGATTGTATTTTCTCTTAAGACCCTTAGATAAGATTGTTAGACTACTTGTTAGACCTCATTCTTCTCACCTTATGCCTAAAATTATGTTATATGTTTTGGTCTTTTGTGTTGATTCGTAATTAAATCCGAATTGTTCCTTCACATGTGAAGTTTTGAATGCATTAATAGATTAAGTATCGTTGCACATAGTAATAGAATTTGTCCTCTTAATCATATGGTTATTAAAGGAATCCATAGAATAGAATTTAGATCATCTTTATAAGTTTTCTGCTTGTTCATAAACCATGTCTACCTTCTTGTAATATCATTTTATCTTTTGTAAGTAGTATTTATTTATTTATGGATCATCATGTTTACTATAGCCTGTAATTGGACGGTTCTTAGTCTACATATTTTCATAGAAATTAAGTTAGATCTGATTCCCTTTAGCTTCTTCACCTCATTTGAAATCCATTTTGATACTTCTCCTGCTCCTATCCCGATTACAGTAAACCCTTATCCTCAAAATAATCAAGGAGAATGGAATTAGTGGCCATCTATTAGTTGCATATATAGTTAGTTGTTGTAAATTCTTCCTTGTGTAACGAGTTCTTAAAGTTTGTTTATCAGTTAAATAGACCTTCTTCTAAAGAATAGTTCCTTGTCATCACATTGTGAATATCTTTATATTTTAAGAATTGTTTTAAGTAGAGTAGTATAACTTGATACCACTCTGCCTTAGCACTCTGTTTCCGTTATCTCAACTAAGTTGATTTCTTAGGAGTTCAACTCAGTTTTTCATTTTGAAATACCTTTTAATCTTTTGTTTACTAAAAGTATTACCACGATACTCTCTACATTCACATATATTTTGTAACAACTCTAAGCCTACCAACCCTGGTCGATAATTAAATATTAGGTAAAATATTCAAGACAATATTTTTCCCAACACCAACATAAACGATAGTTCACTATAGTAAACTATAGTAAAGCAAAGTTAACCTTAGTCCACCATGTTGCACTAAATTTAATCACATAAACAATAGTTAACCATGGTTCACTATTTGCAAACTTAGTCAACCATCTTTTTCAACCATGGTCGACGATGGTTAAACATGGTCAACCTTTGCTCTCCAAAATCAACCTTTTAGTTTACTAATGTCAACCATGGTTAATTAAAGTTAACCATAGTCAACCATAATTCACTATAGTTAACCATAATAAAATAATAGTCATCGATGATTAATTATGGCCAAACTTAGTCAACCATCTTCAAACATATTCAACCAAATTCACCCATGGATAATGATGATATTTGGTCAACCATGGTTAAACATAACAAACCATGGTTAATTTAAGTCAACCATAATAAACCATGATGCAACCATAGTCAACCATGTCGTCAACCATAATCAACAATAATGCTCTAAATTCAACCATAATGATCCATAGTCAAGCATGCTACACTGAAGCCAACCATGGTTTAACCACGCACAAATAATGGTCAACCATGGTTTAATCATGGTTACCAATGTCAACCATGCTTTACGAACACCAACCATAGTTAATAACAATTATCATGGTTAACCAAAGTTCTCATAATCAATCATAATTAACATAAGTCAACCATGTTCAACGATGAGATGTGTTCAACCATATTTAACCTATGACTAACCAGTCACCATAGTTAACTATGCTATCCTAATTTCAACCATGCCCAAACAATGATAAAACCATGGTATATTATGGTCAAACTTTGTCAACCATCATCTGACATCCTTCATTGACCTTGGTTAATGATGGTTTAAATTCAACCATGCCCAAATAATGGTTAACCATACTTTAACCATGGCTACACTAAGTCAACCGTGATTAGATAAAGTCAACCATGAGCAACCAATGTCACCATGGTCAACCATGTTTAATGAAAGTTTCCTAGGTAAATGACGAGATGTGGTTAACCATGGTTAAACATAATCAACCACAATTAACTAAAGTTAACCATGATGCAATCATAGCCAACTAAATTCAACCATGGTCTACTGTGATGTAGTCTTAATCAACCATAATGCACTAAAGTAAATCATAATTAACTATATTCAAGCATCATGCACTAAAGACAACGATGCCTAAACAATGGTCAACCACAGTTTAATATGGTCAAATATAGTGTACTGTCAACCATAGTCTACCATGATGCAACAATAGTCAACCATAGTTAACCATGATTCCCTAAAGTCAACCATGTGAAAACATTGGTTACCATGGTTTAATTTGGTTAAACTTAGCAAATCATCATTTTAAACCCTTTATCGACCATGGTTAGCTATGGTCTAAGAATGGTTCAACATTGTAAACCATTGACTAATAATGGATGTCCATTTTCTCCTGGTTATGTCAATCTAGTCATCAATGATGCTTAACTAAAATCAAACATGTTCAATGATTAGATGTGGTCAACCATGGTTAACTAAACTCAACCACGATGTAATCATTATCATCCATGGTTAATCAAAGCCAACTATATTTAATTACGATGTAGTAAGTTGAAAGCATGCCCAAACAATGGAAAACCATGGTTTAATATCGTCAAACTTAGTTAACCATCATTTGACACCCTTCACTGACCATGGTAACGATGATCTAACCATGGTCAAACAATGTAACCCATGGTATAACAATGATTGGACATGGTTCTCCTAGTTATGTCAATGATATAACATGGTCTTCCATAACAAACCAAAGCCAACCATTGTTCACTAAAGCAAACCTTGGTTAACCAATAATAACCATAGTCAACCATGGTTAATTATGAGATTTTATTAACCATGGTTAAACATAGTCAACTAGAACCATAACCAAAATCAGAACCAGAACCAAAATGTACAGATGAACTTAGTAGAAGAGCACAGTGATAAAGCTAGAATAGAAGTCATCAGGCATAGTGGGTTGAGGACATGGATTGACATGATAGAGAAAGCAAGTAGAACTGTACAATGAGTGAGGAAGTATAAACCCTACCTCCATTGTTTGATCCCATGAGGGAGAAAGATATATACAGTCAAGCAAAGAAAGAGTTCATACAAGCAAAATACATACCATCAACTTCACAACCTACATATGACCAACTCCTTGTATATGATATGCCTCCGATTTATGCCTACACACTTGAAGATAAGTTGATGGCACAAACATGTACGTTGAAAGGTTTTATAAAGAGATGTCTAGAACTAATAAAAGATGAGACTGCATTAAACACACTGTGCAGGATGATAGACCAATGCACACACACAAAAAACATGGGTTATACAGTGTGTAATTAATCAGGTGTAGTGCAAAGAAGAATGAACAGAGAGTTTTGATTGAGTGTGCAAATAAGGGATTATGACATGGACTATATTGTAACACCCCAGTTTTGACCCCGTTTGCATTAACATGTATATGATGTATATATTGTAATTAGTCATGGTGTGGAGCTAAAGGAAAAATCCCCACCATCAATTTAGCATTTTATGTTTCAGCGATTAAAATTGATGCCGATGGTATTTCATGCTAGCCGACACGTTATAATTTTGGACATCATGTAAATATGTAATTTAATTAAAATACCCATAACCAGCTATGTCAATGCAGCATTAAAAGAGATGGGGGCATGATTTCCTAAGGATAAAGGGGGGGGGGATATTCAAACCTTTGGGACAATGGGGAAAATCCAAATGTCAAAGGGAGAACCCATTAAACTGTTAACTACCCATTTTGTCTCTTGTGCCCAATCATTTAATTCTGCTAGAAATTGGTTGAGTTAGTTGTTGCATGGGATGGGCAAGGTATGGAGGTCAAAATTCGAATTGGGCAGAGCACCAATTTTTGGAAAAACGTGTTTTGACTTATGAGCCAAGTAAATGCCCATTTTTGTTGCCCATTCCCTCATGCATTCACGTTTTTGTCTTCCCCGCATTTTTGGAGCTCTTGGGAATTCTCCATGGATGTTTTTGCAGTGATCTTCATTTTTCCCATGGCTGGGAAGTGGTTTTGTTGACATTCAGTGGCTGGGATCTCTGCTGGGCATTTTTGTGTTGTTTCTACATTCCCACGGTTGGGAATTTCATGTTTTCAGTGTTGCACAACCAATGGGGGACAAATACATGAATGTAGGGATTGAGGGAGTCATTTTTTCCCACGTGAAGCCATAGAACGTTTCTGGAAATCGAATTTTTTGCCCAGGATCATTTTCCCCCATCTGCAAATTCGTTTTTGACTCCCAAGTTGTTTTTCATCGTGCCCATAACTTGCAATCGCTGTGTATGTTACTGCTATTTGGTCTGACCTGGTTTGGGAGGGGAAATGTGGTTTGACTAGCTTGATAAACCGAGTGTGAGAAGGACCCTCATAGACACAGCTAGGGGGCTGGCTTTCTCCTTTGCACACCTTGAATAACACTGGAAGGGAAGGCATAGCCTGAGGGACTGTGTAACAGAGAAGGGGATGCTTCCTAGTGTTGGGTGTGTAGATGTTTTAGAATCCATGCTAGATTTGGTGTAGGTGTCCATAGCTCTATGGTTGAGCTCACTAGCTTAGCAGTCAGCGTTTCCAGCTCCTCTGTAGCCTGATAAACCCAACCATGTTGGCTTGGATAAATTTTGATATTTCCTTGTCTATGTGTGAGTCTGCTAGTGTTCCCTTATTCCTTGTGGGAATCATGGCCAACTCAGGGGTGGCAGTGGTGCTGAGATATTGATGAGCACAATGGAATATGGTTGGGTGGAACGTTGCAACGATGTAGCTGGTTGCAGAACAAGCTTCTTTCAAGATAAGTATTCTTGTCTATTTTATCTCTGCAACTATATTTATTTATTTAATGAAATGTGAATTGGATGAATGCTTAAATGAAAATAATTTTGCTTTCGCTTTATGTTAATAATTTATGCATCTATGTATGTTTAAGTTCAATGCATTTTTATATTTACATTCATGGGGCTAGTCTGCCCAGATTAGATCGCATCATGGTCACGTTCCCTCTTGGGTAGACAGGAGGGGACGTGACATATATTATATTAGATATGGGATCTAATGTAAATGTTGTCCAAAGGAAAACTTAGGAAATGATGGGAAAACCATGATAAAGCTGGTCAACCATCTAGTTGAAATAGGCAAATCAACACATGATTGTTCCAATAGGGAGAGTGACAGGAGTAACTCTTTATATTGATGGAATGTGTAGTGCAACAGAATTTGAAGTAATAGAGATATTGGAAAAAAACATCCCTTACCCAGCGTTGCTTGGGACAGAATGGGATTTTACAAACTGGGATATTATTAATCAGAAGAATAGGAAGATGATTTTTGAAGTAGATAATCTCCAGATTATCGCACCATTGAATCCTAGGGAAGGAAGAAGATATGTAGAGCCAGTAAGGAATGAATATCTAGATAATCTATACAATATGACTATGCAGATGGATGATTGCATCAATATTATTGACAAAGGAATGCACAATTGGCGGGTCAATATAATCTCTTGTGTGTTAGAGTCAAAAGTAGGTTTGGAATATTTACAACAATGGGTGCATGAAGTATCTACCAGAAGATGTGTTTGCATCACTAGTGCCTTGTGCTAGATTGGAATCAAGGTATGTGATCCCCCGAAGTATGATGGATTAACTAATATAGATTCATTCATCAAATAATTTGAAGTGCAACTTCTAGGACAACAAAGTATTCTTTTCCTAGATGTTGTGTTGAAATCAACTCTGACGAAATGGTGGGATGCGCATAAATATAATACCGATGACTGGAACCAATGTAGAAGACTATTGTAGGTCAAAATCATGACTGAATACACTATGTAGAAGTAAATTGGGAGGAGGTTCCTCACAGACCATTTGACATAGTGCATTGCAACATGGAGGTCAACACCCAAGAAATAATGGACACACTTGTTTATACATACTCTAGATACAGTTCCGAAGAAGTGGTATATATAATTGGAAATCCGTTGAGGAACAACTGATTGGGAAACTTTAGCTAAAAAATTTAAGGTAACTTTTAGATTTGAAGATGAATCTCCTTCAATAGACATAGTATTACAAGTTATCAAAGAGAATATATTTGCACCAAAAGAGGTGGTGGGAACAATGCCATTATGTAGCACACATAGATCAACTACAACGATTCAAGAAGTGTTGGAATTCTATACTGTCACTAAGGGAGATTAGAAAGATGGATATATGAGGAATTTACAAATACCATAAACTGAAGGAGAACGCCTTGTTAGAGGACTTGAGCTTGGATCTACAAATTACACATTGTCATTGAGGATGCATAAAGTGAACATTGGCATAGATGAAAATCCCAAGTTTGCGAACATTGGGGATTATTGGAATGATGAAACATCGAAAAAGATTGCTGAATTACTATATGAATATCAAGATTTGTTTAACCACTTTTTCAGAGATGAAAGGAATTGTTGGAGAATTGGGTGAAATTAAAATTCCTTTGAAGCCAAAAACCAAACCACGGAAGTAGAGGCCATATCGACTGAACCCAGTCTACACATAGAAGGTGAAATCATATATATATATATATAGAATGTTGGAAGATAGAATTATATAACTAGTTGAATAATTAGAATGGATCAACCCAATGGTGCTTCAAGGCAAGAATACTGGAGGAATCATAATTTGTGTAGATATGCACAAGCTAGATGACACTTGTTTACATGATCCATTTCCCACACCATTTACAGATGAGGTTCTAGAGAATGTCAAAATACATGAAGCGTATTCATTCATAGATATATTTTTAGGGTTTATTCAGATAAAAATTGCGTAGGAAGATATAAATAAGAAAACTTTTGTGACAGAATGGGGATTCTATCAATGCACAGTGATTCCTTTTGGGATGAAGAATGTGCTATTAATATTCTCCTAGGTATTGGCCGTAACTTTCAAGGATTTCATGCATAATTTTTTGGAAGTGTACTTGGATGAAAGGATGATGTCCATTTTATTGAAGAATCATATTGAGTTTCTATGCTTGAGTTTGGATAGAAGCAGATAGTTCCATACTTCATTATATTTGAAGAAGTGCATTTTCTATGCATCGTTGGTATTCTATTGGGACACATGGTATGCAAGCAAGATATGTTGGTAGATCCTAAGAAGATCATTTTTATCGCTAATTTTCCACCACCTACATCAGTTTGACAATTCTTCCCTATGTTAGGTGATATGGGGTACTACAAAAAGTTTATAAGGGGATACGCATAGATCACAACCCCATTGGAAAAAAACTATTGAAGAAGGAAGCCAAGTTTCAATTGAATGCAGAATGTTAACAAAGTTTAGATACTTTGAAGTAGAAATTGCTGCTTGCACCAATCCTTTTTTTTTGGATTGGAAGGAGTTTCTCAGCGATAGCATTTGATGCAATTATAGCTCAACCAGAAGAAGGAGACTTAGATCAACCCATTACATTTGCAAGAAAAAAGTTTTCATCAGCAAAAAATAAATACACTATGGAAGAGAATAAAGGATTGGAAATCGTGTATACATTTTAGAAGTATAAACATTATCTATAGAAATCTCACTTCAATATGTACACATATCATTATGCACTGAGATAATTAGTCAATAAGACAGTGTTGGGGGGGAGATATATTAGATGGTTGCTTTTATTCCAGGAATATATCTTTGAAGTGATTGTGAAGCTAGGAAAGTTGAATTCCATACCTGATTACCTATGACGCATCCTCATGGGAGAAGATGCTAGAAACTTGGATAATAGTCTACAAGATGTGCACTTATTTATAGTATAGATAGTTGAAAACTATTTTGTAGAGATTGGCTAGTTTTTGCACACATGAGTATCTCCACTAGACTTTATAGTTGCACATAAGAAGCAGTTAGTGATTAACCTGTACAAGTTAGGCACATATGGTATTCTACAATTACGTGTATTATAAATTGAGAGACTTGAAATATTGTCAAAAGCACGTGAAGGGGTTGCGGAGGGTCACTATGTAGGAAAAACAAAAAAATATAATATTTTGTGCACAAGATTGTGGTGGCCTACTTTGCATAAGGATGCTAAGGAATTATGTCAAACCTACAATGTATATCAACGCATTGGGAGATAATCTAAAAGAGATGAGATGCCACTGATGCTGCAAGTCATGTTACAAGCGTTTGGTAAATGGGAAGTTGATGTTGTTGGTCCAATAAATCCACCAATAAAAAGGTCGAGAACAAGGTACATAATCATTGCGATGGGAGAAAGTATAACCTATCAAAGACTGTATTTCGCAAACAAATGCACGATTTCTATTTGAAAAAATTGTGACAAGGTTTGGGTGTCCAAGGATTCTGATGAATAATTATGGGAAACATTTCCTAAATAAGACAATTGCTGCTTTAATAGAGGATTCCATATTTATTACCAAAAGAGCACACCCTATCATCCTCAAGCGAATGGAATAGTGGAACCCTTCATTAATATCCTAGAATTTGTGCTGAAAAGGTATGTAATGTAAACAAAGATGACTGGGATTTGAGGATTCATACAGTATTGTGGGAATGTAAAATAACTAATAAGAAGTTGAAAGGGAAGACACCATTCCTACTAACATATGGTCAAGAGGTAGTGATTCCCATGGATTTCATTGTGCTAAGTATTCACATTGTTGCATTCACAGAGCTCATGGAATCTGGTTATAGTAGAAAGAATTTTTTTAGAGCTAATGGAGTTGGAGGAAGATTGCCTTGTCATAGGATTTCACTAGTAGGTGCAGAAATCATGAGAAAAGGAAATGGCATGACTGACATATCAATAAAAATAAGTTCCATATAGGAGACCTTATTCTTCTCTATAAAAACAAGTTTGTAAAGCACCCTGGTAAGTTCTGAATACATTGGTTGGGCCCTTATGTAATAAAATTTGGATAGGGAACTCCTAGAAGGATTTGTAAATGGAAGTAAGATGAAAGCATATAGGGGCAACCGTTCTTCCACACAGTAAGCATAAAAAAATTAAAAATAGGAAAATAAAAACTAATAAAATGTCACAAAAGGAAAAAGGAGTTTCCATGCTACACAAAAAGGAAGATTAGGAGTATAGAAGAAGATTTCTATTAAAGGTGGATAGGAGCATTAAATAATATACATAATGACCTAATAAATGAACATGTGAAAACATGAAAAAATAAATTAAGGGATCAATGGCAATATTTTGATAGGATGAAAAGAATATAGACTAACTCTAGGAAAAATGTAGATCCAGATCCATAGAGTAAGGGGAATAAACATAGAATTAGAAAAAAAGATGGATGGGATAGGAAACAAATGGATATAAAAAAAGATGGAACATGACAGGAAAAATTCATAGTACTTTGAGTATTTGGAGCTTAGCACAGATGAAGTGGGGTAAATTAGGGTTGTAGATAGAGAAGAAATTACAAGGAGCAATTGTACTACCTAAGCATGTAGGTTTTGTATCAATGAAGGTGCCCCTCACTAAGCAGCTGTCAACATTCGAAGAAAAATTGGGGGTAAGAACATTAGGCTCATATCCAAAAAGGTTTCCAAGGGCATATGCGCCACCAAGAAATATGACTACCAAACTAGTTAACCTGCCTGAGGTGTTGAAATATACCTTGGAGACACATAAGCTACCACTTGAGGTAATAGTGCCGAGAAATATATTGGGAGCTATGAGAAGTTTGAAGTATATAGAACATGACATTATAGATGAAAAAAAATTACAAATCTAACAAAATAAAACTATCTAGAAACAAGAACAACTCTAGATTCACCAATTATTACAGTAGAACCTCAATAATGGGCAATCAAGTTGCACCGAGAAGGCATATTGAATTTGCTAGAAATATCACACTTTGGAAGAAGTCTAGAGATGAATACTTGTGTACAATTGTTGCTTACCTACATTCACCGAGGATTCATGTGGTTGAACAAGCCACTGTCCATCGATAGTAAGATAATTTCACAAATATCAGGGTTTCCAATAGGAGGGGAGGACTTGACACTATTATTCAAAAATAGGAAGTAGGACAAAGCACTAGCTGAGAACATGAAAGATAATTTAGCACACACACAGAGCATAATGTGGACTAGATAGGGAAAGCATAAATGATGAAACAATTAAGTTTTCAATGCACATATTTCCTTGCAAGTTGTTTATAAAAAGTCACAAGGATCAGGTAGCAACATGAATTATAGCAACAACAGAGAAGCGCTCAACAAGAGTAAAACTGAATTGAGAACCAATTATAGTGAACAAATTATTAGAGGATTCAAGAGATGCACAAGAAAAATGTGCAACATTTAAACATGTTTGGATATTGATTTTAATCACATTATTCTCATGGAGGGAGCCAAAAGATGGAGGTAGATAGAAGATAGACAGTTCATGGATGCCGTGCAGAAGCCATGTTTGGGAGCTAGATATGTTAGTTTGTGGCACACAAGAAATAAAAGGAGGCATATTGAAAAAAATATTACATTCTTTGTATACACAAAATACATCAATGATATCATTAATAGAACCCGATGCATAGTTCCATAAACCATTGCATCATACAAGATAATTGTGCATTTCAAAGCGGGGATGCACCATAAGTACATTCAAGTAAGACAAAATATAGTGAATTAGTGGTTTCCTACACATTTTAGGCTGATAGAGGAAGATGTTAGAACCATTTTAAATTATTGATATAGAGAATGGAAAGTCCCAGTCCTAGAAGAGGAAGAAGGCTAGGGACAAGAAGAGAAGAAAGAAGAGCAGGATGTAGAGAAGGAAGAAAAGTACGGTGAAGAGAAAGATGAAGAGAAGGATGAATAACATGATGAAGAACAAGCATAGAAATAAGAAGAATACGTGGAGAAAAGGAATTGTACAGGTGGCATGATGAAAGAGACAACACTAGGAGTAGGAGAAAAGAGGAAGGATCAAGTCTAGATGAGCTCTTCAAGACAAAAGAAGAAGGGAAAAGTGACAAAAGAACAAGTTGTCTGTAATTGATAAAGCATACTTAGATTAGTTTGATGAACAAGTCAAGAAAGTAGTAGAGGTCGCATTAGAGAAAGTGGCACATAAGCAAGAGGAAATGGAGACAATCATGTAAGAGTAGTTAGTTGTATTGCGCCAAGTTTTGGAAGCAACAAAAATAACACCAGGTAGATGAGAGGAAGAACACATAGAAAGTATAGGGCCATGATAGATGGTATCTCAGCCATTTGTGACATCAACTACATGTAGAATTTTGAATATAGCACTAGTATATTTAGAATTACCTACAGTAGAAATGCAAGAACACGCACTCATGATAAGTTTGATTGAGTTAATATTATTACACATACCAATAGATGTGTTGCATACATTGTAGAAGGGTGTGGTGCAGGAAATTTAGGTACGTGCAGACATGACATCAATAGAGTGGACCAAAGAAATTATAGTTAAGGAAGCATTGTATGTAGAAAATAATAAGTTATGCAAGGAAAGAGAGGAGGTTGCAAAAAATACTGAGAAATTGAAGAAGGTAGTAGAATAATCCCTCAAAAATCTCCAAAAGTACCGATAGAAGTGGAAATCCCAGTGGAGGAAAATGTGATGAAGATAAGTGAAGCCATTCAAGGATCTCATGCAAGGATTGTGGACTTGGAAGAAAGAACAACACCAAGTACCCCACCGGAGGAGAGCAAAGAAAGAGAGAATATAGCCGATGCAACGGTAGAAAACATAAAGAATTTAGAAGAAAAGTGCACACAGATGTATGAGGAGAGTGCACAAGTCTGGACCTAGTTGATAGAGGATTAACTAGAGTTGAAGACAATTGAACATAAATTGCATTCTGCATAAGAGAATGCACATAAACTAAATAAAACAATAATAACATTAATGGTAGTAGAGTGTATGGCCGCAATGGTTGGAAATAGAAAGCAACAAATGGAAACCAGTCAGTTATAATCTTAGCAACAATGTATTGTGTAAAGGATATATCCATTGCAAGAGGAAGATTTTAAAGTAACCGAGCATCTTGCAGTAGTACAAGAAACAATCAAGCAAGTAGTGTATGGAAATGCATAAAAGGTGAAAGAGCCAATTACAACATAGATAGTAGATGACATTGCTTCACAAGAATCCCAAGCCAAAGAAAAGGTTGCAACTATGAAGGAAACTTTGCAGAAACTTGTTGAAGCAGTAAAGAAAGGACATCATAAAGATTGAATATATTTCAACATGATAGCAATTATGGATGAAATATAAGCACAAGTACAAGCGGTGAAGGCACATCATGAAAAAGAGGGTTGAAGTACTTAGAAATTGGATACAAAAGAATAAGGGAATCAACGATTGGAGAATCTAGTTCGGTGAGTATACCTTGTAGAGATGCTGATCCGAGCAACAAACTTGAGGTGCAGAGGAAGGTTGCAATTCCATTGGTACATAAAGCAAAGTTCAGATGAATCCAAAGTCGAGGGAGATAAAATAAAAAGAGTGATGGCGCCACCAAATCTAGGAGTATCAATGTATAAAGAATCCTAACAAGTAAAGAGAAAACATGAGAAAGTTGAGAACTTAGACACCATTGATAATGTGAAGGCTAAGATAAATGATCTTGTGTCCTGTCTGAGAGGTGGCATGAATAACATTGTCAAGAGGAGTGATGGTTGGAACTATACTCAAGTCAACTAAGGTTAACCATAGTCAAACATGGTCAACCATGAACATTCATGATTAACCATGAAATTAACCATAGTCAACCATCATTAACCATGATCATCCATAGTAAACCATGATTAACCATGGTCAATCATTGTTAACCATCATTAAGCATGGTTAACCATAGTGAGGTTAACCTTGGTCAACCATAGTTAGCCATGGATAAGAATTATTAAGGAATTAGGGTCAACCATAACCAACCATGAATAACCATTATCAATGGAATAGTGTCAACCATAGTCAGCCATGAATAACCATTGTTAACCAACTAGTTTCAACCATAGTCAATCATGGTCAACAATGGTTTACCATAATTAACCACAGTGAACAATGAGTAACAATGGTCAACCAAGTACAACCATAATCAACCATGGAGAACTATAGACAAAAATGGTCAACCATGAACAATAATATTCAACCATGTACAATAAGGGTTAACCAAATTGGGTTAACCATGATTAACCAGGGCTTACCAGAGTCAACCATAATCAACCATGGTTAGCCAACTAGGGTAAACCATAGTCAACCATGGTAAACCTATTGGGGTCATCATCCATGGTCTACCATAGTTAACCATATTCAATTATGAATAATAATGGTAAACCAAGAATAACTATAGTAAACCATGAAAAACTATAGTCAACTTAAAACAACCATAGTCAACCTTTGTTTACATAGTTGGTCTATTATGGACAACCATGGTCAAACACATGCACCCTTGGTCCACCATGAACGACCATAATCATTAATGAACAATAAGGGTTAACTACCTTGGGTCAACCATGATCAACCATGGTTCACCATAGTCAACCATGGTCAACTAACTAAGGTAAGCCATATTCAACCATACTGAACCATGGTCAACTGTAGTAAAAAATTAACACCATGGTCTACCATAGTCAACCATGAAAAAAAAAGGTTAACCAAATGGGGTTAACACCAACCATGCACTAGTAAAAAATGAGCAATAAGTGATCAGGTGTCCAAAACATTTGGTCACCATGGTTTTTTCAAGGGATAAATGACCAAAATTGAGAAATTTTAATAGAGCTAACTAAAAATGACCAATTTGGTCATGGGACAAGATCTAAACTAAAAATGACCAAGATAAATGACCAATTTGGTTATGGCATAATATTTAAACTAAAAACGACTGCATAACAGTTGGTCATTTATTTGGTCATTTTTAGTTGTGCCACTCCGATAATGGAAAATTACAAATTTGACAATAAATTTGTACAATTTACAAAATTTTAACACTGAAGATGGATTTAGAGACCCCTTAAAAGGGGTTTCCGAATCCATCTGTAGTGTTAACATTTAGTAAATTATAACACTGCAGATGGATTCATATAATATCCAGTTCAATTTTCTAATTATGTAGCAACTTCAAAATTTGCGACTAGCTAGCGTCGAAAAAATATTAGGAATATTTGCAGTGAGGTCATGAATATCAATATAATATGGAAATGTTTCAACGTCGTAGTGAAAACGACCATCACATGGCACAAAAAATTTAGTCGAATAGTGACATGCATGTTCCCCATTTCACATAATGGTGCTGCAAGAATTCCAATACATTAATTAATGTGATATTACAATATTAATTATGCACGATGTGAATTATGAACTAATTTACATTTGCAATAAAATATGACATCGCAAGCCTTATGGTGTACAATGATCTATTTGGAGTGGCTTGTTATAATATTACATTTTGAATCATAAGTAATTAAGGCATAATACTAGCTATATTAGAGGTCCAACATTATGTCTTGGCCGAGTTATGATCGGTGAGTATATTTTTTTTGTAGTAACAACCTGTAAAATATAATATTGTTTCACGAACTTATATCAATGATATAAATATAGACTAATTAATTAAGGAATATCGACCCTTTTAATTTAATATTGTGAGAGATTATTTATTTCAAAGTGGAATACCGACCTTGTGGTGATGAGTATAAATATAGACAAATTAATGTATTTAGTGATGACTCTATATTATAAACTAATAACTATATAATATAGAATATTTAATCAATATGATGATAATTACTATATAATATCATATTATATACTAATTTTAATGTAAGGAATTAATATAATTCCTTGAAAACATTATAATATGTCTATATATATTATGATTATATATTAAACTAATCTAATGGTTTAATAATTCGTTGATTTTATTTTGTTATGTGCCATTCATGGAATACCATTACATGGGCCAAGGGATAATGGACAAAGGATTATGGCACATTTACAAACCAAAAACGTTGGAATGAAGCCATATTTTCCACCACAACGATGTCGACTCGGGACCTCGTGACTTGACCTTGATGACGATGAGGACAAAGCTACACTAATGGCCACAACGATGTAGGTCGTTGCCACCTCCAAGTATGTGGTTAGAGTTGAGTTCTCATTTATCGGTTTCAATGGAGTTGCATTACCAGGGTTATAAAACCCTTAATTGGTGCCAAAGTTTTGGCTTTAGTGACAGGGGATGGGGTTTCTCTGGGTTTGTGAGGCGATGGGGTGTGAAATCGGGGGTTAGGGAATTTAATTACTGACTCTAATTGGAAGTGCATTTTGGGTTTTTCCAAGCTTATAATATGGACTCATAGAAATTGAGAGAAACAAAACGATTGACACAACTTGGAAGAGGTGGGTGAAGGATTCTACAGCAGCAGAATACAAATCTATCTCTCCTTCTCAGGTTAGTACAAATATACCTATCCATTTTATCTACATTTCCATTTGTACTAGCTAAAGTCGATTAATACCTCGTGCTTGCTGCTAATTTAAACCTGCCATGAAAGTGAGCAGAGTGATGCCTTTCACCATTAATACTATCCAAGCCCAACTTCTGTCAACATCAAGCCCACCAAGCCTTGAACCTCTCACCTTTTTCCATAAGCCACAAGCAAAGTAGGGATTTTATTGATTTTATTTGATTTTGATCACGAGGTGGTGGAGTGGCGTGAGTACACATACCAGAGCCAATCTTCTCCAAGGGAAGAGGGTAGAGCTAGAGCTAGAGCTAGAGCCAGTATTCAACTATGATATTTACTGTGAAAGTTTTTCGCAGTTGTTTGTTTTCAATGGCATGATCATGATTATTTTGGATGCCTTCGGTACATGAACAACTCCCCCTCCTAGAACTAAATCTGATAGCCTATGTGTCCATATGACCAAGAATATTCCTTCTCTATAACCCTTCATCAGATTGTTGTCCATGTGTTCATGTGAAACTTAAGCTTACCGAGAAGTAAATCGATTAACCACGCCCTCTTTATGAATTCATGAAGATAGAGCTCTAGAGATGCTCACATACTCTTAACAAAATTTGGATTTGGAAAAGTTTTTGGTGTTTTGTTTAGGCCCCTTGTTTCCTCTACTTTGAAAAGACACTTGGTATTTAGCCCCTGTGTTTGTAATAAGTGTTCCTATTGTTAATACTACTCATAAATTTAATGAGACCTCGAGATTATTTTATATTTGCACTATAAGTTCCTAGCTGGTGTTATACATTCTTAGCTGTTGTTTTAACGAAGCAGGAAAGCTTTGACAAATTGACAAAGCAAATATTCTTCCCAGCTTTTCTAATTGTTTTTCCAGTTAGCATGCTCCTTTTTGTTTCTACTAAAGTTTTTCTTTACATTGAGAATAATCGAATCTTCTTCCCAGATTTGCTTCTTATTTTTTCGGTTAGATGCTAAAGTTTTCTTTACATTGAAAATAATTATTGTATTAGAGATGTATATTCTATTATTTACACATTTGAATTCAACTGAAATAATTGTCAAATGCTAAAATCTGAGTTCAATGGAAATTATAGCCAAATGCTCTGTTTTGTCATGACACAAACTGTTTATCTTGGTATATGTATGAATGTCTTAGGAATAAGCTACTTGCCTAACATAGTTGTTGCGCAAGTCATGTTTGTGTAACTTATGTGGGAAATGTTGTGGATGATATATATGCCCCTTAACATTTATAACTTTGAAAACCATAGATGAAATTGAAGTCATTTATACATCTGAGTTCAAATGAAATCATCGTTGTCAAATTATGAAATTGGAGTCATTTATACGTTTAAGTTCAAAGTAAATCATCATAGTCAGACAAAAATGCCAAGTGGCAAAGCAAATAGATCAGTGGCTAGTGGATCTATCTTGTGGCTTTATTTAAAAATAAAAAAAAATTGCAATGCTTCTTGCATTGGTAGCTACCTCCATTTCATCAAGTATTTAGGACAAATTTACTATTGTATAAAATGAGAATGCTCCCTCTTATACGAGTCAACATTCATTCCTATTATATGATTTCCCTGTCTCTTGAAGAACAATAATTACTAAAAAAATTATGTATCTGGATATATTTTTGAATTTCTTAGGCATAAGCTACTTTCCCAACATAGTTGATGCACAAGTCTTGCTTGTGTAACTTATATAAGAAATGTTTTGCATGAGGTATATGCCCCTTCACCTATTTGATATTTGAAAACGTGTAATGAAATTAGAGGACATACTTCCCACATTGTATCTGGGATTGCTGAATGCTCTTATGATCCACCATGTTACGTGATTGTGGTTTAAGTGATCTAGCTGGTAACTATGTAGAGAAATTTAATCCATATGATGTAACATAAAACTTCAACCTCATTATGTGTTGTGCATTTGTAATTTTGCACTCAACAATAAATTTTTCTATAGATTCTATATTAATTTGCATGATATTATTGTCATTTATCTTCATTTTCTATTTTTGTTCTTTTATCTCTCCTTGTTTCTTATATGCAAAACTTGAAAACTTCATTTCTTGTACCATTCTCGTTTCTTGTTCTATTTCTTGTTTCTCATTTTTGGTAACATAGTTCCTAAGTAGGGTTTTTCCAGTGCCTTTTTGACAGCTGCAACGTTCCTTCCTAATTAGGGTTTTTCTAGTTCCTTTCTGACATTTGCAATGTTTCTTCCTAAGTAGGGTTTTTCTAGTTCCTTTATGATAAGGAATTCCCCTAAAGAATTAGCTATTCATCCTCTAAATGAGATGACTGATTTTGTATATGAAAGAAGAAAATTTGATATCAGAATTCTGAGATGAATGTACACAAATTTTCCAAAGTCAGCATGTTAGATGTTGTTGTTGCCACGTGGAGGGTAAGCTAATGATGAGTCATGTAGAAACCCTATTGTTGCTTCCCGTGACCATCAACCTACTTCTCGTGACCACCAACTTGCTTCTTGAGACCATCAACTTGCTTCCTGAGATCATCAACCTGTTTCCTGAGATTTGTTGAGTGCTGCCTGTGACCTGTTGGATGCTACCCGTGACTTGTTGTATGATACTTCTATCAATGGAGACTAAAAATGAGATTTAGGGGAGCCTTCTGCTACTGCCCTAAAATATGAGTGAGGGTATGGAAACCTTCTGCTACTTCCTGTGAATACCAACGAGGCTATGGAAGCCTTTTTGTTGCTTCCCATGAACACCAACAAAGAAGAGAGCAATCTTCTGTTGCTTGCTGTGATCACCAACAAATATGGGAGTAGTGGTTGCTGCTGCTCATGAACACCATCAAGGGTATGACAGTCTACTGTAGCAGCCCTTGAACATTGCCGCAGACTATAATCTGTGGATGGAGAAACCCTAGCAGGGTAGGCCGCCACACCAGGGCAAGTGAAAACACAAAAGAAAGAACTTAGTCACAAATTTCCTTTCATAGCGAAGATGAAGATAATATTAGTCACGAATTTTCCTTAGTTCAAAAAGGATCCGTCAAGTGATCAAGTTGTATCTAGAAATTATTTGCAATTGTCCTTTATTTATAGGCTATCAAACATTTGAATTGGTTCCACATATTTATGAGTTGACATTAGGGTTTAATTCTTTTTCATCTTTGACACTTTGACTTTAATATTTTTGTGGTACAAAGGTCTTCTTGGTGTTTTGACTTGTGCCACTTGGTCCTTATCTTGATGGTCTCATGGACCAATACTAGAGTTAGATGGTCCTCCAAGTATTTTTGTGGTCATAGCAAGTGTTCTCAAGGGTCGTTGTGGTTCATTCATGCCCACCCAAAGTACATCTTCATAAAGATGGACTTAGCATTGTCACACAAGAATATTTCCAACGAAGCTAGGTCAAATACATAATTAATTTTAGTGTCCTAGTCACACTATCTTAACCTGTCCCCTGTCATGAGAAAGACTTCATATCCCTTCCCTATGACTAGTGCGCTCCTACAGACTTTGTTATTTTAGGATTAGTGTAACGTTTTGGGCACATTCCTATGTATTAGTGTAAAATTAGTGTAAAATTTTGGGCACAATTAGTGTAAAATTTGGCTGATAAGGCATGCCCATAATCAACCACAAGGTTACTAGCTGGTAAGGCATGCCCATAAATGGGTATTTCTGGATCTAGGTATATTTATATTAGCTTTAAAACCAATTCTCATATGTGTTAAAGTGTGTTTTTCCATAGATTCCAAATTACATGGATATGCTTTAATTTTGTGGGTCAAAACAACTTGTGTTCATACCTAATGTAAGATAGAAGTTGGATCAAGTATGAGCAACCTGTTTCTTAACACTCCAGTCAAATTTTCCTCAAAACAATATTCTAGAAACAAATGTGGATGAGAGCTTGCAGATGAATACAAACACGATTGCTACAGTGTGTACTTCCAGTAGGAGGTGAAGATGGACTTAGCATTGTCACACAAGCATATTTCCAATGAAGCTAGGTCAAATACATACTTGGTTTTAGTGTCCCAGTTACACCATCTTGTCCTATCCATGTCATGAGAAATCCTTCATATCCATTCCCTATGATGTGTGCACTCCTATTGACTTTGTTATTTTAGGATTAGCATGTAAATTTTGGGCACATAGGCTATGTATTAGTGTAAAATTAGTTTAAAATTTTGGGCACAATTAGTGTAAAATTTTGGACACGTTCCTATGTACCTGCAACATGGCCCCATAGGGAATCCCAAGGTTTAAATAAAATTCAGTCCCTAGAAAGGTTCTTTGACACTTTCTAGTAATCCCATGGTTACTTCGAATGTATAGTTGTCGAGACATTGTTGAGATTATGCAACGACATGCCCAAAATAAGAGCACTGATGACAATATAGAAGAATTTGAAGAAGAAACTTTCATTCCCAATGAAGAGATTGAGATAGAGAATGTAATGCATGGCCAGGAAAATCAGTTGCATGAGGACAATCGAAAAAATGAAGCAGATGCATACACGAGTGATCAGGATTGTGATATTGATGGAAATGAAAATCATGATGATGATGATTTGTCACCTTAAATTTTTGGAATAAACTTTCACTATGAAAATTGGATTTTATTGTTTTTGGCCATGGGATTAGCCAATGGTTGTACTAAACTATGCACTAATATTTGTATGGATTTATAGTTTTGGAAATGGGATTATCCAAAGATTTGTTTTTGGTACTATGCAATGTTTCAAATATGAATGCCTTTTGTTCTTTAATATCAAATTTTGTTTGATAAATGCTATGAATGGATGTTTTTGAGTTTCAATGTTGACAATTGATGAAAGAATTATTCTTTGACTGTATGCCATCATGATGGTCATGGTAAGGAGTTAGAAATCAAGATTTAGTTTCCTTAACAAATTGCATCAAAGTTGACATGTTCACAAACCACAACCAATTCAAGACTTGTTGGTAGTCTAAATAGTGGTCCAAGTATTACATTGTGATGTCAACCTTTTGTTTGCCCATATACTAATGATGTTTTTAATAAGAAATGTTGGACATAAAAGGCTACGAAGAACAAGGTGCTGAAACGTAAAAGTGGACAAAACAATGGTGAAAATGTTGTAGAATATGAGCTTGTTCGTAAAGAACAGATCACAAGAAATGAAGAATATCTGTCATCTCTTGGTTTGGGAAATAAGTAAGTAGTTATTCCTTGTAACTTTACACTTCTATGCATTTTTCATTAAAGTTGTTTATAATGTGTTTCATGGTGTAGCCTATATATTCTTTTGATTCTCATTTGACAATTTTCTTGTTTTATAGGGAAAATTTGGCTTTTAGAGAAAAAGAGCAGAACCAAAAGGAATGCAAAGGCACAATGTTTCTAGCTCATGGTTGGGAAAAACAATAAGTAGTTATTCCTTGTACTTTTTCACTTCTCTACATATATTATGATAGTTGTATATACTCTATTTGATTATGTAGGCCATTTATACTTTCATTCTAATTTAATATTTTTTATTTTATTTTATAGGCGAAAGGTCGATTCTACACAAAATGATAAAAAACAAAAGGCAGGAAAAGGAACTTTGCTGCTTGCTCATAGAATACTATGCCTTGGTGGATTAGTACATGGAGAAGATGCCAACAATACTAATTATTAGCTTCCTGATATATCACATGATGATGATCATGTCCAAGCTGCTATTGATGAAGACTTGGTATATTCTGGATTTGAATTAGGTTTGCGAGACCTTCATTTAAAATTAAAACAACTATTGAAGGCACATATATGAAAATTGGTGAGAGAGATAGTTCCACACCTAATGTGGCCATTAAAGAACTAATTAGGCCTTCAGCTGCCAAAGAAAAAACACCTGTTGTGTCCACAAATATGAGTTCTCATACGACATCACCCAATATTGATTTGATTGAACCAATTAGGCCTTCAACTGCCAAGGAAAAAAAACATATTGTGTCCACAAATATGACTGCTCATTCGACATCACCTAATTCTTATTTGACTCAACCAATTAGGATTTCAACTGCCAAAGAAAAAAAACCTGTTGTGTCCAGAAATATGACTGTTCATTCGCCATCACCCAATCTTGAATCGTCTAAAGACATACCAACTTTCATAAACATATGAAGATTTAGTCAAAGCATATATAGTTCCACAAAAAGAGAAGCCAAAGAAAGGAAATCAAAAGGGAAGAAGGCTTATTTGGTTGAGGTAAAAGATGGTGAACCTGTTGGACCAAATTCTTCAAGGTGGGCCTCAGAGTTGGGAACGCGAGTAAGGTCTCACTTAGATGTCACCAAAGGCAATTTTTTAGATCAAGATGAAAGAAATGTGGATCAAGTCATTTGGAAAATGGAAAATGTATTTGAGACTATTGGTTGAAGGATTTCCACCAAATATTACAAGAACAGGATGAGAAACTTGATTAATAATTTTTGGCATAAATGCAAAAAACTAAACTTGGATGGAAAAGGTAGGGACAAATACTTGACTCCTAGACAGTGGGAAGATTTGAAGGAAACTATGATTGCTGAAGAGTATTTTCAAAAGAGTACAAAAAGGAAGAAAGCAAGAGCTAATGTGAAGGATCGATTTATTTTGGGTCGTGGTGGGTGGCAAGCCAATCAAAATATGTTTGTAAGTATATGGATTTTTTGCTGAATACATTGTGTATGGAATTTTTGTAAGTATATTTGTAAATACATTGTGTTATATTGTATTTTTATTCGTATATATGTCCTACTAATTATGCCTTCATAATGATTTGTAGGTTCATGGAGGTAACTGGATGTGAGTGAAATGGTTGACCATAAAATAATGGCAGATATATATAGTTCTAAACATGAGCATATATAAAAAAATGAAATAGTAAGATCAATGCCATCTAATGAAGTTGAGAATAGCCAAACCACATCTACTATTCAATACAATAGTGATAATTATAAACATGTAATGGAATGCATAGATGGGTTGGCAAAAACAGTGTCATCAACCATAGCCTCCTCCATTCAACCTATTGTTGCTTCATGGAAAAATAAGGAATGTCATAGTGATTTAGATGAGGTAACATAATTATCATTCCTACACAAACATATATTCACTTGATTACATAATCCGATTAAATTGTTTAGGTATGATTTTTAGTGTTTTATTGTTATATTTACTATTTTTCTACTATATTATTGTGTCCTTATAATATTATATTTGATTAATGCATGATGTAATGACATGCAACAAATAATTGAAGGAAACATTGCAGTTTCATAAAGAAAAAAATCTCCAACATTGATGCACCTCATTAGTTTTGATCGGTTCCAAATCTTGCTGGACATATTTAAATATTGATTGAGTGAGTGCATTGAAGTTTGTTATACCAATAATTATGCATGCCATTTTTTTCTTATATTTATGTATTTTTTGCTTTGTTTTTGGAAGTGCCCATGGAATCTAATAGAGCCTGAAGTATTCCAGGTAGGTGATAAATTTAACATGATAGATCCATATGATGGTTCTATTGTCGGCAATGGACAAATTCAACCACTATCTATGATCCATGGATTGCCACTTGGTCCCGAAGATGCCAATGTGAATGCCATTAATGTGACAAGTAACATCCCCCTTTCCTATGAATATAAAATTGATGGATGTGAACGTTTGAAGGAGACAAAAATGAGTTTCATTTGGTGGCTGAATAATTTTTTGGGAAAATCATCGATCTAGATTATCACATTTTATAAATTTGTTGCGAACACATTGTTTTATTTACATAGACTTCATACCATTTAAGCTTACTTTACGTAGTCTTTAGAATTTTTTATTGTAAGGGCATGTGACTTAGGATACTATTTGCATGGAATCAAATTCAGGATAGACCATACTATTTGCAGTGTATTTCTTCTCATTTTTTGAGAAAAGATAGTTGTAGTATTGAGAGAGCAACGATGTATTTTTTATTTCCATATCTATAGCAGTGTGTTTGTATAATAACGTATTAAATTTTTTTTTGATTGGAAGTTTTCAAAATTTTTAGCTACCTAGTGGCTTATGAAATGTTACAATTGGACCTTCCTTATATGGTGATGATAAAAATTTCGGTTGTGGTATGGAAGACTTATGGACTATATATTTTTGCTTGATGTATAGGGTTTTGGATGATATTCTTGAGTTACTCCACCTCTTCCTTGGCATGCTAGGGCTGTTGCTTTATTGTCTTGGTTGCTACTGCTATTTGAAGTGGGATGTGACCCTTCATCTACATGCTAGGATGCTATAAATCCTAGTTGTGACCTGTGTGATTCCTTTTGGGTTGAGTCATGTCCCGTGTGATGCTCCTAGACTGAGCCTTGACCTGTTAGGGATGCATGGAATAAGAATTGACATGTGTGCTTCCTTTTGGGCTGGGCCATGATATGTGTGTTGTCCCTAGACTTGATCCATGACCTCCTATTAGACTATTAGGCTAGGTGTGACCTCTTTGAGGGCCTATAAGTCTGAATTGTGACCTCCTAAGGTGGTCTGTGACATTCTTGGTGCTTCCTAAACTGAATCGTGTCCTTCTTGGGGATGAATGGACTAAACCGTGACTTTCCTGAACTTGCATGAGAAGAATATGAGTTTTTTGGGGCTGCTAGAAAAAACCATAAACCTGT
Organism: Pseudotsuga menziesii; assembly: GCA_001517045.1. Taxonomy (NCBI): domain Eukaryota; kingdom Viridiplantae; phylum Streptophyta; class Pinopsida; order Pinales; family Pinaceae; genus Pseudotsuga; species Pseudotsuga menziesii. Next base: position 1,063,262 of record LPNX010775138.1, read on the forward strand.
TTGAGTGGACTAATACCTCTACTGCATTGTTTGAGTGTTTGGATCTGCTTGAAGTGAATCGTAAGGAAACCCCAATTACTGGAGCAACAGGCCCAGAAAAAACAATCCATAAAATGTCAGGTAATGATGACATTCCACACACAAACAAGAGCTCAGTTTGTAGACCATACAAATCCCATGGATTTCTTGAGCAGGTTGTGAGTTGTTTGGGGATGCTAAAAGAAATCATAATCCTGTTTGAGTGGACTAAGATATCTGCTACACGGTTTGAGTGTTTGGGTCTGCTTGAAGTGAAACGTGACCTTCTTGGGGCTTCCTAGACTAAAGTGTGACCTATCTAAACTTGCTTGAGCAGGATGTGAGTTGTTTGGGGCTGCTAGAAGAAACCATAATCCTGTTTGAGTGGAATAAGATATCTGTTGTAATATTGTTTGAGTGTTTGGGTTTGCTTGATGTCAACTATGACCTTGTTGGGGTTTCTTGCACTAAAGTGTGACCTGTCTTAAATTTCCTAGGAAAGCTATGAGTTGTTTGGGGCTGCTAGAAGAAACCATAACCCTGTTCGAGTGGACTAATATCTATATTTCATTGTTTTAGTGTTTGGGTCTGCTTGAAGTCAATCGTGAACTTCTTGGGGTTGCTTGGACTAAAGTGTGACCTATATAAACATGCTTGAGAAGGATGTGATTTGTTTGGGGTTGGTAGAAGAAACCATAACCCTATTTGTGTTGAATAATATCTCTGTTGCACTATTTGAGTGTTTGGTTCTGCTTGAAGACAAACACGACCTTCTTGGGGATGCATGGACTAAAGTGTGACCTATATAAACTTGCTTGAGTAGGATGTGAGTTGTTTTGGGCTGCTAGAAGAAACCATAACCCCGTTTGATTGGAATAAGGTATCTCATGCATTGTTTGAGTGTTTGGGTATGCTTGAAGTCAATCATGACCTTCTTGGGGCCACATTGACTAAAGTGTGACATGTCTAAACTTGCTTGAGCAGACTGTGAGTTGTTTGGGGATGTTGGAAGAAACCACAACCCTGTTTGAGTGGACTAAGATCTTTTCTGCACTATTTGAGTGTTTCAGTCCGCTAAAAGTCAATTGTGACCTTCTTGGGGCTTCTTGGACTAAGGTGTAACCTGTCTAAACTTGCTTGAGCAGGATGTGAGTTGTTTGGGGATGCTAGAGGAAACCATCACCCTGTTTGAGTGGAATAAATTCTCTATTGCATTGTTTTAGTGTTTGGTTATGCTTGAAGTTAACCATGAACTTCTTGGGCCTGTCTAGACTAAATTTTGAACTATCTAAACTTGCTTGAGAAGGTTGTGAGTTGTTTGGGGTTGCTAGAGGAAACCATAATCCTGTTTGAGTGGACTAAGATCTCTCCCTCATCCTGGTAGGGATGTCTCTTTCTTGTCCTAGTTGCTGCTTATATTTAAAGTGGGTTGTGACCTTTCATCTTCCTTTTAGGGTGCTGTAGAACCTATCCATGACCTGTGTGCTTCCTATTGGGTTGATCCATGACTTGTGTGATGCTCTTAGACTGAGCCTTGACCTGTTAGGGCTTCCCGAAATAAGCCGTGACCTGTGTGCTACCTTTTTGGTTGGGTCGTGACCTGTGTGTTGTTCTTGGAGCGGATCCATGACCTCTGTTAGATTAACAACAACAAGTAAGGTCTTTCTACATGCAAGTGTCCTTGGATGCAAAATACTCTAAAACAAGAAACTAGTTGTAGTAAATTATTTCTCCTAAGTTTACTTTGGAAAATAATTAAAGTGATGTAATTAATTATTAATTTTAAGTGAAAGTGAAATTAGGGTTTTTTATTTACCTAAAGTTATATAAGAGAGGTCATTCAGTTGATAGGACACACACACTTGTATTTCGATAGAGACAAGATACAAACAGGGAGAAAGTTAGACAAAATATTTAGTTGGGAAGATGGAGGATCGAGAAGAAAGTTCACCGATTAGACATAACCCATGTAGGTCGACAGACAAGTGCTGCAGAGGGAGGCTGTACTATTCCACACAAATTCCGTACAACATCCGTATGGATCCACACATGTGAGGCCGTACACTCTTGCAGGAGGGTGCAAAGGTTTAGCTGGGGGTTTGTACGACGATTCTTCCATGTAGCTACATTCACCAGCTTCGAGTGAATTTGTAGTGATTTTAATGTTCCATATTTTTTGATAATAAAATCTATATCTGACTGCTACACTGGTTTTCCCATCTTGGGTATTTCGGGGGGTTTCCATACCCAAAATAATTGTGTCATTATTGTGATGTGATGTTGTGATTTATTTCTCAGTTTTATATTCCCCTGCATACTATAAAATATATTCATGTGTGGTTATCAGTAGAGATATTAAATGCACTATTATCCCTAGTTATTAAAGGAAAATTTACATGGCATCAGAGCTCTGGTGAGATAAAGCTGAGAGATTTGCAACAACAGTGATAAATAAGGGGCAGATCTATTGAAGACACAAACTTAGATTGGAGATTTAGGGTTTGAAAGGTGACACTTCACTATGGACATGCAATTAAGAGTCGAGGATAGACTCCAGGGTGCTCAAAACTTTCCTACATGGAAAGAAAGGATCACAAGGATCCTGGATTCCAGTGATGTAAAGGAGCACATTGAATCCACAAAGGTTGCACCCACAGATCTGATAGCTTTAGTAGCTTGGAAGAATATTGATTGTAGATCCATGTTGATTATCATGGATGGAGTGAAGGACCATATAGTCCCCTACCTTTCTGGTAAGAAGACTACAACATAGATGTGGACGAATTTGGAGAGTCTGTACCAGTGCAAGAACGAGAACCGTAAGATGGTGCTGCAAGAGAGGATGCACAACACCAAGATGGAAAAATGAGAAGACGTGGTGTTTTATCTCACAAGGCTCACATAGATTAGGAATGAGCTTGGAGCTGTTGAATCTAAGATAATGGATGAGGAGCTAGTTCAAATAGCCCTCATTGGATTCTCTAAGCGATGGGACACCTTTTCCAAAGGTGTTGTGGATAGGGATAAGCTCCCTGATTGGAAGAGATTGTGGGATGAATTTGTGTAGGAGGATACCCACATGGGTCAAGTATCAGGCTCATCTAGCAGTGCCCCACATATTGTGGATGAGGAGGTTCTATCCCTTACAGGTAAGAGCAAGGGTGAGGAAAAGAGGAAGAAGGATGGTAAGAAGAACCTTGACGTGTCAAAGGTCAAGTGTTTTATCTGCCACAAGAAAGGACACTTTGCCGCCTAGTTCTTAGAAAAAAAGAAGAGTAACACTCAAATGGATAGATTTGCAGAGGTGGATGATTTCAGCAGGAACTTTGTTGAAGAGTTTTTCTTTATATCTTGCATGGAAATCACCACAGGAAGTAGTATATGGTACATCAACAGTGGATCATCTAGTCACAGGATTGGACAAAAGATATTCTTCAGAGACTTGCAGAAGGGCAGAACAGGGATCCATGTTGATCTGGGTGATGATGCACGACATCAGGTGCAAGGAGTTGGCACTATTTCATTTGAGAGGGATTCTGGAAAACCCCTCAGTTTTGTTGATGTGTTATATGTTCCATGACTGACCAAGAACCTTATATTAGTCTCTACTTTGGAGGACAAGGGATATCAGGTGAAGTTCCATGACCATAGAGTATATATCAGGTGCAAGGGGTCACATAGGAGCTTGGATCAGGTGAGTGGAAGGAGGAGTAGGAAAGTGTACAGACTACATTTTAAGACTACAAAGGCTCTAGTCAGCAATAGAAACAACAGTCAGGGTGAGTTGTGGCATAGGAGGATGACACACTTACACCATGGAGCACTGAGGCACTTGAGCCAGATTGTCATTGGAGTTCCTCAGGTACAGTAGGAGAAGCATAACCATTGCAAGGGTTTTGCTTTGGGGAAGAACATCATGAATCCTTTCCCACAGAGTGAGCACAAGTCTAAGGATCTCTTGGACTTGGTGAATACTAATGTATGCGGACCTATGAGTGTCCATTCGTTCAGTGGTTACAATTATTGCGTAACCTTCATTTATGACTATTCCAGGAAGACTTGGATCTATTTCCTGAAGGCCAAGTAAGAGGTCTTTTATAGGTTCCAAGAGTTCAAGAATCTCATGGAGAACCAAACAGGAAAGAAGATTCAGGTGTTGAGAAGTAACAACGGGGGTGAGTACACCTCCAATGAGTTCATGGAGTATTTTTTGGATGAGGGGATCAATAAGGAGCACACTGTGCCCCATACCCCACAACATAATGGAGGTTAAGAGAGGAAGAAAATGACTACAGTTGGAGAAGCCAAGGACATGCTATTTGATCAGGGATTCCCACTATTCCTTTGGGCCGTTGCATACATGACTGTAGTTTACATTCAAAATAGGTTCCCCCACACAAATTTGGGGATGAAGATACTAGAGGATTTATTCATAGGCACTAGTCTAGTTGTGAGTCATATTTGCATTTTTGGCATTTTCTGCTATTGTCATGTTCATGCTGACAATAGGAAGAAGATGGACCCTTCTGAGGAGTAGGGATTACTTGTTGGATACAACGAGACTATGAAGGCATATAGAGTTTACATTCATGCTTGCAAGAGGATCATTATGAGAAGGGATGTCTAGTTCGATGAGGATAGGGCCTTGCAGAGATATTTGTACTTACTAGCATAGCAACAACCAACACAGGATTCAGGGGTCAAGTTGGATGAACTAGATGTACACATACAGATACATACATAGAGAACAGGTTCTAGTGGTTAGAGGGAGTCAGGTGTAAATGATCCTATAGTCATTGAATTGGAGGATGAGCTACAGCAGGAGACGAATATCCAGCAATCGCAACAAGTTGAAACTAGGACAAGGACTAGGTGGTTTAGGTCCATAGTATAGGATTTTAGGCAGCTTGATCCTCCACATAGATATTTTAGATGAAGTGTACAACCAAAGATGATTAGTTACATGGTACTAAAGACAGAGTTGATTAACTATGAACCTTCCAGCTTCGGGTAGGCTGCACAACATGATGTGTGGTAAGAGGCTATGGTTGAGGAGGATGAATCCATTATGAAAAACCAGGTATGGGAGGTTTTTCCGAGGCCACAAGGGAAAAGGTGGCGGGATCCAGATGCATCTACAAGGTGAAGAATGTAGTAGAAGGAAGCGTGGAGAATTACAAGGTGCACTTCATGGAAAAGGGTTTTTCATAGAAGGAGGGTATTGACTATGAGCAGACCTTCATCCCTATTTCTAGGTATTCTTCCATTCAGACCATTATCTCACTAAAAACTAAGATGGGTTAGCGTGTCCATCAGATGGAAGTCAATAATTCCTTCCTCAACAGAGTGATAGAAGATGATGTGTATATTGAGAAACCAAAGGGGTTTGATGTGGAGAACAGGGAGACACATGTATGCAGACTACATCGAGCTCTTTGCAAGCTCAAGAAGGAACCTCGAGCATGGTACTCGAGGATTGAAAACTATCTACAGGAGATGGGATTTTAGCGGAGTGAGGATGACCACAACCTGTACTTCTTGACAAGTGAGGTGCCTCTCATACTAGTCTTATATGTGGATGATATCTTTTTGACAATATATGAGAGGTTGATTGGATACTGCAAGTCCAACCTTGTAGTGGAATTTGGGATGAAATACCTTGGGTTGATGCATTACTTTCTGGGCTTGGAGGTTTCGCAGAGAGATGGACACTTCTTCATTGGAAAGGGGAAGTATGTAATTGAGATTTTGGAGAGATTCATGATGGAGGACTGCAATCCTATGGACATACATCTAGTCTCCAACTGGAGGAATATTGACGCATGAGGGTCATACATGTTTGATCCTACCTTGTATTGTCAGCTTATCAGATCACTTATGTATATAGTCAACACTTGATTAGACATTGGCTTTGCAGTCAACTCTTTGAGTTGGTTCATGGTGGACCCTCGAAGAGTGCATTGGACGACTACGAAGCACATACTTCACTACATCAGAGGTACAGTGGAGTATGTATTGGTTTACGAGTGCGGTGGGAGTGTACAGTTAGCAGGATTCATAGATGTTGACTGGGAAGGATGTGTAGAGGATAGTAAGAGTACTTCAGGTTTCTATTTCAGAATTGGATCATGGGTTGTGTCTTGGTTCAAAAGGAAGCATAAGTCAGCTACATTGAGCTCAGCATAGCCTGAGTACATGGAAGCCAACATGGCTGCTTGTGAGGGTATGTGGATGCAGGAGTTACTTTCAAGGTTGTTAGAGTGTGATCTAGAGGCTATAATAGTTCACTGTGAAAATCAGAGTGACATCAGGTTATCTGAGAATCTAGTGTTACATGACCAGAGCAAACACATAGACATCAGGTAACACTTATTAAGATATTGTGTTTAGAGGGGAACCATTTGGTTGGAGTACATATAGACAAATGAGCAGGTGGCAGACATTTTAACCAAGGCACTTTGCAGACACAATTTTGTGGAGTTTAGGGATAAGTTGGGGTTGCTACCGAATCCCTTCCTCGTTGAGAGGGAGTGTTAGATTAGCAGCAACAAGGAATGTCTTCCTGCATGCAAGTGTCCTTGCATACATAAGAATCTAAAACATGAAACCAGTTGTATTTAATTATTTTTCCTAAGTTTACTTTGGAAAATAATTAGTGATCTAATTAATTATTGAATTTAAGTGGGGTTTTCACTTTACCTAAAGTTATATAAGAGAGGTTAGTCGGTTGAGAGGACACACACACTTGTATTCTGACAAAGACATGATACTAACAAGGAGAAAGCTAGACATAATATTTAGTTGGGAAGATGGAGGATTGAGAAGAAGATTCAGCTAGCAGACAGAACCCACGCATGTCGAAAGGCAAGAGTTGCAAATGGAGGTCGTACTATTCTGTATAGCTGGCATACATACTGTAAAACTTCCGTATTGTATTCGTACATCTGTACGGATTCACACATGTGAGGTCATACAGCTGGGTCATACACTCTTGCAGGAGGGTGCTGAGGTTTAGCTGGGGGTTTGTCCGATGATTCTTCCGTGTAGCTGCATTCGCCAGGTTTGGGTGAATCTAAAGTGATTGTAACGTTCCATATTTACTCATAATAAAATATACATCTGACTTCTGCACTGGTTTTCCGATGTTGGGTTTTTCCAGGGGTTTCCATACCCAAAATAATTGTGTCATTATTGTGATGTAATGTTGTGATTTATTTATTAGTTTTATATTTCACTGCATACTGTAAGAGATATTCATGAGTGGTTATCAATACATATCTTGGATGCACTGTTATCCCTAGTTTGAATATTAAAGGAAAATTTACAACCTCTTGTTAGAATGTTAGGCTGGGTGTGACCTATTTGAGTGTTGATAAGTCTGAACTGTTACCTCCTAAGATGGGCTATGACCTTCTTGGTGCTTCCTGAATTGATCCGTGACAAGTCACTACACTAACAAAGGACATACCTAAGAGAGAGAACAAATTCAATTATTGTATATTTAGACAACTATGGTAGCATTCAAGGAAATGCAATCGACAAGTAAGGAAACCGCAATTACTGGAGCAACAAACCCAGATACAATAGTCCATAAAATATCAGGTAATGATAACATTCCGCACATAAACCAAAGCTCATTTTGTGGCCAATACAGATCCCATGGCTTTCTTACAGCTTAGCACACTCAAATAGTGCATCAGAGATATTAGTCTACTCAAGTCTAAACCATGACCTTCTAAGTTGGGCTGTGACCTTCTTGGTGCTTCCTGAAATGAATAGTGACCTTCTTCGGTCTGCTTGAACTAAACTATGACCTTCTTGGGGATGGTTGGACTAAACCATGACTTGCCTGAAAAAATATTTATGAGTATAAAGAAGGTTTCAACTCACATAGTAGGTTATCTTATTTGTTTCCCTTATACTTTGAGTTATATTTACTACTGCTATTAGTTATTGTCTTTGTATGCTTTCAACTTTAACACAAGGACCTTTGGGAGTGTTAAAGTTGAAAGAGATGTAAATTACGCTTTAAAGTTTAAACTTATCTTGTCTATTTACAACTGTACTATTTTGTTTCTAGTAATGTTTTGATGCATTAAAATATAATATCTTTAATTTTTTGCTTCTAACCCATTGTAATGCAAATACCTATCTATGTTGATGGAAAAGTCAGAGTAGAAAATGCTATCCTGCAGGGTTTATGGGTGAGCGCATTTGTGGTTTGAGCATGTAGACTTTGAATATGCAAAACAGTATTTCCAAAAGGGCAGAATATGTAATCAATTTCTTTTACCTTGTGATATTTTGTTCATGGCATGTTGTGTTATGTCCTCTAGATGTTTTGTTGATTCATGCATAGTTATTTAATTAGACGTGTATATGAACATGAAAATGCATAGTTATGGCCTTTGGCACTCTACTGCAGTTGGAACCAGAAAGCGGGATAAAATACCTGTATGTGTATGGGGATTTGAAGTCAGGATGCTACCAAAGAAGCAAACTTTATTTCTTGCTTGAATGGTGGGAATGTGAACTTTGATTGTCTAAGCAATGCAAATAATTCAAGCAGAACATGTGATGTTATTTGCATATTATTCTCTATTTTTATAAACTAGTAATGTATTATCTTAGATACAATTCATATTTTTCCTTATAATGTTATTGTTGACTTCAAAATCTAGACATATTTTTGGTTTTATAGATTCTTGTTTCATGCCCTTCTTTGAGGTATTGTCAAGTAGTTTGGTGTAAACTTTAATTTTGGAAGGGATATAAATTTGTTATATATCTAAATACTGAATTTTAATACAGTATATTAGTTTTCCTAAGTTTCATAGATGATTTGGTTTCTTGTAAGTTCAAGGTTTTTTGCTTGATCTGGTTTCTTGTAAGTTTGATGTGTTATGGACCTTCCTTATACGATGATGATAAAACATATTGTTGTGGTATGGAACACTTGTGGATTTTATAACTTGATAGATAATATAATAGTTTGACACCTTGGTATTTTGTGTAAAAGGGTTGTTTCCCCACCTTTATGGTACACCTTGGTTCTATGGGTAAAAGGGGTATTCTCCAACCTTGATTGACACAGCTTGGTATTGTTGGTGTAGGGGTTGTTTTCCCACTTTGTTATGACCCGTCTTGTTGACTTGTGATCTTATGTTGACCCTAGATTGGTCTTTATGATATCTCCCCCTCATAGTGTGGTACCTTAACCTTTTTTTATGTTTTTTATGGGTGTGACCTTCTAGCATCCCCAAACAACTCACAACCTGCTCGAGCAAGTTCATACAGGTCTTGGTTTATTCCAAGAAGCCCCAAGAAGGTCATGGTTCACTTCAAGCAGACCCAAGAAGGTCACAGTTCAGTCCAGGAAGCCCCAAAATGTATATTTGTACTAACCATAGAAGGAGAGGTAGATTTGTACTTTGCTACTATAGAAGTCCTCGCCCCGCCTATTCAAGATCCTGCAAAATTTGTCAATTGATGTGTTTTTCTCCATTGCTACAAGTCCAAATATATAGCTCTTATAAAATTGCAAAACCCAAAAATGAATTTCCAATTGACGTGAGTTATTAAATGCCCTAACCCCCGAGTTCACACCCCCATTCCATTGGGGTTTCTTAAACCCAAAGAAATCCTCTCCCATCCCTCCTAAGCCAAAAATTTGGCACCAATTAAGGGTTTTATAACCCTGGTAATGTATAAACTCCATTGAAATAGAACAATGTGAACTCCACTCTAACCACATACTTGGAAGTTGTATCGACCTACATCACCATGGCTGTTGGTGGCATCGATGATATTAAGCTACGCCCTCAATATCACCGAAGGTATTGAGTTCCTCAGTTCACATCGTGGGTAGTGTCTAATAGGGATTTCCAAGGTTTTTGGTTTGTAAATATGTGCCATAATCCTTTTTTTCCCTTGGACCATGTAAGGGTTTTCCATGAATGGCACATAACATAAAATTTTCAAAGAAATATTAATCCCTTAGATTAGTTTAATATATAATCATATTATATAGTAATCACCATATTGATTTATTATTCTATGTAATATAGTTATTCCCATAAGGTTGAAAAGGGATATCCCTTGATCATTAGTTTATAATATATAGTCATCACCAAATACATTAATTAGTCTATATTATATAGTTATTACCACAAGGGTATTCCACTTAGACGTGAGAAATAATACCATGCCATGGAACTATATAGATAGTATGAGTAAACTCACTTATTTACTCACTAGGATAATGGAATCAGTAATTGGGGATTCCTTGCTTATCGACTGGGTAATTACCTTGAATGATACTATAGTTGACTAAACCTACAGTAATTGAATTTATTATATCTCTCAGGTATGTCCTTTGTTCTTGTAGTGACTTGTCTCTTAATAGACAAGATCTGATCTAAAACATATTGTCGAGTATACAGAAGGTTTCAACTCTCCTGGTTAATTATATTATTTTTTTTGTTTGTACTTTGAGTTAGATTTATTACTCTCGTTATTTATTGTCTTTGTATGGTTTTCATCTTTAACACAAGGAACTTCGAGAGTGTTCAAGTTAAAACAGATGAAAACTATGCTTTAAACTTATATTGTATAGTTACAATGATACTATTTTGTTTGTAGTACTGTTTTGTCATGGTTTATGTATATTTGAGATGGTTTGTCATGGTTTATATCCTTTTTCTTATCAGATATCTGCTGCTAAGTTTAGATATCAAAATCTGGTTGATAGTTTCCATAGTTGCAGTTGGATTGATGCATTTTTGTTAGGTTTTTGGGATCCATCTCTCTAACTGTTGGACAAACTTTAAGTACATGAGAAGGAATTTCTGTTTACATTTTAATTTCATGTGCTTTTTTTTGCTGCTAAAATTGTGGAAATTTTATTGACCTCCTCATGAGCATTTTAGAAGCCATTGCTTTGAGAAATTAGAATACGTAAGAGTTGATGGGAACTCCAAAATGTTGTATTATAATTGAAGTGCCATTTAGATCTTCAAGCAAATGGTTTTGAATTGTGATTGCAGTAAAGGAGAATGAAGATACAAACTGAACAAAACAAACCACACAGGAAACATATGAGTGTAGCTCAAGAATTTACAGTATCATTGTCATTCATTAAATCCGGGGTTACAATAGTTTACATAATGGAAGAATTTGAATGCATTAGGGAGCAATTTGAATCTACCAACTGGATTTTTCTGTACCTAACTGACTACCTAACTCATGGTGTCTCAATCAATATCATAGTTCAATATATCAACTCCCATATGTCCAACCAACTCATACAATCAATAATAACTAGTTAAATCAGTGCAACTGAGTGTGGTATGTGGGCAAAGGTTCCTACTCCACATGCAACCATGCATTATCCATGCATAACTGGAGCTAGTTAACTGATTGTGATATAACTGAAAGTAACTGGAAGCTAACTAATACTAAGTAGTTGCAACTCCAACTAACTGATGGAGGTTGGTGTCGGGACTCCCAATGGCTCCCAAAATGTAGGGATTGGTCTAAGAGGCACCCAAAATGATCCATGCACATGTAGTAAGTGGCAGTTAACCTCTAGCAGTGTTCCCCACACTTTAGTAATTGGTACATGTTGCCCCATTAGGCCAAGTGGACCTAATGGTACTAATGGACCCAAAGAACTAATTAAGGTTCATAAGTTAGGCTAAATAATCTAAATAGAAAGTATGGTCAATGAAGGATTAATAATCCTAACACGCCACCTGAATCCTAACTTGGACAACTATGGGCCTTGGTAACAAGACCATAGGTCACCCAAATACAATCTAAAATATAGTAAAAAAGTTTCTTAATACAACCGAGGAAATAGGGGAAAACCTCATGGGAACCCCCCCCCCCCCCCCGTCAAAATAAGCAGAAATAACAAATTGCAAGCTATCTTTAGAAGAAAGAAGATTCCTCCTTAGAAAAATAACTTGAGCAAAAACACTGCTGCAAATTTGCAGCTCTATACAACAACATGGTCAATCTGTGAACCTCTCAATGTACTTCTGAATTGATGACTCTATTTGTCTCTTCTAGATGGTGAAGGTAGGGAATGATCAAGTTTCTTCTTCTGTGGGCCATGTAGCTGATCATTCACCATCATCAAGTAGCACCAACCTGAAACTTTGCTGCTCCACTCTATAGGGAGTGAATTTGTCAGAGATAGTATAGCATGTTCATTCTGATATTGGGACCTTGTTCTTCTTTTATCTCTTGGATTTGTAGCACCACTTCCAGTTGCATCAAGGAGATTTTGACCCCATATAGGATTAGGATTTTGATTAGGAATGGATACTAGATCTGTATCTAGAATCTATTGAGATTTTGTCTTAATAACAAGATCATGCTGAATGTGATCTTCTTCATATGAATATGAAACGTGTAGCACATCATCATCATAAAAAATAGGTGGATAAATAGTTATACCTTCATGTGCTACTGGAGGTGTGTCATACAACTGATCTTATTTGAACTGGACACTCCTTTCAATGAAGCATCTTCTAGTTGCAACCTCCATAAGTTTGTAAGATTTTGCATCTTCTTCATATCCCAACAGAATGCATTCGCTACTTTGGGCTTGGAAGGCCTTCCTTTTTTCAAGTGGTATTTTGGCCCAAGATTTGGAACCAAAAACTCTTAGATGAGAGACATTGGGCTTATGCCCATATAGTTCTTCGAATGGAGTGATCCCAAACACTGACTTACGGGGAAGTCTATTCTGCAAACACAAAGCACAATTTACTGCTTCAACCCAAAGAGAAAGAGGTAGATGTTTGGCATGGAGAAGGCATGTTTCAATCTCTTTCAGTGATCTGTTCTTCCTCTTAGCCACACCATTCTGTTGTGGTGTGTATGGAACTGATTGTTCCATTCTAATCCTCTATGATTCATAGAAACTCTGGAAATATCCTTTGATGTACTATCCTCCTCTACCAGATATTATTGACCTGATCTTCTTATTGAAAATGTTCTCAACCATAGCATTAAAAACTTTAAAAGTCTAAAAAACTTCTGATTTTTGTTTCATGAAGTAGATCCACCAGTACCTAGAACAATCATCAATTAAGGTGAGGAATTACCTGCAACCATTAATGGAGTTTGTGGGCATAGGTCCAACTCCATCACTATGTATCAAATCAAGTATAGAGGCAAATCTACGTGCCTTCCCAACATCATACTTATTTTCTAGATGCTTATATACCAAGCAATGAACACATACTCCATTGGAAGTTTGGATGGAGGGAAAACCTTCGACCATTTTATCATTGTAGAGTTGGTGTAGATATTTGAAATTGAGATGGCCAAATCTATCATGCCAAATATTGCTGGTGTTGTTAGCATGCAACAATAAAGTTGTAGGAGGGGAGATAGGTAAGAAATGTGAGAACTCATAAGCTTTGGTAGAGTGATTTACAATACCTTTTGCTATAATCTGTCTAGTGGCTTTTTATTTAATCTCATCTGTCTCTGAATCGAATGTAACTCTCTTGGGAGAGCTTGTATGAGTCATCTGATAAATAGACAACATGTTAGAAGCAAGGGAGGGCACATAAAGGACATTCTTGAACTCACGATACTTCGCTCTGACTGAGCCCATTCCTTCTGCTTGTTAGGATATTTAGACACTTAGGAGTTAGTTAAGATCAACTTGTGTAATATATCCATTACATAAAGTGTGTTTCTTTAGTATGCATTAGTATGCATTTGTAAATATTCTAATCCGATGGTCACGATATGTTCTAGACATAGAGTGATCCGACGGTTCAACTTCTCTTAAATCATACCTACCATTGATCCGTGGCTTAACACCCGATTGGTCCATGATCTCTATTTAAAGAGCATGGAGGGTCCTTGGTTAGTTGATTGATTATGAGAATCTCATGTAACTTTCTTTCTTTTGCATAATAAATTGCTCCAAGTAGCTATTTGGCCGGGGTCGTGGACTGTTTCCCTCTCAAGGCTTTTAACCATGTGACAAACATCAGTGTGTTGATCTGTGATATATTTGTGTGAAGCGGTTACTAAAGGTGTTCAGTCTTTTGGGAGTACTATGTGTACCCGAACATGGTATCAGAGCGTTTATGAAGAGTCGCTTTCGGTTTTGATCAAGATCTGGAATCGGTGTTGCCGAAATGTAAAAAGAATTTTTGGTTATGGATTTTTTGTGCATTTGTGGCCCATGGGAGATGTTCCATTGTGTCTGGAGTGCCGTTTCCATTGGGAAATAGTTTTTGTTTCATTAAAAACTATTTTTGTTTGTTCCATAAACACCCATTTCGACAAATCTGAACGTATAATGTTACAGTGATGGATTTGTTTTATTTTATTTTTAAAATATCTCATATTTTATGAGCTTTATTATTAGATATTTATAGTTTTAGTCTTGGACTTTTGCCTTCCATGGCTGTGTATGCTCTTTGCCGTGCACCTTACGCGATTGCGGCGAATCAGAATCAGTAAGGGAAAGTTTTTTTCTTGTCTTCTCGGCTACGTATGCTCTTTGTCGTGCACCTTGTGTGATCACGACAAATCAGAAATAACGAGAAAACTTGAAAACATAGACTTTTCGGGTAAGCTAACTAAGATCTAACCCTACTGTGTGGAAAAAGTTTTTTTTGTTTTTGTTTTTTATTTATTTTTATGATTTGTAGAAAAAAAGGCAAGCATAGAGAACAAGAGAGAAGAGTAAAAAAAAAAAGGCCCCTTCCTTTTTCCATTCTTTTATGTACCTTTTAAACTTAGCTCACTTGGTCCAAAGTTTCTTTAATCCTTAATAGGTCTTGAGTTCAAGTCTTATTAAGCTACTTTTTAGTGCATGCAATTTCTATTTTCAAGTTACTTTATTGTAAAAGTGCATCTCACTTAAATAAAATAAAATAAAAAGTGAGTCACTTAAGTCTTTTAATTTATTGTCACATTATTTAAAGTAACATTATTGTAAAAGTGAACATCACTTATTCTACAAAAGTGATTCACTTAAAAGCAAATTTATTGTAAAGTGATTGTCAAAGGTTGATCTTGGGAAGAGGGGGGTTCTTTTTTAGTTGGTCAAGTTAATATCTGCCACGTCACTATTGGGGACATCTTGAACATTTTCTTTGATCAAGCATAACTTCATCATCCATAATCAGTTTTCAGTGCTGTTTTTTTTAAAACCGCATATATTTTTGAGGTCTTTGCATCCAGATAGTTAGTTTCTATTTTTTTTAGTCATTATTTTATAGTATGGCCACCCATTGTGATATGATACTTACAAGTTCTAACTATTTCTCATGGAAATCTCGTATGGAGGATGTTCTACGAAGTAGGGGACTTTTCAGGATAACCTCAGGGAAAGAAATAGAATCCACTGATGATGATAAGAAAATTAAATGAGAAAATAGATGTGATGAAGCTCGTGGATTGATTGGGATGTCAATCTCTACTAATTTGCACTTCCACATATATGGAATTGATGAACATGATCAAGCTTGGGAAAAGTTGGAATTTGTGATTAGTAAACACAATGAAATTCAGGCTCATCAACTTGAGAATGAGTTGATTTCCTTGAATCCAAATGATTTTTCATGCATTCAAGACTATTTATCTAAGTATAAAACTCTTAGACTCTTATGTGCAGAATGCAATATTAAGAAAGAGGACAAACAATGTATTTATCATATTATTTCCAAACTTGGACCTGCATATTCTGTTTTTGTATCTACATTCTACTCCATGAAAGAATCTTTGACTGTAGCTAGCTATCAAGAGCCTAGTCTTAAATCCTTTTGTGATCCCTTAATTAGAGAGAAAGATAAGCTCATTCATCTTGGAATAATTAACAATGCAGATACATCTGGGAAAGCTTTATTGTCCCAAAATAAAGAAAAGTCCAAGCCTCCCAAGAAATAAAATTTTCGCAATAATAAGCCAAACAACAAGGGTTCCAAACCCTTTTAGTCAGTTCCTTCTTTAAAAAATGACAAAGGATCCAAGACAAAAGGAAAGAAGACTAAGCGTCATTGCAATTTTTGTGGTAAAGATGATCATGATGAATCTAAGTGTTTCAAGAAGATGGCAGCCTTAGAAGCAGCCATGAAGAAGCACCACATCAGCTTAGATTCGTCTCCAGAATCTACCTCTCATGGACATGCATTTTGTGCTTCTGGTTACTCTTATACTGCATATTCTTCTTCTACTTCAAATGAATGGCTCATTGATTCTGGAGCATATTACCATATGGCTAAGGATCAAGCCATCTTTTCTACTATGCATGAATGTAACAACAAGAAAATATTTGTTGGTGATGATAGATCTCTAAGTGTTGTAGGATCTAGAATAGTTCCAGTAGAAAATGGTCATTTCAGTGATGTATTATGTGTTCCAAAAATTTCCTGCAATTTGTTATTAGTCTATCAAATTACTCATTCGGGTGAAGGTAAAATTGTGACGTTTACACCTCACCAAGTTGTAATCAAGGATTTTAAAAATCCTCAAAATGTCCTTGCTACTGGAACTATTGATGATATTACTAGGTTGTACAAATTCAACAACTTTGGGTCATCACCTTTTCCTTCAGTTTTTGTTGCTCATAGTGATAAATTGAGCAAACTTTGGCATAAGCGATTTGGTCACTTAAAGTATCTCTCATTGCAACAACTATGTAAAGATAATATGGTGACTGGTCTTCCGATGGTATCTTGCAAGGATGGTGTTTGTTTCGGTTGTGTACTCGAAAAACATCATCGGGACAGTTTTGACAAACGTGCCTCTTGGCATGCCTCGGTTCCCTTGGAGCTTGTGCATAGTGACTTGTGTGGCCCTCTTCCATCTGCATCCTTTTCTAGTTTCAAATATTTATTATCTTTCATTGATGACTACTCCAGACGCACTTGGGTTTACTTTCTAAAACTTAAGAGCGAAGTATTTAACATGTTCTTGGCCTACAAGGCCCTTGTTGAAAAACAATTTGGTCATCAAATTATTAAGTTAAGATCTGATAATGGAGGAGAATATGTTAACAACAAGTTCACTACTTTCTGCACTGAACAAGGAATCCAACAACAACACACTGTTCCATATACACCACAACAAAATGGTGTAGCTGAATAGAAGAATTGCACTTTAAAATAAATGACTAATTGTATGATCCAATCTAAGGGACTAAGTCTTCAATATTGGGCCGAGGCCATAAATTATGCAAATTACATAGTTAATTGCACACCCACTAAAGTTTTCCAAGGTATAACACCAGAAGAATCATGGAGTAAAATTAAACCAGATGTAAGTAACTCTCGTGTGTTTGGTTGTGAAGCATGGGCTCACATTTCGGATGAAAAACAGAAAGCATTGCATCCTAAAAGTGAAAAGTGCATATTTGTTGGATATTCAGAAGATGTAAAAGGTTATAGAATTCTTCAGCCACATTCTCCTGATATAATCATTAGAAGAGATGTTAAATTTGATGAAAATCTCTTGGCCTGCGAGCCTAACTTGGCAGGTGTGCCATCTTTGGCCTGCGAGCTTGATTCGACGATTGTGCCTTCTTCTTCTTCTTCTTCCAACTTCCTTGACAGGTTTCCAACTCCAGTTTTTGATGATGATAGTGAGGATGAAAATCCACCTTTGCCTTCTCATGTTCCTCCAATTGCACCAGCACCAATGCTTCCTCGATGGGTCCGTTCATCATGTGAAGAAGCTGGTGATCTTGTCGGTGATCCTAGAGATCAACGTCGAACACGTTCTCAGTTTCAGTGAGCCTCTTCTCTTTTGGCTCAAGTTTCCGAGAATCATGATCTAGAAACTTTTGCAAAAGCTTCAGGAAATCCAGATTAGGATGTAGCTATGGATGAAGAATATCGTTCCTTAATGGCGAACGATACTTGGGATTTTGTTCCTTTTCCAAAAGGAAGAAAAATTGTCAGATGTAAATGGGTCTATAGAACTAAGTATGCATTATATGGACGTGTTGAAAGACTTCAGGCAAGGTTAGTTGCCAAAGTTTTTTCCCAAGTTGAAGGGATTGACTACAATGAAACATTTGCTCTTGTCGCAAAAATGAATTCCACCCGCCTTGTTCTTTCCCTTGCAGCCTTACATAACTGGGAAGTCCATCAAATGGATGTCAAGTATGCTTTTTCACATGGTGATTTATAGGAGGAAATTTACATGGAACAACCTCCTGGATATGTTTAGGATAACTCTAGCCTTGTCCGTCTCCTTAAGAAATCCTTATATGGCCTTAAGCAAGCTCCTAGAGCTTGGTATGCCAAAATGGATAGCTTTCTCCTTGACATTGGTTTTTCTAGATGGCATTCTAACCCCAATGTCTATTCCAAGAAAGTAGGAAACCATCTCATCATACTTGTTCTTTATGTTGACGATCTTATCCTTACTGGTAGTGACCCTAAACTTATAACCCTTGTGAAATCCAGTCTTAAGCAAAATTTTGAAATGTCAGACTTAGGACATTTGCATTATTTTCTTGGTCTACAAGTCTTTCAAACCAAATAAAGAATCTTTATTTCCCAGTCTAAGTATGATTGTGACCTTATTCGCCACTTCCACATGGAAGATTGTAAACCAGCCCCTTCTCCCTTCCAGTCTGGAGTCAAACTTTCTACCACTTGTACTTCCCCTAAAGTAGATGCCACCTTGTATCGTCAGCTTGTTGGTAGTCTTTTATACTTGAATCATTCTCGTCCTGACCTTTCCTTTTCCATTGGTCATGTTTCCTGTTATATGCAAACTCCTCATGAAAGTCACTAGAAAGCACCAAAAATAATACTTCGATATATTTGAGGTACAATTCAGTTTGGGATTCATTACAGTATAGGGGGGAAACCTTTGTTGGTTGGTTTCACTGATTTAGATTGGGCCGGCGATCCCGATGATCTGAAGTCTACTGTAGGTTATGTTTTTAGTCTGGGATCTGGACCTGTCACTTGGGCTTGTAAGAAAAACCACGCTCTTTCTCTTTCTTCAGCAAAAGCAGAATATCAAGCCGCAGTTAATGCCAGTCAGGAAGCTTTATGGCTTCGACAGATCCTTTCAGATTTTGGATTTGAGCAGCAGCAACCTACTCCACTTTGGTGCGACAATCAAAGTGCCATCAAGATTGCCAGACATCCAGTTCTACATCAGTGCAGCAAACACATTGAGCTACACATTCACTTCATCAGAAATCTTGTTCATGATTGTGTTATTGAAGTGCTCTATTTCCCTACAGATGATCAAGTTGCAGACATCTTCACCAAGTCTCTTACAGAAGTGAAGTTTTCTAAACTTTGGTCTATGTTAGGAGTTCAGGAATGTGTCCTTAAGGGTGGATAGGATCTAATTCCTCCTTCCTTCTCCTAATAGTGTCACTTTTGTAAATCCTTCAATCCTATCCAAAGTTGTTCTTAAGGGGGGATGTTAGGATATTTAGACACTTAGGAGTTAGTTAAGATCAACTTTTGTAATATATCCGTTACGTAAAGTGTGTTTCTTTAGTATGCATTAGTATGAATTTGTAAATATTCTAATCTGATGGTCACGATATGTTCTAGACATAGAGTGATCCGACGATTCAACTTCTCTTAGATCATACCTACCATTGATCCATGGCTTAACACTCGATTGGTCCATGATCTCTATTTAAAGAGCATGGAGGGTCCTTGGTTAGTTGATTGATTATGAGAAGATCATGTAACTTTCTTTCTTTTGCATAATAAATTTCTCTAAGTAGCTATTTGACTAGGGTCGTGGACTGTTTCTCTCTTGATGGTTTTAACCACGTGAAAAACATCAGTGTGTTGATCTGTGATCTATTTGTGTGAAGCGGTTGATTACGGTGTTTGGTATTTTGGGAGTACCCTATGTACCTGAACACTGCTGGAATCTGGGAATCATATCCCATGTGAATGTTAGGCCCATTTGACAGTGTGAGTGTAGAGAATGATTCTTTGGAAGAAACCATAAGGTTGGAAGCTCCAAAATAAATTATGTATGGTGTATATTGTGTAAGGCTAGATTTCAAAGCATGGCACCTTTCATCATCTTCTATATGTGGTTCTTCATCGGGATTCTTTTCTCCTTGTGGGAGAGAAATTTTATGCTTCTTGAGAAGAGTGGAGATTTGATCAATATGCTCTTCATACAAAAATCTTCAATATGGTAGCCCTTTTCACGATAGGAACATAACTTCTTTTCGTACTACTTATTTTTCTTAGAGCCGGAGGCTGCTTCAGAAGTTTGTTGATTCTGTTTAGGCTTTGAATCAACTGCTTTAGGCTCCTTATTCTTTGATTTCCCTTTCGCTTGCACTTTTCTAGAGTCAGTAACTAGGAGAGCCTGGTCTTTGGAGGTCTTCATGACTCCCATTCGAATCAACTTCTCTTTCTCCTTGATTAAGGACTCGGAAAAGGAATCTAGTGAAGGAATTTTCCAATCAGGGAAGCTTTCCTGCTTGGAATGAAATATAGAAACAAATACAAAATACTCAGGGCCGATTTTGCTAAGAATGAAGAGCACATTTTTCTCATCCTTCCTTTCAACTTGACACTGTTTTCATTGAAGTGCAAGAGACTTGAATTTAGTAAATAATTGCTCAATAGTCTCGAAACTGCTGGGATGCAAGGCTACTGGCTCACTCTCCAGGAGGTGTCCCCGAAGCTCATATTGTTTTCCAAACAAGTTCTCAAGCTTCTACCAGGATTCTGTGGGTGTCCTCAAACCTTCAAGGTGGAAGAGGAGATATCGGGATATATAAGTGCATAGATAACCAAAAGCTTCATCACAACAGTTCAAAAAATTGTTCTTTTCAATTGGCTGATGGGGCTTATCCTCCCTTCCAAGCATTATCCTTAGGTAGCCATGCTTGTGCAAGTATAGCTGAATATAAATCCTCCAATCAAGATAATTGGAAGTTTTAAGGATTCGTGGTGTAGGAGATTGAGAATCCATAATTCTTCGGCTAAAAGATCACAAAACTTCACACAAGCTACATAGCAAATGTATATTTTCACTGCAAAACACACTAAAACATTTGAACTGTTAGAATCATGCTTTTCCTCTCGACATGAATATATTTTCAGGGTCTCATGCCCTCTCTGTAACTATGAATAAATTCATAGGAAGAAAATCATCATATGAGACTTTTGTGGAAACCCAACTGCTTTTGATGTTCAATAGAGAGAAAAAACATGAAACCTGCCTGAGAAGGCTATGATACCATATTATAATTGAAGTTCCATTTAGATCTTCAAGAATATAGTTCTGAATTATGATTGCAGTAAAGGAGAATGAAGATACAAACTGAACAAAACAAATCACACAGGAAAAAAATGGGTGTAGCTCAGGAATTTACATTATCATTGTCAATCATTAAATTCGGTGTTACAATAGTTTACATAATGGAAGAATTTGAATGCACTAGGGAGAAATTCGAATCTACCGAATGGATTTGACTGTACCTAACTAACTACCTAACTCATGGTGTCTTAATCAATATCAGAGTTCAATATATCAACTCCCAGATGTCCAACCAACTCATACAATCAATAATAACTAGTTAACTCAGTGCAACTGAGTGTGGTAGGTGGGAAAAGGAACCTACTCCACTTGCAGGCATGCATTAACCATGCATAAATAGTACTGGCTAACTAATTTTGATCTAACTGAAAGTAACTGGAAGCTAACTAAGACTAACTAGTTCCAAATCCAACTAATTGATAGAGGTTGGTGCTGGGACTCCCAGTGGCTCCTAAAATGTATGGATTGGTTTAGGAGGAGCCCAAATTGATGCATGCACACGTAGTAAGTGGAAGTTAACCTATAGCAGTGTTCCCCACACTCTAGTAACTGGTACATGTGGTCCTATTAGGCCAAGTGGACCCAATGGTCCTAGTGGACCCAAATAATTAATTAAGGTTCCTAAGTTAGTCTAAATAATCTAAATAGAAAGTATGGTGAAGGGAGGATTAATAATCCTAACATGGTGATGATACAACTCACTGCTGTGGTATGTACCTTCCTTATACAATGATGATAAAATGTACTTTTGTGGTATGTAACACTTATGGACTATATACCTTGAGAGACAATATAATAGTTTGACACCTTGGTCTTCTGGGTAAAAGGGTTGTGTCCACACTTTGATGGTACACCTCAATCCTATGGGTAAAAAGGTTATTCTCCCACCTTTATTGACACACCTTGGCCTTGTTGGTGTAGGGGATGTTTTCCCACTTTGTCATGACCCCTCTTGTTGACTCTTGATCTTATGTTGACCCTTGTTTGGTCCTTATGCTAGCGCCCCCTCATAGTGTGCTGCCTTAATCTTTTGTTTTGTTTGTTATGGGTGTGACCTCCTAGCAGCCACAAATAACTCACAGGCTGCTCAAGCAAGTTCAACCAAGTTATGATTTAGTCCAGCCATCCCCAAGAAGGTCACAGTTCAATTCAAGCAGACCAAAGAAGGTCAATGTGTTTGAATTATTGAACCATTGATCTACATGCAATGAGTGAAATTGAAAGGTATAATTGTGCAGTAGTATGGAATGAAAAATGTATACTGAACAAGACAACTTTCACATAAAACTGATAAGAATTTCTTAGTAAATTACAACATTAATCTTCATTCATTCCAACAGTATACAATGGTGTTACAAGAAGTAGTATTTGAATAATGTGGATAACATTTGAATATACCAACTAAAATTGACTGACTTACTAACTAGGAATGTCTAAATCACTACATGAGAGCCACTAGTCTAACTTTGAATAACTAAATCATTCCGACAATCAGTTAAAATAGTTAACCCAGTTAAACTTACAAGGTAGGTGAACAAAGGAGCCACTTCCCCATGAAGCCATGCATATATGGCGCTAGACTGACTAAATGTGATCTAACTGAATGTAACTAAAGATAAACTTAGCATAACTACCTACCAACTACAACCAACTGATGGAGGCTGACAGTGGCACTCAAAGTGGCTCCTAAAGTGTAGGGATGGGAAGCGGTGGCACCCAAATGGCACATTGATGGCACCAATGGGACACATTGGTGGCACCAATGGAACCAAAATCATGTTGGCATCAAACTCTATAAAATGACTCCTAAGTTAGGTAATTATCTAATAAACTATATCTAGACAAGGGAGGATTATAAATCCTAACACCCCCCCTTAATCCTAACTTGGAAAACTGTGGGCCCTGGAAACAAGGATAAAATTCACCCATTGCAATATAAAATAATTAAAAGTTTCTTAATAAACCAAGGAAAATGGGGAAAACCTCATGGGACCCCCCCCCCCCCCCTCAAGATAAACAGTGAAACAAGAAAACAAGTTTTGAATAAAATTTTTGTGAAAAATTTGCTGCAATCTGCAGCACTTTGTAGCAGCAATGCAATAGTTTGGTTCTTCTGTGCAATAACATACTAGAACTGTGCATGTGAACCTCTCCAAAATAAATGATTATGTCTGGAGTAATTTTTCTCTTTGGGGGAAGAAAAATATGCTCAACTGAATAAAAAACATAGATAGATGCAAGATGAAAAATGGACCCATGTAGAGCAACTGAGATCAATTGATGAGAGAGAAAAAGTTCTTGAGAATTCGAACCATGTGAGGAAAAACCAAGAAACTGATATATTTCTGTCAAAACCCCAAAATTTCAAAAAAATTTAAACTTTTATAAATAGCATAAATTTATGTTAATACAATCGTTAAATACTGATTAGTTAATGCTATTAATTTTGTACTGTATGATCTTTACTTTTTCTTGAATACTAGCTGAGTTTCTCGTCAGTTTTCTGAATGTTTTTTGTTTGCAACAGCAAGGGGATATGCTACGTTAAACTGGGCTTACTTAGCTACTAAGCTAACGCACACAGTTTTCCTTTCTCTTACAGATCTTCAAGTAAAGTTTTGGGATTGCTGCTTAACAGATCCTTTTAAAGTAATAAAATCATATGCTGTTACCAAGTTCATTCAGTAAAGAACTATATAAATATATCGCATGTTAGCCAGACTATTCAGCTTCCTACAAGTAAATCTTTCCTTATTTTACTTTCGATAAGAAGAAAAATTCGATGAGAAATGGTTTAGGGACACTAGGGAAAATAGATCGCCATTTCCATTTACATCTATGAACTTTCCAGTTGAACAAACATCAAGAAATAAAGATGGCAGTTTGCATGAATTTCTTGCCCAACTATTACCTATAAATTCTTGTAATACTTAGCATTAGGTAGTAGCTACAAATGTATTGTCTATTAGAGAATTTAATGGCTAATAAGAAATTCTTATAAATTTTTAATGTCGCCTTTAAAATGGACTTTGATACCAGCCTAATGCATGTAAGTAAACAGAGTCCCTTGAATTATTTAAGGACCTAATCATTTATATGAACATAGTTCCTGAAACTAGAACAACTCACATGTTGTTCATGGTCACTCTTTTAGAGATTATCTCATAATAACAATACTTAACATGTAAAAGTAATTGTTAGACTTTTTATTATCAATATTATACTAAGGTACTTGGTAAAAAGGCATATATTTTATGAATCATGTTACAATAACTCTATACTCATATTTTTATAAGTCTTATAACACAAGTTCAATTGTTTATGCTATAAGTCCAGGTCTAACCTCAAGCGAGGTCTCAAGTATGATTTTTACCTTATAAAATCAAACTAGGTTCAACAATACCTAATCATAATATAGTCTATTGTTTCAATGCAAGATTCATATGTTAAAGGATTAACATTACAATGTAAACTTTTCATTGTTTATTATAATGTCGTAGCCTTATCATTACATTAAACTAAGGTTTAACATAGGCATAATCTAGTTTATGGTTTTAAGTTGCAACGTTTTTAAAAATTGAAAACTAACATTACCTTGTTTGTTATCATGTAGGTAATGGTCGAGGTTGTGACCATAATGGAGTCTCCACACCATAATTTTGTTGGCCATCCAAAATGATAAGAAACATTATTAAATTGACCCACTCAATGGCAATAATTTATACGCTGTCATGGCTGTCTCCTCGCCATGCAATGGGTGATTATAAGTTGACTTGCCCCCTTTTCTCATTTCAGTCTTTCCCTCGCCTTTGGGCTTGAGCTCTGCCAAACCCTGGTGGTTCATTCTGGTTGATCCTTGTCTTGAGACTGTCCAATTTTAACTCTCCTTCTTGGTGCTCCTTGCGGCTCTGTACAGAAGTTAATGGCTCGAATGTTATCAGCATTGTAGTCGCTGGTGGTTTTATCAGTCGTATCTCCTTTGGGAAAATAAAATCAGTTTCCTGCCAGCCCATTCTTACAGGTGAAGAAAGGGTTTGTTTACCTTGGTTCCTGGTCGTTCGTTTGCTCAACACCGCAGGTAAAAGTTCGTAAACACAAATTTCTTTAAAACAAAGAATAGATTAGTTGTGATTTGTTTAGGGTTTTCTAACGATTGACTGCCCTTCGATGGCAGGTTTTCCCTTCTAACGATCGAATGCCTTTCGATGGCAGGTTTGCCCTTCTCGACGTAGAAAAGATCATTAAAAGATTCGGCTCCACGCTTCACGGGTAAGCCTGGTTTTCAAAAGCACATCTCCTTGCTGGTTGTGTTGACAGGGTGCACTTCCGTGATTTCATGGGTTCTCTGCTAACGCACTTAGCTGTAGCTTAATCAATCGTTTTATCAGGGTAAATCCCTGCGATAAAATAGATATACAGCTCTTGGGCCGAGGCTGTATTAACATACCTTGTCTTTATTTAAGAATGGCGATGGCTGTTAGTTTTAAAGTTATTGTTGAGGGTAAAACCCTAACTCTATAAAGAGTTTTCCGGCTACGGCTGTGGATGTAAACTGGTTTTTAATTACTGTAGGTTTTGTTTTGTAAACAATATTTACAGGCTTTAAGCCCTTGCGTTATTATTATTATGTGAAAAAGTTTTCACAGGCCGCGAGCCTTGCTTTTACAGTACTTCGTTTCTTTTTGTCTTTACAGGCCATCGGCCTTGCATTTACAGTTATGGGTTATTAAAATGAACAAGTAATAAATTCTTATGTGTTTACTTTGTACTGAGTAATGCTTTACTCTCAGTTTTACTTATATTGTGAGAAAACTGGTTTTCCTTTCTCGCAATTACTTTCTGCTAAAATGAATAGATAAAAGCAAAAGAAAACTTTACTGTGTTTCGATTTAATAGCCCAGCCGTAAATATTTTTAGTTATATTTATTTCATCATGCTATTACTTAGCTTTTGAAGGCTTAAGCTCCATGATGGAGCACTCTGTGCTTGTATCTTTACTTTTGATTCATAAATATATATTTTTGATTTTAGTTTAAATATGATTGTTGATTTAGAACCTACTATGTCTAAGTAACTTGCAGGCTTTTAATACTGTTTAAAAAGAATAATGCAGCTGTAGAGATTTATTGTCTAAATTTATGATTTTCTTACTCTTAGTCGCAAGGTTTATATGCTTAGGGTTTTAAAACCTAATTTACAGTTGTGAAATTATTGTTTTATATTATAATAATAATTATTATAATACCATTCTATTATGATATTCTTTATCAATACTAGGTCCTTTAATAACCTTATTTATTTATAAACAATTTAAAAAAAAACTAGAACATAAATATTATATTATTTTCATTCTATATATTAATATACTAGATTTTTATTTGTATGTAATTATTTATATAACTATTACTTATATAACATCATGTTATATTGTAATTACTAGAAAACAATACTATTTCTTGATGTAAATAAGAGTATTGTTTAATGTGATATATTATTATTGGTTTTTGAAATTTAATGTTTCTTGTAGTACTTATATAATATTTAAGTAAACTTTATATAATATCAATATAAACACTTAACATAAAATAGCATCTATTTTAAAAGTAACAGTTTGTGAAATATGTTTTTAACTGAGTTGATAACAGTGTTGGTCAATTTTAATGTTGCTTAATTAACCTCAATTTAATTATCAACCGGGCAATCGTAAACTTTGAGCTGCTACACTATATGTGCAGGCAAGATAG
>LPNX010775141.1:0-29117 GCA_001517045.1 Pseudotsuga menziesii
CTTACTCACATGAGAGTATAAATTTGTGGAATTAACAAGTAATTATTATTGATGGCATAAACATTGTTCATTTCAACATGTTTAACTCTATTATTTATTGTGTTTACTTCTACAACATGGAGGTGTCTTGATAAAGAAATGGGGAAGATCTTCAGCTGCATATATTGCTGTCTCAATTGTGGATGCTATAAAATCACTCACCATCCCCACTCCTGAAGGGGACTGGTTTTCTTCAAGGGTGAGTTACATGTTCAATGACATATCTCTGTCACTTCAACATAGTTTTATAGAATGTAACTACCTGTAAGGCTCACCATCATTCCAACAGAAACTACCAATAGAACTAAAAGCTTCTAAATGTAATATAATAATTCTTTAGAAATTGTGTTGCTTGTTTATCTATTGAAATTCATGTTGATATTGAGCCAAATGTAGTCCTATCATTGACTGTGAAGCAAATTTGTCTGCAAAAAAACATTTTGAGAGCTCAAAGAACTCTAGATATATGTTCATAAGCTGTGACTTTGAAATATAGCTTTAAATGACTTTAAGAAGCTGGAATTAGTTGATCTGTCATTAAATCTTAGATCAAAGAACCAACTATTCTTAGGAATATCTCGAACAACTTTGCTTGCTTCAGAAGTGATGATTTCTTCTACATGTGATCCAACTTTCCAAACTACTAATGTTTTCATTTTATGCAACATCAAAACATGTGAAGCATGCTCTAAGTTTCAATTTCTCTGGTGATTACTATGTCAAGACTCAAGACTTGTAAAGCAATTTACAATGCCTGCTACTAAAATTTTCTTTCTGTCAAGAATTCTGTGTAACATTTTTGAAAAAGCAGACTTTATAAAGATCTTACGTATTCAATCAAAGCTAATAAACAGATAGCTTTCCATATAACTTAAACACTACTAACATGTGGTTTATACTCTATTAACATAATAAAGGTTATATAATATGATGATAAGTATAATCATTTCCCTAATCATGACATAGGTCGTGTTTTAGTAAGCTAGTTTTAATACTCATAGCTTCTCTAATATATGTGATTTTCTTATAAACATAACTCTCATGACTAGTGTTCACTATCATAACTCAAACTTGTAAACAATATAACCCTGTTATTATCATAATTAGTGATATGATTGATTCCCATTGCTAATCTGAGCTTGTAAGTCATTCTAGGATATGTTATAATACCATATATATATAATAATAATAATAATAATAATAATAATAACTATACCCATTGCTTATGTATCCATTGAATACGTAGGCAGTTACATGCTATCTCTTATTCCTTACCACTCAATGAGCTATCACTAACATGCTACTGGTTCAATTATGATGATAGAATAGTACTATTCCCATGAATAAGCTATAACATGGAGATGTTTGTAACCTAATCTGGTACGTATAGCATTTTTATACCCGTATAAATTAATACTCCACATATTTTGGATATGACTTTATATAGGTATATGATGGAGAAACTTAGGCATTATAATAAAACAAGAGGTAATTTGATAAAGGTGATCTCATGATGATTCCATAACTATTGATAATGTAATATATTGATATCACCATGCTTAAAACTTGGAGTAATAGCAATCAAAGTAAGCTAGCTGAAACCGTTATTGTATTAGCATTAGTAAAAAGCTATCAGTTATAACACTTATAGGTAAAGCAATGAGCACTTAACTCTATTATACTAATATCATAATGATCATAAAACTAATATCATATTGGAATGGTGTTCATAGTAAAATCAAAGGCTCATAGTAATATGATCTATATACAAAGCAATCAGAACTCATGAGCTTGTCCATAATAATCTATCCATGCTTAGTTATGGTATTACTATTGTTCATGTTAAAGCTAATAAGGTATAAGGAATAAGCAAGGATTAAGATTTATCGAGTATCATACTAGTAGTGAAAGCTCAACGCTAAGGTATTGGACTCTCCATAATACAAGCTTTATAACACTTATAGATACGAGATTACTACTAGTTAAGTAAGCAACTTATAAGGTAATGTATTGTATTAAGATCAATGGTAATCAAACTTGTAGCTCCATATTACACTCTATCAATAGAGCTTCAAAGTGAGTTATAAACATTGAATATGCTTAGTATATTATATTATAACACCTTTTGTACAAGTTGTAATCATGTTCAAAGCTATCATGCTTTTTTTACACTATTATGGGAATACCAGGGATAAGATAGGAATAGTATTGAGCTTTTATCACATTAGACCTATTCAGATTTATATCATGTACTCTGTAAGCTTGTATTGGTTATATTATTAATATCAATGGGATTCAATCATAATATGAACATGATAAGGATAAATAACACTACTTTTTTACGCATACTCTTTTTTTTATTGTACTAGTTACTCATATCTATAGAGTATAAGATGTATTAAACTTATATCCATGGTATAGAGAAAGCTCCATATAATCCATATAAGCTTAGTCATATTCCATAACCTCTTGTGTATCCATATTAAGATAAACTTACATAGTAATGAGCTCTCTATAATACAAGTAGTTACATAATTCTATGCTGGAATGGAAATATGACACTTCCCATTGCTCCATTCCACCAAGAACTTTGAATCCACTAGCACCTGAAGTTCCTTGATACTTATTTTGATAGTGTAGCGTAATTCATGAGGACCCAGAGAGAAAAAGTTTCAGCTCCGTTATTTGTGTTGTGCCCTACTCCATATTTTAAGGTATATTGGGTGTATTGAATATGGACATTAGCACATACCTAGAACGTGGATTGTGTGTATTGGATATGGGCATCTGGACATACCTACACCTTGTATTGGGTGTATGGAAAATTTGAAGATTGTTGAGCGAGATATAATATAGACGGTATATTAGATGCATTGAATATGGACGCTAGCGCATATCTATATAAACCGAGGTCTGATATAAACCTCAAGTTTTCACACCAAGATTGAATCCATCTAATCCCGAGGCTGGTATAAACCTCCACATTACAGGGATGGATTAATCTAGACAGTGTATTAAGCATATTAATTAAAGACACTAGCACATACCATTCAGTCCTATATACACCTCAGGGTTGGTAGCTAGCTAGATTGAATACAGACTGTGTATAGCACATAACCATCTAAACTTGGGTTCAATATACACCTCAACGTTGCAAATAATACATTAAATGGTGTATAATGAATCCCTTGATTCATCATCCATCCTTCTTGTTGAAATATGCATATTTAAAATTCACACATAGGACAAACCTGTCAAAATATTAGAGGGGCATATGAAACTGTGGGTTTTCTCTCACATAATCCAATTGCAAAATCCAAAAATAGCTATGGAATCTCCCTAAATGTAAAGTCTTGTCAAATTCAAAATTTCAAACGGAAACCTAATTACAATGTTCATAATCATTTCTATGTCATCCCCTTGTTCTGAAAGTATGGTCGAGATCATTTCATTTGAATTCAGCGTCTAAATCTAAGTGTGGGCGCGTTTTGAGGGAGGTTAGGTGGTACGTGTTATTCAAAAACTTTGAAATCTCCTAACCACCTTTTTCTTCAGCATGAATCAATAAATTGATGAAAAAATGATCAATCCCCACATCTGCATTTAAGATCCTAAGGCATGGTTCCAATCATGACTACATTGATTGAGGAGAATTTATGATGTGGGTATATGGAGGAAGTGCTTAGAATATTCTTCTTGATCAGTACTAAAGGTTGTGTACTATATAATTTATGGACCCTCCATCATTATGATTACTAAAGCTCTCAGGGTGTAGAAATGTATGGTGAAAAGGTGAGGAATAATGGTCATTTTATTCACTTTGTAAGCAATCCTGAATATCGTGTACATTTTTCTTTTTGTTCAGGCATAATGATTGTTTGAAGCATCCATTTTTTGGATGAATTATATTTGGGTTTTGGGAAAGTGCCAATGGCTGTATTGTATGGTTTAATTTTGTTTATCAGTGTGTTTTTGCTAATGGGGATACTGGTTGTGGAAGGTTGTCTTTCATTCATATTTTTTGAATTTTTTTTCTTTGAATTTGCTCTGCGAAACTGTAGAAACTCTTTTGTACTCTTTGAAACTGTAGAAACTTTTTGTACTCTGTATTTTTTAGATTTAAAAAATCATTGGTACTATTGAATTCCTCTTTTTTTAATTTATTTTGAAAATTTTGGCTTCGACAAGAGATGCATTCTACGGCCTGGGTGAGGATGATTTGATCCATAATCCAAGGATGGGGTTGAGGTGATCCATGTGTATGTGTGTCTAATGCTGCATTGAATATGGAGATTAGTAACTACCCATCTAAATATTGCTTGATGAAACTTAAGGATCCATATTTTGAATTGACATAAATGAGTAACATATCAAATAGTGTAACTCTGGATATTCAATTCAACCTTGAGCTTCACAAATTCTTGGTGCATTTCAGACCCAGGTTTAGATGGTTTTGTACTAATCTATGCGGCCTTATTTGGGCTTGGTTTCTGGTTTGTTCAAGTCAAAATGTCATTGGTTTTCAACCATATGTATTCAATAACTTCCCTTGCAGTTTAATTCTCTATCAGGGACCTGACCCAACCCACCTGTCTTATTTGAGAATAAAAGTTGATTTTCATTATGCATTTACCATTCCTCAAGCATTCGAATACTCGAACAATTATGACTTGGCCATCAAAAGCACAAGTACATCTTATAACTGAATTTCAGCTTCATTGAAAAAATCTTATGATCCCTTTTCCCTTTTTGGGTGATTACACAGCTGCAGGGTCAGGCACAATACTTCATATGATGATTGCATCTAACCATTATATTATCTTGGTGATGGTCGAAAACAAGGATATTTATATGATTTAGGTCATCCAACTGAAACTGTCAAATACTCTAGCTCTGGTTATGCAACCTTGAGCTTCGTAACCTCTAGATGCATTTCAAACCCAGGTTTAGATGTATTTGTACTGATTTATTTCTTCTTATTAGGGCTTAGGTTCTGGTTTGTTGAAGTTCAATTGTCATTGGTTTTCAACCGTATGTATTCGAGAACTTCCCTTACACCTTGATTCTCTGTCAGGGACCATATCCACCTTTCTTATTTGAGAATAAAAGATACTTTTCATTCCGCATTTTACCATTCCTCGAGCATTTGAATACTTGAACAAATATGCCAGGGCCATCTGAAGCAAAAGTAAAGCTTATAACTGAATTTCAGATTCACTGAAAAAAGCTTATAGTCCCTTTTTCCTTTTTGGGTGATTACATAGCAATCGCGTCACACATAGACTGCTGGCTGTAGGATTAATGTGTTTGATGCCTTTGGATGAAGAAGCCACATATGGTTTCTTTGCTAAATCCCATATTGTAATGATTAGCATTTCCAGATGTATTGCTGGCATTTTAAGTTACCCCTTCATTGATTGGCAGATAATGACAATCGGTGCTATGCAGAGGAACATGCATTCCAATCTATGTAGTTTCTAATGAAGCTACTTTTTTTTTTTTATCTCAACCTGTAAATGTGGCATGCCTTTTTCTATGAAGAACTTTGAAGTAAGCATTTCCATCTTGAGACTTCTAACAGTCATTTTGGTGCATTGGCGTAATTTTAGGTTCATGAATTTTTTTTTGTTTAGTTGCTTAAGTGAAGTATAAACTATTAAGAAACAACTCCAGTGAACATCCATACTCTTATACATACCTGAATAGTTACAGTGAGAGCCATACACTTTTCAGGATCTATCTAAATTTTAATAGCCAATTTTCTGTGCAACTACCCTTCCCTTGTAGAACGCTTACTACCAGAGATATGTGATTTCTTGTTTAGAATATTAAGGCAGTGACCATATATGCCATCATTCTTAAGGAAGTCATGGTCATTTTGATTGGATTCTGTGGATGGTCTCATCTTCCAGGAGAACTAGTGCAGAGAGAGGTATTTTGAAGGTGTTTCTCAGCAATGCCAATATTACTGCTAGTTATGTAGGATGCATTGATTTGTCAAGTGAAGTTGAAGTGAAATAATTGCAAGACATCAATTGACTGATACATTTTTAGATCTTCTCAAAATGATCAAGAATTTTGAAGTTAGATGAGCCATCAATTGATATATGATGGTTTGTCAATTTACTTGTGTATCTCATTTAACACTTGCAATTTTTTTCTGTTAACAAATGCTGTTGACATTTCTACTTTGTTGTATTCAATGATATGGTTGATTATTTCAAGGCTGGAAGACTGATGGCTAGAGGATTAATGTGTTTGATGCCTTTGGATGAAGAAGCCACATGTGGTTTCTTAGCTAAATCCCATATTGTAATGATTAGCATTTCCAGATGTATTTCTAGCATTTTAAGTTACCCCTTCATTGATTGGAAGATAATGACAATTGGTGCTATGCAGAGGAACATGCATTCCAATCTATGTAGTTTCTAATGATGCTACTTTTTTTTATTATCTCAACTTGTAAATGTAGCATGCCTTTTTCTATGAATAACTTTGAAGTAAGCATTTTCCAGCTTGAGACTTTTAACAATGATTTTGGTGCATTGGTGTAATTTTAGGTTCATGAATTTATTATTATTATTTTCTTAAGTGAAGTATAAACTATTAAGAAATAGCTTGAGTGAAAATCCATATACTTCTACATACATGAACAGTTACAGTGAGAGCCATACACTTTTCAGGATCTATCTAAATTTTAATAATCAATTTTTTGTGCAACTACCCTTCCCTTGTAGAACGCTTACTACCATAGATATGTGATTACTTGTTTAGAATATTAAGGCTGCAGCTGCATATGCCATCATTGTAAAGGAAGTCATGGTCATTTTGATTGACTTCTGTGGATGGTCTCATCTTCCCGGAGAACTAATGCAGAGAGAGGTATTTTGAAGGTGTTTCTCAGCATTGTCAATATTACTGGTAGTTATGTAGGATGCACTGATTTGTCAAGTGAAGTTGAAGTGAACTAATTACAAGACGTCAATTGACTAATACATTTTCAGATATTCTCAAAATGATCCAGAATTTTGAGGTTAGATGAGCCATCAATTGATATTTGATGGTTTGTTAATTTAGTTCTGTATCTCATTTAACACTTGCAATTTTTTTTTTTTTTTTCTGTTAACAAATGCTCTTGACATTTCTACTTTGTTGTATTCAATGATATGGTTGATTATTTCAAGGAAGGAAGACTGATGGCTGGAGGATTAATGTGTTTGATGCCTTTGGATGAAGAAGCCACATATGGTTTCTTAGCTAAATCCCATATTGTAATGATTAGCATTTCCAGATGTACTGCTGGCATTTTAAGTTACCCCTTCATTGATTGGCAGATAATGACAATCGGTGCTATATAGAGAAACATGCATTCCAATATATGTAGTTTCTAATGATGCTACTTGTTGTTTTATCTCAACCTGTAAATGTAGCATGCCTTTTTCTATGAATAACTTTGAAGTAAGCATTTTCCAGCTTGATACTTTTAACAATTACTTTGGTGCATTGGTGTAATTTTAGGTTCACGAATTTTGTTTTATTAGTTTCTTAACTGAAGTATAAACTATTAAGAAACAGCTCCAGTGAATAACCATACACTTCTACATACCTGAATAGTTACAGTGAGAGCCATACACTTTTGAGGATCTATCTAAATTTTAATAATCAATTTTCTGTGCAACTACCCTTCCCTTGTAGAATGCTTACTACCAGAGATATTGGATTGCTTGTTTAGAATATTAAGGCTACATCTGTATATGCCATCATTGTAAAGGAAGTCATGGTCATTTTGATTGGCTTCTGTGGATGGTATCATCTTCCTGGAGAACTAGTGCAGAGAGAGGTATTTTTAAGGTGTTTCTTAGCATTGCCAATATTACTGCTAGTTATGTAGGATGCACTAATTTGTCAAGTGAAGTTGAAGTGAAATGATTGCAAGACGTCAATTGACTGATACATTTTCAGATCTTCTCAAAATGATCCAGAATTTTGAAGTTAGATGAGCCATCAATTGATATTTGATGGTTTGTCAATTTAGTTGTGTATCTCATTTAACACTTGCAATTTTTTTTCTGTTAAAAAATGCTCTAGACATTTATACTTTGTTGTATTCAATGATATGGTTGATTAGTTCAAGGATGGAAGACTGGATGGAGGATTAATGTGTTTGATGCCTTTGGATGAAGAAGCCACATATCATTTAGGGAGTCAATATGTAGCACTACTAGTTCTACTAATAGGTAGCACTAATAAGTAGCATTGTTGTCAATCTGCAACACTACTAGTTCTAAGAATATCTAGCATAAGTAGCACTACTAGTTCTACTAAGAGGACCGGGAGTTAAGGAACGAGCTGGGGGCCTAGTGTGGTTCCTCTATTAAAGCTGTGAAAGAGAGGTAGGGTTTTGTGGTTGTTTCCTTCTCTAAGAGGTTCAGTAAGAGATAAAGCAATATATAATGGAAAAAAGGAATTATAAATTGGGAAATTTATACTAAATTTTAAGCCAAAATGAGTAATATAGGAGTAAAGTATAAGTTCAGTGGAAGTGTAGTTCTAGTTATCCCTGTTTAGTAATACTTAGTGAAGTGTAGTAATGGTTATATAAGTTGAGTATCAGTAGCAGTATAGTATAAAATATATAATTTGTAAAGTATCATAAGTAAAATACCATCACCAACAACACTACGGTCTTTCTTATTATTATTGTTCCCCTTTGGCTTCACTACTATAAATTGTAGGTCACCTAACAAGCCTTTCAAATCTATGTTAGGATGATTGATGTTAATAGAACTTATTCAAGATCCAATACTCATAAAAATTTTGAGTTGATGCATGGAAACTCATAAACCAAAGTTTTGATAAACCATCATGCAATAACAACCCTAGAATCCATCATAAACCATCATCAACTTGAAGCCATTTTTTGACAATTCTTCAAGTTGGAGTCATTGAAAGTTTCTGAGACAAGATGTGCCTCAAACTTCCTCCTGTTGCATCACTTTGTACAGGTGAAAGTTGCATTATTGTCTATGGTGAGTGATATTTAGTATTTTTGGAGACAATCAAATTCAGAGAGGAGTGCTGTGTGGACTGGTGATTGAGGGAAGTGGTGGATCAAGATTGACTTCTACTGAAATTCACAACACCAACATTTGAGCTTCTTTGAAATGCAGACATTGCAAGCCATTTTGGGGAGAGATTTATGATGGAAAGGATACCATGGATGAGAAATATATGGAAACCATTTGACAGGAGGGTTCCTATGCTTTTATTTTTTGATGTATATTTTGTAGAGGTTGTGTTGACAATCATTGATATAGATTTTGCGTTGTGATGACAATCATTGTTGACATGTGGAACCAATTAAACACCCCCTTGCATAGTTTATCCCATGCTTTGAATCCTAGATTTATGTGGCGATGACCTCATTGATTGAAGCAATGGGAAGAGGAAGGCCCCACATGGATGGGGTTGGCTGCTGTAGTGAAGAAATCCTTTAAGAGATCATTTGGGGGGAAATTTTGTAAAATTTGTTGGAGGAAATTGGAATGGACAATTTTTCAGACATCAGCCTTGGCTACTTTGTATATCTGTACAATAGTTTTGGGATGCAATATTTACTGTATTGTTTCCCTAGTTATCTCTTTTAGTTCATTTTGAAACATTCGACATAATATTCTTATTAATATATTTATATTAATTTAGAAAGTTTTCTTTATTGGGCTAAATTGTTTTAAAAAATATTTCACATTTAGCTTTTATGATTTTTTATTTTCTATGTCCTATTTTTCTAGAAGCAAAACTCAAAAGTTCTATGATGTTACAAATCCTTCATAGCAACACTGGGGGATTTGTTTACCTCCACCAATGGCAAATGTTTCCTTGCTTGGATCAACTTCTTCAAGTAAATTGAGCAAATCACTGGATCCTGCAAGTGACCTTAGGATTTTAGGGTGAATCCACGGACCTGGGTAACACTTTTTGGCAAGCACATTTCGGCAAAAACAAAAAAACGCACCTCGGTCGAGGGCTTGTTAAGCCCTCGACCGAGGTCTTAATACCTCGACCGAGGGTTTGTAAAGCCCTCGACCGAGGTATTTAAATACCTCGGTCGAGGTATTTAAATAACTCGACCGAGGTATTGCGGGATTTACAAACCCTCGGTCGAGGTATTTAAATACCTCGACCGAGGTATTTAGATACCTCGGTCGAGGTTCATACCTCGGCCGAGGGCTTAAAAAAACAGACTTAGCCCTCATTCAAATAAATGGAAAATTTACTGTTCCTTGCAGAGGTGTAAACCCTGCCATTCCTAGCACATAACTGAGCGGAGTTGATACCGATAGATTCACCAACGAATCTTCTATCCATTGACGTATCATACACGCATTTTGGCATTCATATGATATTTATTTTTTAATTACTTCTAAAACTTATACTTAGAAAACCACATTGCAACTTCGAAGCAGCTTAAAGAAAAATCCGCAGAGTTAAAAATACACAGCCAAAAAATTATTAAAAATGCCCACATCACATATCGACGTGTCTTCTTCAAAAGGGTATCTTTGGTTTTTCAATTTTTGAAAAAATAGAAAAAATTCCTTTACGTGGACAAATATGTGTTTAAAACGATGCTGAAATCGAATGTGGTCACTTTCGAAAAATAATAAATAATTGTATAATGCGAAAAAAATTAACAAAAAAATATGCACATCACACTGCATTTTATGTAGATCATGCTCATATATTTATTTTTTTTAAATTATTAATGCAATATTGAATTACTCTATGTGGACACGAGCCACTTATTAGCTTCTTCAAATTTTTAAGGTCACACAGTTCATTAAATGAAAAAATTCACACATTAAATTACATCGGAATATTTTTTTTTAAATATCACTATGAAGCCAACATAATATTCTACAATTTGTTTTCTTACTGCAAGTCAAAATTCACATGGCATATATGCGTTTTGAGGGCTTCTATCTAGCACATGAGTAAAAAATCAGGTTTTCATCGCCAAATTTGGCCAAAAAGTGTTACCCATCTTCATGGAATCACCCTTTAGTATATTGTACTTCCGTCCAATTATATTTAGCATTTGTTATAGATATCTGTGCATACAAATTTTTCTATGCTTCCATATTAGATTATTTAATAGCTTCTGATTCAATCCTAAATAATTATTAGTATAGAAGCTAATGTGTATTTTCTTTAGACAACTTATGTTTTACTTCAGTGATTGTATTCTAGATTCTTTATACATGGCTTCATTTTCATTTCCTAATAATATATACCTGTTCATATTTCCATGTGAAACTAGAACACAGGAGGTAATGCTGAGACTTCCCTTGCCAGTGGAGCTGCTGGAAGATCAGTTGTATTGCTAGCTAGTGCATCTTGGTATGAAATATGTTTCTTGTCATGGAATATTTGTTTAGTTTTCCAGAACCCCCCTGGATTGGTGCAAGGTAACATTACACATTAAGTTTAGTGAACATAAGCTTCCATATGATTTAGGAGTTTGTGGTGGAATATTACATATCTTACTGAATATTGCGACATTAATGGTTGTTGCAGGGGCTCCCATGCTACACAGAAAAAATAATTTAGTATGAGGATCCCAGCTGTTCAGGGCTCCTCTAATTTTAAAACAAGTTCATCTCATTCACTTTCAGTGTCTCCAAAATTAAATATCCCTTCCTTGGTGGTGGAAGCTGCATCATTAGGGTTGAGTTCCAATCATGGAAAGCTATTGGTCAATAAGGGTGGGCAGTCATCAACGTCTATATCTAAAAAACATATTGATTCCAAACCTAATGCAATGAGTGGAACATATATAAAATTAAATTTATGTGTAAATATCGCTGGGGAAGCTTTCCATGGAAAGAATGCCAGTTTAGTTGATCTTACTATGAAATGTAGGAGTCTTGAAGGTTTTAAAAGTCTATTGAAGAATTTGTCCTTTGACACACACAAGGGTTCATCTGAGCTAGGCAGTGGGCGCATTGAAATAGGAAGAAGTGAAAGAACAGATGAAACTTCAGTGTCATCTGGTATTGTCTGTGTTGGACTTTCTAAAGATAGCTTTCCAATCTCTATTCCTCAAAGAAACTCTGTTGTTCAAAGCAATAGTGAAGTGAATGTTGTTGCTCTAAATAAAAGCAGTAGAATGCTTTCAGGAAACCATGTTGAGAATTGTCTACAGAGGTCTCCATTTGATGATAGGTATCAAAACAATTATGAAGAACACTTTGCAGAACCATATGGTGAAGGTTGCTCTAAAGCTATTTCTTCAGAAGCAAAGGTGCCTCCCTTTATGGAAAAATTCCAATTTTCAGTGGATGATTATAGTTCTAAAGATTGTTCTCTTCATCAAAAGTATGTAAATACTTGCACCCTTAATGGTGATGGTGACATCTTTGGAGTTACTGATCATAAAGTAGAGGAAAGATTAGTTTCAACTGCTGAAAAGACTAGTGCAGGTTCTATCCAAAATTGTAAAAATGAGCCTATGTTAGATGAAAGATCAGTTTCAGAAGTTGGAAATACTAGTACAAGCTCCATCCAAATTTTGAAAATGAGTCTATGTTAGATGAAACCGATAGAAGTACAAGTACTCATTTTCAAATTCCTGAGAAAGTAGAAATTGATAGAGATTCTAATGCCAGTTCTGGAAAGCTAGAATGCTTGGAGAATCTGGTGTGTAATATCCTTCCAGAAGTTTATGTGAATGGCTCAGATGTTGGAGAAAACAATATAATTTCAAACATATTGTCTTTGAATTTTGATTCAGATGATAGTGTATTAAATAGTCCTCACAATTTAGCAAATTTTCTCCTTGTTGAGACTAATAAATGCAATGGGATGTCAAAGCAAATATCAATTTCATGGAAGTCTCAGAATAGAAAGCAGTCAAGATTTTTATTTGCAAGGTCAAAAGGTTTTAGAGAAAGATCAATCCATTATTCCACTCCCAATTTGGCATCGTCTAGGCAATTGCAGAGGGAGTGGGAATTTGGACAAGATGTTTTGGAAAGCAGAAATGGACATGAACTATTGAATTTTAATGAACTATCTAATAATGCTTCTAGCCCAAAGGTGCAAGGATTTCAGA
Organism: Pseudotsuga menziesii; assembly: GCA_001517045.1. Classification (NCBI taxonomy): domain Eukaryota; kingdom Viridiplantae; phylum Streptophyta; class Pinopsida; order Pinales; family Pinaceae; genus Pseudotsuga; species Pseudotsuga menziesii. The sequence goes on from LPNX010775141.1 coordinate 13,154, forward strand.
CTACTTCAGAGGGAAGCACATTTTTGGTTCCTTCAGAGGCCAAGGGTGAGTTTTGTCTTCTTTTGTTGTTGGATATTAGTAATTTTATTTTAATAATTGTGTTTTACCTCTTGCTAATATGGCATTTACAGGTTTTTTTTCCTTTTATCCAGCCATCTTAAGCCTTTGTATTTTTCCAAGTTCGTTATATATGGATATAGACTTATTTTTATGGATATAAATACAAGAGATAACCATTTTCAAATGAGCCTATATTTTAAGATCTAACACTGCACAAGGGATGTCCCTAAGTTGCACTGAGACATTACCAATGTCGTGTAGGATTATCAGATATCCCTTGGCCATCTTGGGGACTTCTTAGCGTCACTTTCCAAAATCAGTGCCTAAGAGAAAAGAAATATAAGGCCTTAGCGCTACACTCACTCACCGACACATTACCCCTTACTAAGAGACTATTCAATCTCTAATTCAGCCAAGATTTATATTTTTTTTCTTTAAATTAGCTAGGTTAGACCCTCTCTTACTCTTACCATCTGCTCTACCCTACCTCTATCCTCCTGCAGAAACATACCCTATGTTATAATGCTGTGCTATTGGTAGGTTTTGAAAAATTCTTCATGAACCTTGAACTTTGTACTTGTAAATTAAAATCCACACCAAAATACTAGACCCGGGTCTTAGTGAGGATCTTATATTCCATTGAAGAAGCAATGCATCCCACATAGGAAGTCAGAGTGGAAGGCGTAAACATGCCATAGGGCCTGAAGGGAATTGGAACTTAAAACTAATTCATAATCAGATAATCATGGCAGGGCACTTTCACATTCCACTCAAGAAGGATGGAGACACGCTTTATTACCCTTACGAAGAAATAGTTTCTTATAGGCAGTTCAAATGGGGAATATGAACCTCATCATGATTTTCTCTATCCTTTGCTTCATCATAAATATGCATTTCATGGTCAAGTAAATTCCTTCATTTTGAAAGTCATAAATCTTGATAAGAATATGCCTTTTATGCAACTGTGCATTATAAGAACATTGTAGAATACCAGTATCTCCAACCTTTTCGATAGGTTTAGTCAATCTCAAAAGCTTACTAGAATCTAAATTTTAATGTAGTCTTATTTTAGGTGACCATAAATTCTAAGGAAAGTTCAGTTCTTATCAATGGTTATTTCTCTCTGTGAACTGTTGTTCAATCATCATGGAATCTGTTTCAGATCCTGTACATCTCAACACAGAGCTGATATATATTTTGTGATACCTAATAGTTTGCAAGTTTTTCAAGTTTAATTCATGCTTAACCAGTTGTCCTACCTTTCAAATAACTGGTATCATCACTCAGAAGCCAAATATACAATCCTTCAAAGGTTTCTCTAAAGATGCAATGTTGTAGGAGTAGGGTATTTCTCTTTATATTTGCAACATGACTCTTTGATTATTGAATCCACTATTAGGTGCCCTTATAGCCAAGGAATAATGATTCACAAAGCATAAATCCTCCATACAAAATGGTACCTTTGAAACAGTAAATGATTCAATGCTAAATACTTGCAATACTTGCAATTCTTTGAATTCTAGGTCTAGAGATCATTTTTGCAAGACATTACGGTGCATAGGGAGTCAAGTCTCTAATTTTGCAAATGATAATCGTCGAATCTCCATTAGCAATGAGTTTTTTAATCTCCCTGGCTCTTAGAATGTTTATCACTTGATTTAAAGCTAAAATAGGCTTCACAATAAAATAGGCTTCACAATAAGAGAAGAAACCTTTCGCATTTTGATCACAACCATAGACCAGCTTATTATGGAACCTTCTAAAAAAAAGGTGAATATACTTTGCATAATTTTAAGTTTATTAATTATCAAAGCAACAGGTTGTGTTTTAATTTTTATAGCCCATGATGAGGAACATCTGAAACACCTTTAAGATCATGGATTCTTAATACTGTAGTAGACAAGAGGGAAACTTTTTTTTTTCTGACTCTTTGTTCTTGATGCAGTGATGTCATTGGGCTTCGCAATCCTTTCAGGAAGGAGTCTTCTTTGGACTATGAGAATGATAGTGATGAAGAATGGGAAGAGGTACTCATCACTAAATCTCTTTGGTAAGAGTATTTGTAGTATTTTTATTAGCTTTAGTTACAAGGAAAATTGTACATAGCTCTTAGGAATTAGTTTATCATAAATACTAGTTACTGGTAAGTTGTAATAGTAATAATTATGTAGTTTGTATATTGATATCTATCATAAATTTATTTGAATATCATCAATTTCAAGCAATAAAAAATTCTTAAAGGGTGCTAGCTCAATGGTAGAATGCCTGCCTAATTATAGGTAGGATGTTGGTGGTTCGATTCCTCCGTGCCCTATCATAAATTTGTGACTACAAAAAATGACTAAATTTGCATATATACGACTATTAGTAGCTAATTTCTTCTATCTTAGTCGTATTTAGCTTAGTAATTAATATGTTAACATATATTAGTTTATTTAGTTGTATATTTGGTCATTAATGGTTGCAATCAGTGACTAAATCAACGACTAAATCAATGACTAACTCAGTGACTAAATCAATGACTAAATACATGACTAAATCAATGACTAAATGAATGACTAAATCATTAACTATCAATGACTAAAACAATGACTAAATCATTGACTATCAATGACTAAAGCATTGTCTATCAAGACTAAATCATTGTCTATCAATGACTAAATCAATGACTACTAAGTCAAGCTATTAATGACTAGTGAAATATGACTAGCTATTAGATAGTGGAAATTTGCTACTATTAGTCACCGACTCAAAAATAGTCGTTTATAGCCTGATTTTAGTCATTTTTTAGTCATTAATTTCTCATTTTCTATTAGTGTCTCTTCCGTAAATGCGCATATACAGAAGACTAAAATGCGCATATATGGAAGAGAGCTTCTATAAATGAGAATTTTTCATTCTATATATGCGCATTTACGGAAGGAAAAATGAGCATATACGAAAGAAAAAAAATAAAAAGGATAAGAAATAAAATCCTAAAGGAAAATCAAGTAAGAATCAAGGAAAGAATACATAAAACAAGGAAATAAGAATGCTCTTATTCTTCACAATGATATCAATAATAAATGGATCAACTTTTCTATGGTTCTTTAATAAATCCTTTAAGGGGTTTTGAAATTTGGCTACGAAGAAAAATAAATATAATTTTGGAATTTTACATTACAAACTGCATTTGGGATAACTATTTGAGAGCACATTATCTTGTTATAAAGACTCTTAAATATCGTTTAGTTTTATACAAAATTGAGTTTCAGTTCTTAACATAATTACTGGTACTTTACCATATGTAATGGCATTGGAATTATGATAATGTAATTCCTTTTTCTCAACATGGAGTTTATATGTAATATTTAAAAAGTATCAATAACAAAAAATATATTTCAATGTTAAAAATAAAATATATTTTCTCTTATATTCTTCTATGCCAGGTGTCCTTCATCTTGGATCCTAAGCTACTCAAGGTTCAATATGGTGCACACCAATATTACACAATGTAATACTATGAATGTGCCAAAGCACTCCCACATGTCGAGGGCCCTCAAGGACATGGAGAATGTGAAGGGTTTCTTTGAAACCAAAATCATCAGAAAAACAAGGGAACACACTGGGCATCTGGAGATGAGGCTGCGAAGTGGTAAGCCATTCCCAAAGGCTCAAAATTTGGAGGCTTGGTTTATGACCATGGCTCTACCAAAACTTGGGAAGCATGGCATACAATGACTTAGGGCATGTTTTGGAGCATGAAATCTTTGCTTAGTCTGGATCTAGATTATTGCATGGAGTGTAGACTGCAAGATGAGAATCATGGCCCCTCCATGATTATTGGTTCACGATCTTGGAGAAAGGCATGAATAGATTGGATCACAATCAGGTCATCACATACAAGCGTATCAACAACAAGTTGGATGCTCCATCCAAGGAACTTATTGGGAAATAGGTCAGTAAGACTTCTTCTTCTTATCCTTTGGCCACTCATATGGAGAACCGATGCTTCCAGAATGTTGGTCTTCATGAAGCCAAGATAAAATCCCTAGGTTTGGGTCCTTCCATAGTAATTGTTTCTTATGATGATTAGGACTAGCTCTATTTTATGGTTAGTATGTGGGCTTGTTTGCACTATCATTGTTTTAATTTTTTCGGTCATAAATCTAGACTATGGGGGATTCTCTATTAAGTTGACTTCCAGAGTGTTTATGCTTAGTTTAGTTAGCTACGTTTCTCATTTTGTTTTAGTTTTGGGATAGTTGGCCATTCATTGAAATTTGGAAGCACTATGTAGTAGGTTGTTATGGTATTGACATGTACATTTATTTTTTCTAGATTAACATAAATACAAACCTTACAAAAAATACCTTAAACACTTCCATGCACTACACCATGCAAAAGGTATTGATAAAGTGGAATGATACATAGCCCTCAGATGCTAAATGTGAATATAAATAGTTTAACAATTTCCACATCTCCATCCTTGAGGACATTGTTGTTTTTTAAGGGGGAGGGTATGTCGGAGTCCTACCCTAATCCCCTAATGTAGAAATATAAGTTTCTATGTATTGGGAGCATTTCTATAAAAATAAGGCCCATGCAGTAAAGATGAATCAATATTTCTAAGAAGAGTTACTAAAAAGTTCCTAGAAGGTTAGATATAATCAATTGTTATAACGAATACTAGAAGGTCATGCCTACTAAAAAGTTCTTAGGAGGATATATACTATATAAAGAAGTGGAACCATTGTAATGAGATGTTTTGTGAAGAATATTGTAATTGGAGCTTTTCTTGGATAGATGTCTCCCCAACAAAGAGGCAAGTGAGCAATGCTTTCAACAATAAAGGTATCTATCCATTTGTGGTAATAAGTTCTCTACTATTATCTATTGGTGTGGTAATTTTTCATTTTTCATTCTAAATCTTGTTAAATTTTGTTCTTTTTTATTTGAACTTCCTATTATGATAATATGGTACTTTAAATTGAGGGATTGCAAAAGTCCACTTGCAAAACAATAGAGTTGTTGATGGTAACATGTCATTTGAAGTTGATTCAATTATATTATAATTTGATATATTTGATATGTGTGGGTGTATATTTTTTGTAGGGTGCAAGGTTAAGCCTTTCCAACAAGCCAAGATATAGGTATAGCCCATAACCAATGTAACCTTAATAAAGACATGGAGTCCCAACAAAGGTGTGAGCCTCAATAAAGGTGTGGAATCTGTCTTTGTAAAATATATGAGATGGATATGATTCAAGAACATGCAATAACGTGGAATGATTTTTCTCTCCAACAACTAATCCTTTTATACATGAAACTAAGATAAAGAAACAGTCTAATGATATCCCATAGATGAAGTAATTAATAAGATAATTATCCACTATAAGGAGCTCTTTGATAAATTATTAATGAATAAATAGAATTAGTGAATTATGGGAAATTATACTAGCTATTTACCTCCAAGTGAGAGCTAAGGGGGTGACTATTCATTTATTTAATAAATTTAAATAAAAAAGAAATAGTCAGAATGAACCTAAGAAGGGTGGTGAATATTATATTATTTATAAATAATAAATAATATAATATTATTTATAAATAATAAAATTAATTTAATGTTTCATAAGTGGGGCGAGGTGACAACCCTCACAAAGTCTTTAAATAGGAAAGGTACTCAGAAATTCTTTAAAGAGGAAAGGTACACCTTGGATTTTGGGTGTAACATGAAGAGTAAGTAAATGATGCCAAACATTGCTTGAGAAAAAGAGGTTGAACTTAAATGATTAATGGATTCTATGAGGAAGATAATAACATCAATCTAGATGTTTTCCTATGCATGGAAATATCCATACTAAGTACATTATACATAATCCAAAAGTGGTCCATTAAGGGTCTCTATAAAAGAAGTGTTCCCTAAGTATGGCTAAGTGGAAACAAGTTGGCACCATGAGAGTTGGAAATGGCAAGAATTGAAGAGTTGGGAATTCCTTGGAACAACCATAATGACATTCTTGGATGTATAATGAATTTGTTTATACAATGTTTATTTTTATTGTTCCTTTGGTTAATTTAGATTCTAGATAGACATCAATTGGATTGATATATTGAAAGTATTAATTTGGGTATTATGTGAGGTATCTATTGTGTATATATTTAACTTCTCTGAGCCAAAAAAAAAGGGCCTTGGATATTGTTGAGAAATAGCTAATGCATAAACATGGTCACTATAGCATGCAAAGAAATTGTAAAAGTTGTGGGAGTAAGGATGAGCATACTAGGAGGTAATTTGTTGTGTATTCTATAAATAAATTGATTCAACACTTTGTATTTCATTGGAAAGCAATTCAATAGTTAATTTATCTCTTAACCAAAAATATTTAGAGGAAGTTTGCCAAGATTTTGAATTGGGACAAGGAAGTCATTAATTGAATTGTTATTAGTGAATGAATAGTTCCATATTGTTTCCTTCATGCATCTTAAAAGTTAGACATTTGTTTCACAATTGTTTGAAAAAATGCATGAAAGAATGTAATCTTCTATGTTAATTTTGGAGATCTTATCATGCATTATTTTGGTTGTTTATGTTTCAATTAAAATAGGTTCATGACTCTTTAGCATTGGAAAGTATTTGGAAAATGTCTTAAAGAAGCAATCTTATGTTTATAATATGATTGGTAACTTTTAAATTTATCATATGATTGTTGAGTTGTGATGGGAAGGTCATTAATTGATTGCATTTAGTTATGATTTTACCTTTGGGAGGTTCTGATTTGCTTTATGGTTCTAAACATAAAATTTAAGGTTTATAGAGCCAAATTCAATGAGCACGATGTTTTCCCAAAATCATAGAACATAGTTATGTGGGTTGTTTGGTTGTTATATTTATAAATGTGAAATTATTTTGGGTTTCCATTTATCTATTATGTTGAATGCTATCATCAACCAATTAATGGTATACATAACTAAAAAGTACAACTCATAAACAAAGGATGTGGTAGAGATATGTTTTTTTATTTGAAATTATATTATAAATTTAAGCTCTCCATGAAAAGCTAATTACTATTATGCATAATTAGAAAGTAAAAATTTTAAATAAAGGATGTAGACTTGACATGCATGGTGATGATTTCATCTCATATAGGCTAGTGGAAGTGCTCCAACAACAAACAATTTGAAATTAAGTATGTTACTGTTTAAAGTTTTAAATCAAGACGTTGAGTTTAACCTCTTATCAAATTTATATAATAGTCTTGATTTCACATACAAACTATCGTGCATAATACATTTTTTTAGTGATTGATTTTGAAAAACAAATTTGGTTTTCTTTAATATACTTAATTTTGTTTAAAATTCATAAAAAAAATATAATATGTTTTCTTAATTTAATATTATTGTAATTAATAATATTTTATTATTTTATTTTATCAATATGTTTAATATAAAAATATGATTATGATTGTAATATGAAAATATGATTTTAATCTTATTTTCATATTTAAAAACCAAATATATTTTTTTACTGTAAAAATAAAATCTTATTTAAGAGAAATTAGTCACTTAAAAACTTACCAATCTTGATAGCTTGAGATTTTGTTTTTTTCTTATTTAAAATTTTTATTTTAAATAATAAAAATAGCTTTTAACTTTTGTAAAATAAAACTTTATTTAAGAAGAAATATTCCATTAAAAACTATTACCAATTTTGACGGAAGTTTAAATTTACTTTCATATTGATTTTCAAATTCTCATTTCAAAATGGTTCAGTTCAGCGTGGTTAAAATTAATAAGGGGCTGTTACTTTTCTTCACCCATTTTAACGGAAATTGAAATTTACTTTCATATTGATTTTCAAATTCGCATTTCAAAATAGTTAAGTTCAGTGTGGTTAAAATTAATAAGGGCCGTTACTTTTCTTCACAGGGGTCAAATTCCCATGGTTGAAAATACAGATGAAAATACCATTTATTAAAAACATAGTATCAATAGATTGATACCATTTACTTAGAACATAGTATCTTGAAATAGGGACCGGATATAAATCTGTTTGATTGTTTATTAATAAGTCTGGAACCAAAACTTTAGTGCAAACGTCTAAACGTGTACATCACATCTGAATCAAAACAAGAGATTGATAAAATGTAACAATAATTCAATTTTTATCTATGAAAAATCCTAAAGCAAAGAAAGTATTTATTAATACCACAACTGAAACAAAGAAAGTATTTATTAATACCATAACCGATGTCATCATATCCTACGCCTTCTCTGTGTATCTTATGCTTGTCGTGACTAGCCTTCCACTAGTAGTTAGACTCATTGTAGAGGAAAATTAATCCATATACAGATGCACCCATTAATAGAAACCCTAATGCTCTAGAAAAGTTTTGAAATTTAAAGAGATTTATACCATACTCAGGGATGATTTTAAGGAACCATGCTTATTTAAAAGTGTATAAATGTTGGCGAATCTTACCAATTCTTAAAACGCCAACTATAAATTGTTTGGTGATATTTTTAAAAAATATTTTAATTTCCAAGGATTTTATATCATTTATATAATAATTTGGTGATTTTTAGGGTGAAAAAAGTTTACCCATCAAAATTAGATGAAATAGGGCTTCAAAAAATGCAAAATGGTTAAACTTTTTTTGGAACAAAGCCCTAAAAATAGCCCATGGGCTAAATTTCACCCCTAAAATTATCCCTGACCATACCATTGATATTATCTGTAGCATAATACAAAAGTTTGGATTTGGGAAGGCAACCATCACAAGATAACAAGGAAACTTTGGATTTGAGAAGGCAGTGATCACAAGATAACACTGCAGAAGCCATAAATAGCATCCATTCTGCAAACAACAATAGATTTCTATTCATATCATTCATTTTAATAATTTCTTCTTCAAATGAAAAATAGAATCCAAGGAAAAAAATGATATTAAGAAGCAATCAGTGCAGATAGATAGCTTAAATGATAATCTGCAATCATTTTGGTTGGGGAAATATATCCGCCACCCATGAATTGTTCTGCTTCATCTATTCCATCTGAGTCACAGAACAAGAATGACAGCCAAAGCTTCTTTTTCCATGGATGATTAGGGGAGGAATTTATGTGGGCATCCATTGTTTATCGCGGAGCCCAATGCAGCATAGATATTATTTGCTGAAGGAGGGCATTTAAAATTTCAAAATCCTAATGCGCAGGCTTGTTACAATTTCAAATTTGAAATGAACTTTCCATTAATGCTGACCATAATGGTATTCTCTGCATAGTATCTTATGGACACATCCTGATGGGGTTTTGATGTATTGCAGTCATGGGCATTGAAAGCGCATACATCCATGGGTCTGGGTCTGCATCATGGTGGGTATGCAACTCCCTGAATGAACACATAAACATCGGAAATATTTCACTGTAAAATGTATAGCACGAGGGTTACGGAGGATATGTTAGAGCTCCCGAAGCATTAAACACTCTGTTGTGGGGTGCATATTGGTTTCCCGTGTAAGCTACCTCGCGTTACTTCTCTACTTTGAAGTCTCATACTCATTATTTCAAGGAGACCTACATATTCTAGGAATATATTTCCTTTTGAGGATAATGTTGACTGAATGACCAAAGGACTTATCTAGAAATCATCGACACTTCTAGAATGTAGCACCTATGGAACAAGCTCATAAGGTTTATTATTCTATGTCGAAACAGTGAATGGCCTTGACCAGATAATATAGTACCGTATCATGCTGCATGATGATCTTATTCTTTTTAAAGGGAAGCTATAAAATAAGAATGCTATTAATTTTAATTCTAGTAGCATAATTCTGTGGTATTGGCTTTTTATGTATTGAAATTGTGAACAATTTGAAATTCTTCGAATATTCCGTGTTGGTGTAATATAAATAGGGGCCATCCTTTATTTAAAAAAAACAAAATTTGGCTATTTAAACATTACAAAATAAATGCCATTCAATTTCATACTTGATAATTCAATTCATAATGGTAAATATTTCTTACTTTGTTATTAAAACAGTTATTAATAACTAAAAATCTTCAAAAAAATAATTATTAATAACTAACAGTTTTCTCTCCCACTCATCTCATTATATTTTATGTTTTTTAAATAGTAATTATGGTTATAACATTATAATATATTGGATTTTTTTGTTGTTACTTATTAGTAGTATTGGATTTTTTTTGTTACTTATTAGCAATATTGGAGTTTTTTGTTACTTATTTTTTCTATATCTAATCTTATATCCATATCGATACTCTAATTATGCTACTATGATTTAATCGTTTATCCATATTGGCACTCTAATTATGTGACTATGATTTTAACGGGTGTACAAGCTCTTCAAAGGAATAGTACCTGTGGAACATTCAAGAATATAGATGTAACTTCTATTAATACAGTTTTTATTAATGGAATTTGCGAGTCATTGGCCAGAAAGGCCTAGTCTGTTTGTCAAATAGTTTTTTTTGTGTGTTGACTTATGTTTTATATTTCACATATAGTATCAGAGCCCATTTGGTGCATGACTCCTGTATGGGCCATCCTTATCCCGATTGCAGATTCCCTTCATCTAATAAGGAGCAAAGTCAACTGCTGACTCTGATCTAGATAAGCTCATGGGCCTATATGTAGTTTTCCTGTATCTGTGTTGGGTTGAAACTAATGACCAAAAATTCCTATTGACGGCTTGTTGATTTTGCTAGTTTGAGAAAGATGGTGCAAAAGAGAAGGGCCCACAGGTTTGTGTTTGATTTTATGTGGATGCTAAGGAGTTTTCCAAAGGCTAGGCTATTTGAAAAATAAATTATGTAATCCTCAGCTATGTATATCGCGTCCCAAAGAAAATTTGATCAAATTCCATAAAAGTGTGTGAACAAATATTTTTGGAACATATAGCTAATAATTTTTTTATAATATAAGTTATATTACAGATTTGGACTTTGCTATTTTTTATGGGCATGTTAACTAGTAGATTGATGGCATTAATGGACATAGCTGAAGTAAGTGTAAGAAGTGAATTTATTTTTTAGAATTTTCCTTTTTAGGAGTGAGAATAAAAAAAATTCACTTTACACATATAAATCCATTTATCCATTAATCACCATCCAGGTGCCAAATGATATTACAAAACATGTCAATTACCTAACACACACAAACGTAGTGAAATTTTATTAACACCACAATTATTTATGTGCATTGAATTCTCATTAGAATTTCATTAAGAAATGATAGACGATTAATTGAAACAATGCTCTGGATTTCTTCAGAGATGAATGTATCACAAGGAGTTAACCTCTTAACTACAAATTGTAAAAAGAAGATTGCAAGTATGTCTTGGAGATATATATATATATATATATTGATCCAAATACGCTCGATCTTCCAAATAATCAACATAGGATCTTCAATGTGGAGATTTCTACTCCCGAAAATATAGAGTGGTTAACTCTAGAAGCTGCTACACATACCCACAATCTATTTTGTTTAGCCATAAATCAAATGTGTTTGTTCCGATTAGGTCGTAAGGAAAAATTTAACCTTTCTATTTTGGGAATGTTAAAGAAATAGGATCACAGAGCAATAACAATAAACAAGATGCAAATATTAAAAAAAAAACACATTACAAGAGAGACATCAATATAATGTGGTTCACCTAAGATGAGAAACATTCACATGGAAATTGTCAGTCCTTTATTATTATATCATATCGTCCAACAAAAATGAAGTGATACAACTTGCAGCAAGCCTGTTCCACTTCCTTTTCCCTCTCTCACAGTCACAGAGATCTCTTTTACAATGGTACAATACAATACACATCCATATTACAATGCTTTCTTTTTATAGGAAAATTACCATGGTCACCCAATACCATGGGCCCACAAACTGTTGGTCAACAAACCTCACAAAAATAAATTTCTTTCAAGGTCTTCACTCTCGAAGCCTCTTTGATGGCCCACTAGCCCCGCACCCCCTACTGGGACGAGTTACAGTAAAACTAGGATATGAATAGGGATGGACAATAACATATATGAATCAAGAAGATCATGCTCCACAACCAACAACCTGTCACTCGAAAATTGATCACAACAGCTCCACCACTACTGCACTTGCTAAACTAGGATTTGAACCTTGGACCTAGAAAATTTCTCATCTTCACATTCATGCTTGAATGCCAATAGAAACCAAGTAGAAACTCAGTTTCTCTTTGGTTACTAACTCTGTCCATCTATCTGCAGGATTCTGGCTAGTACGTATCTTTTCCAACTTTAAGAGTTCGTCTTTGAGAATAGATCTTATGAAATTGTACTTGAGATATATATGTTTAGTGTTTGAATTGGAGGATTAGTTATTTGCAATATGAATGAGACTCTAGATGTCACTATACAACTTACTATTCTCTCACTTCTTACACAATTCCTCCTTAAACCTATGCAACTAAATAAGCTCTTTACTAGCCTCTGTAGCAATAACATACTCTGCTTTTGTTGTTGAAAGTGCAAGAACATTCTGCAGTTTCAAATTCCAACTTACTATTGTTCCACCTACAGTAAAAACATACCCCCTGGTGCTCTTCTTGTTATATTTATCACCTGTCATTTTTTCATCAACATATCCATGTAGAACAATGTTTGGACCTCCAAAACATAATGCATGAGAAGTGGTACCTCTCAAATACCTAAGAATACATTGTACTCCCCTCCAATTCTATTTACCTAGATTGTTCATATACTTTCTCACAACTCCCACTGCATGTGCAATAACCGATTTTGTCCACACCATGGTATACATCGAGCTCCAAACTGTTGATGAATAGGGAACCTTAGACATGTAGTATATCTCATCCTGTGTCTTAGGAAACATCACCTTACTTAGTTTGAAGTGGCTATCCAAAGGTGTACTAATTGGTTTTGTGTATGTATTCTAAACCTCTCAAATACATTTTCTATGTACTCACCTTGAGACAATGTTAATTTGTGATTTTTCTTGTCTCTTGTTATTCTCATAACAAGGATTTTCTTTGAAGCACCCAAAAGCTTCATTGCTAATGATTTAGCTAGTTTTCTTTTGAGCGCATTTATATCCTTCATGTTAGACCCTGCAATACGCATGTCATCCACATACAATAACAAGATAATATATATTCTATTATCTAGCCTCTTGAAATAAACATAATGGTCAAAATGGCATCTACTATAACCCTTTCCTGTCATAAACTTATCAAATTTTAAATACCACTTCCTTAAAGCTTGATTCAAGCCATACAAGCTCTTCTTCAACATGAAAACCAAATTTTTCTTCCCTTTGACCTCATACCCCTGTGTCTACTGCAAATAAATATCTTCCTCCAAATCCCTATGGAGAAAGTTTTTTTTTATATCTAATTTTTCAAGATGCAAATCTTCTATGGCCACTAGAATTAAAATAGTCCCAATTGAAATCATTTTAACAACATGAGAAAAAATTCATCAAAATCCATACCTTTCTTTTGTGAAAACCCCTTTACAACAAGTCTATCCTTATATCGTTTCTTTCCTCCATCTTCTTCCTTCAACCTGTAAACCCATTTATTTTGCAATGCTCTTTTACTAGTAGGAAACTTAACCAGATCCCAAGTCTGGTTTCTTACCAATGAGTCCATCTCCTCATTCATGCCTTGCTCCCACTTCTTTCTAGTTTCCACCTGCATTCATTCTTCATAACATTCTAGTTCAATAGAATTAGTCATCAATATATAATATAGTGAAGGATATAACCTTTTAGGAGGTCTACTTAACCTATTATATCTTCTTACACTTGTAGGAGCTTGATGTACCTCCTGTTGTTCTTGATTTTCTGGTAGTGTTGGAACTTGATTTTATTTTATTTCATCAAACACTTTGTAATTTATGTTTTTCTTTTCCTCTATCTTTCCCTACAATTGATCTTTCTACATAACTTTTTTTTATTGAATACCACATCTCTACTCCTAATGATTTTATGATTTTCATAATCCCATAAGCGATAACCAAAATCATCAACCCCATATCCAATAAAGGTACATTTATTGGATTTATCCTTAAGCTTTATTCTATTTTCTTTATCAATATGGGAAAATGCTTCACAACCAAATGTTTTGAGAAGTGAGTAGTTTACCTTTTTACCTGTCCATGCCTCCTCTAAAATTCATGCATCCAAAGCGCTTGAAAGCCCTCTATTTACTAACTAAACAACAATATCTTCAACATCAACCCAAAACTATAAGGGAAACCCTACATGCAATCTCATACACCTTGCACACTCCATGATCATTCTATTTATCCTTTTTGACACACAATTTTATTTTGGTATTTCTAGGACCGTCTTCTCTCTATGAATCCCATGGTATTAACAATAACTATCAAACTCCTTATTGTAGTATTCACCTCCATTATCATATATGAGACACTTCGATCTTTTTCATTGTCTCATTCTCAACCAAATATTTTCACTTCTTAAAAGTAGCAAACGCATGATATTTCCATGTAATGCAATAAACCCAAGTTTTTCTAGTTGCATCATCAATAAAAGTAACATAATAACGAGAGCCACAAAGAGATTGTTCCTGTGCGGGTCCCCATACATATGTATGCACAAGCTGTAACTTTTCACTCTTATTTTGTTTCCCAGCTCTTATAAATCTAACTCTCTTATGTTTTCCATAAACATAGGGGTGTGTGCAAGATAATGAGTGTCTCTTTTGGCATGTTAGATGTAATAGAAAACTGAACAAATAGGCATCCATCAACTTACATGAATATTTTGAGACACTTACACAATGAATCTTGCGATCAGTAAAAATAATGAAATGCAGGAAATTGAATGATGTTTCCAAATACATAATTTTTTTCTATTGAAATTTTTATTAACTATCTAAAGTTTGATATTGTTTAACGAGAACTTTTTATTTTTGGGACAAATTATAAGGTATATTTTTTTGTAGGTGCAAGCTTGAGTGCCTAAATAATGGAATCAACTTACGAAAACTGGTAGACATATAGAGAACATATAGTACTAGTGCATGACTATTTTTCCAAAAATAAAAAATAAAAAATATATATTTTTTAAATTATATAAGTGATCAAACCTCAAAAAGAATATGTCAATTATGGGTGCAACATTTGAATGTCTTAATGCAATTATTTGAAAACAATTTTTTATCACATGTAGAGGTCGATGTTCTTTAGTGCACCATACATTTTTTTTCAAAATGGTTGAGAAACAAAAGAGTTGTGGATGGAACAATAGGAATGTGTTTTTTGAATTAAGGAGTGTTGACACAAGATAAATAAGAAAAAAATAGAAAAAATATATATATTCTTGTTAAAAATTACATATTTGGAATGTGCAAAAAACCCACATCTATTTCTAAAATTTCATCAAAAATGGAGGTGTACATCATACTTTAACCAACAACTAAACATGAGCATATTAAAAATTTTGATGTAATGCTCAATTAACGATGGTTTATCATACTCCAAGTCATATGCATGATGAATCTGGAGAAAATTCCAATGAAGACACATAGGCATAAGAATGCCACGACAACATGTGTGGAGTCTCAACCATAGTAGCACTAAACGCACACGCATTTTTTTTAAATTCAAATTTGTCTTCCCCCAACATAATCGTGTGCGCGTTATATTTATGCAAAACGCGCATGTTTTTTGTAATACTATAACACATGTGCATTGGGGAATACTGTAACTTTACATTTGTGCAAAATGCACATGCGTTTTGTAATACTATAACACATGTGCATTGGGTAATACTATAACTTTACATTTGATTATTTTTCCAATTATAACAATATTTTTATTATTTATTACCCCCCACTCCCACCACCCCCCTATTCCCCCTAAATCTTAATAACCCCCTTCCTCCTC
>LPNX010775141.1:30466-82235 GCA_001517045.1 Pseudotsuga menziesii
TTGAATACTACCCCACCCTCTTCACTCCTAACTCTTTCTAACCCCTTATCCACTCTCTCTCACTCCCCAACTCATCCAACTACCTCTAAACCTCACTCCCTTATATATTCCCAACCTCCCCCCCCTTCTCTCTCTCTCTCTCGCACACACATACACCCACACACATCCATAGGTCACCCCATACCACTAAGACCCCCCCTCCATGTTATCTCTCTCTCTCTCTCTAACATAGACACACACACACACACACATCCCTATGTCCCCCACTACATCTAACATTCCCCTTGTCTCTATCTCTCTCACCCCAATATTGTGTGTGTTATTTGTTTATATAAACAACAACAGTCCATGTCGGATAAGCACTCTAACATATTTCAAGCATTTTCATAGTCTACGTATAATTTCAGGCCGCGAAAGGTGTGTTCATTCTCTTCATAACCAAAATAACACACAAAAATGTTGATTTCATTAACTATATTTATCACAAGTGTCTAAGGATTTCTTGGAGCACCAAATACATTAGATAAGGGACAAGCATTCAATAGAAAAACAATATAAACCATTTCCAATTATTCACTAATTGAGTATCTAGAAAAGGAAACATTTCATTGGTCATTCTGGTGGAGTATCTCGACACAATTGAGCAAGAAAGAAACCAACCTTGGAGAATCTCCCATTGAGGAGCACCATAGAGCATCTCCACCATTGTTTTTCTTGCAATTGAGGAGCTCACAAAGCAAATATATCATTGGTCATTTCGGTGGAGTATATAAACACTTTAACATATTTCAAGCATTTTCATAGTCTGCGTACAATTTCAGGTCACGAAAAGTTTGTTCATTCTCTTCATACCCAGAATAACACACAAAATGTTGATTTCATTAACTATCTTTATCACAAGTGTCTAAGGATTTCTTGGAGCACCAAATACATTAGACAAGGGACAAGCATTCAATATAAAAACAATATAAAGCATTTCCAATTATTCACCAATCATTTTCTTGCAATTGAGTAGCTAGAAAAGGAAGCATTTCATTGGTCATTGTGGTGGATTATCTAGACACAATTGAGCAAGAAAGAAACCAACCTTGGAGAATCTCCCATTGACGAGCACCATAGAGCATCTCCACCTTTTTTTTTCTTGCAATTGAGGATCTCACAAAGGAAATATTTCATTGGTCATTTTGGTGGAGTATATAGAAAAATTGAGCAAGAAAGAAACCAAGCTTGTGGAATCTCTCATTGAGGAGCACCATAGAGAATCTCCACCATTTTGTTTCATGCAATTGAAGAGCTAGAAAAGGAAACATTTCATTGGTAATTGTGGTGGAGTATATAGACATAATTAAACAAGAAAAAAACCAAGCTTGGGGAATATCCCATTGAGGAGAACCATAGAGCATCTCTACCATTGTTTTTCTTGCAATTAATGAGCTAGAAAATGAAACATTTCATTGGTAGTTGTGGTGGAGTATCTAGACACAATTGAACAAGAAAGAAACCAAACTTGGGGAATCTCCAATTGAGGATCACCATAGAGCATCTACACTATTTTTTTATATTTTAACTAAGGAGCTATGAAAGGAAACAATTCATTGGTCATTGTGGTGGATTATCTCTAGACACAATTAAGCAAGAAAGAAACCAAGCTTGGAAAATATCCCATTGAGGAGCACCATAGAGCATCTACAATATTGTTTTTCTTGCAATTGAGGAAATAGAAAAGGAAACATTTCATTGGTCATTGTGGTGGAGTATCTAGGTAGAATTCAAGAAAGAAAGAAACCACGCTTGGGGAATCTCCCATTGAGGAGAACCATATATCATTGATCACTGTGGTGATGGGAAATTCACGCAATTAAGCAAGAAAATCGGTAAGGAAGACGATACCCATTGAAATCCTTGAAGAAATCAAAGAAAATAAAATAAATGGAATGACCAATCAAAGACACTCTATGGACACTCAACCAATTCTAATTGTAGAGGACTCCATAGTTCTTCTTATTAATCCACAACAAGAAAGAAAAAAAGAATTCACTCGGGAGGCCTTCAATTTCCATAGCAGTTGAACAACGAGCATCGCATGCACCGATCAAGGAGTAAAACATAGGTGCACATCAAGGCCACCTGAAACCTTTCTAGATTTACTTGGATGTGGGTATACAAGTTAAGAAATTAGAGATTCATTGCATGGCGACTGTATGCTCGAAGGAGGATTTCCAATTGCTACCATCCGACCAGCAACAAGAGACAAAAGGACATGAAAATCATGTTGAAACACCATACCAACCATGTGATATGGTACAAGGTTCAATTCAAACCTCCCTACCTTTGTTAGCAACTTCGCACCGAAGAACTCCAAACCATATTTAAATTGATGAAATTCTCATTGGTTTGTTTCAAGGTACACTATCTAAATGCAGTATTGCATATCAATCTCAATAGATACTCATCAACTATTTTGATTCTAAATGTGATGGAGATAAATGTAGATTATTTATATCATTATTAAAATCTAGGTCTATGATTGTTGTTAGGATAAACTTAAGGATAAATATGATAAACAGTTATGAAAGAAGTTTTCATATAGTCAGAAGTTTAACTTAGTTGCATTTAGTACAATTGGAAAGAAATCCCGTTCAAAGGATCGCAATGCAGCTCATCGTGTGTTGCCACAACCAATCGTGAAAAAAAACAATAGGGCCCTTCAAATTCTTAAGCCTACATACAAACTTATACATTTGGTTATCAAAACACTCTATAGGTATTGTTCTAGAAGAGAAGAACTTGAGTCTAGTAAAATAGATGCCTGGGACTTCATTGGCAGGTTGCAATTAGAGGATAATAAAATAATATTTATTAATTTGGAGGAAGAAAAGAAAAAAACTACTTTTTTTGTTTGTATTTTCGACATATCTCCCAGTTATTTTACTCAAATTTCTATCGGGAGAGCTTGTTGGATGCGAAATTAAATTCCACATCCAACGAGCTCTCTTGATTGAAATTTGAGTAAAAACATAGGGAGATATGTCGAAAATACGAAAAAAGTAGTTTTTTTTATGATACCTATCCCCAAATTTATATTAAAAATTTGTTTAATACCTATACGGTATTTCAAATTTAAAGCAATTTCATTGGCTAACACATGATGAAATGGAATTTGAATTATGGTTAAAAGGCCCATTTTGAGTTGAAATTTCCTCTAATGCATGCTCTGATATGAAGCTCACTGATGCAGTAAAGGGTGCAAGATTTTTGACGTGACAATAGTAAACCTTCTTCCAACCAAAAAGATGCACTAAAATTGAGAAGGGGTTCAAGGGATTGTGAGCCCCACATTAAAAATTTTCTTGACATGGCACAACATAATTATATGAGATATTTAGGCATGAATATAATGAACTAAACTTGGGCCACAGATCCTTCAAGAAATGAAAACCATGGTATGTTAAAATAAACACAATTTGTAACACTTGTTGATGTCGATGCCACATTGAGTACGATTATCTTTATGACACATATAAACATATATTGTGTGTATTGCATAATACTTTTATGTAGGAATGTTCAACTACATTTCCACCGACATCATCTAGAGACTTTATTCATACCATTTTGTTTAGAAGGACAGAAAGTTGCACATTTTATCGAAGGCCTTGCGTAGATGGGACATGCCCATGGTATGGTGGAATGGAATTTTTGGACAAATGAATACATGTGACCAATGAGCATGATCTTGGGAGACATGAAGTGAACTTGCGATCATTCAAATATTTCACGTATGATATGGATGGAGGGAATGAAAGAATAATATTTGGTCACCTCTTAGGTTAGTAACGAGTTCCTGAATAATATTTTTTCTTCATATTTATATTTCATATATGTAACAATCTATAGATACGTACATATTTATTGTTGATCTACCAAGTACAGGTTTGCAACTTCATGGAGAAATTATTTGAAAAGACACAACAGTATGTAAATCATGTACATGTGTATCGTTGCAAAGATGGGTAGTTTAGAACGTGCAAGGATACATTTCCTTTTGGAACTATCTTATTAGTGGTCGAATTTGAAGAAAAATGCACTCCTAAACCGCAAAATGAGGTTCAGAGTCAATATTATCACTCAGACCAGGTCAGCATAATGGTCCATATCACCTATAGACATGGGGCATATAGTAATGAGGAAAAAATGGTTATATTGAAGGATTATCACTTTTACATAAGTGATGATAGGTGTCATGACTTGGATTTTGTACAACACAACTTTCAATTGTTCTAGAATCACCTAAAGGATAATAATATATAGATGCAACAACATTGGATTTGGTTTGATGGTTGTGCAGGGAAATTAAAAAATTCCCATGTCTTTCAATGGTTGTGTATTCTCCACAAGTGGCACAATGTGCCACATATTTGGAACTATTTTGAGATGGGACATGGAAAATGGGAACATGATGGAGTAGGTGCATGCATAAAGACTTCATTACGTAGGAAATAAATGAAGTTCACAACTATTTCACTGATCCGAGATGCAAATACCATTGTTTAATGGTGTTCTTAAGTAATGGGGCAAGGAGCCAGAAGGAAAAAATACCAATCATATAAAAAAGAACATGTACATAGATATTTTTGGGAAGTGTTCATTGTAGATCGATTACACCTATATGAGTGCAATACCATCCAAGTAACTCGTGCATTCCATTAAGTTAGAATGTCAAACAATCCTATAGTTGAAATGTGGACAAAGAAACTCTCTTGTTTTTATTATCCATGTAATAGTTGTGAATGGGACAATTGTTAATCCACATATTGGGTTGAAAGCTAGGATCGTGTATCACTCCCGATTGGTCGAAAAATAACTGCAAAATTATCCCAGTTGGAGGAGGACCAGTCAAGTATTTCACCTGACGATGACCACATATCATATCTCGTACAACTAGGTTTGACTATTATGTTGATAAATTTGAAATGTTTGACGAGTAGTTGTGTTTAGTTTGATGACTCCTAGATTGTCACTTTATTTTATGCAAGGAACATATACGCAACTTGGTTTCCTTGAGAGGAAATGAATGGCACACTGACTACTCGATGGAAATTTGCTTGGATGGGATGCAAACCCTCATTGTCTCATTAAGATTCTCTGAGGGAAATGATTTTCCAATTGGGTCAATGGTTATCAAAGGAGAATATTTGATAAGGGTTTCTCACGCACAAAAGAAAAAAGGTTATGTATTTGAATATTATGGACCATGTCAAATTCTATACCATTATACAAACTTATTTATTGGCACAAAAATCCAGTTGCAAACAATTCCAAGCAATAACTCATCAAAGTCTCTATACTCCTTGTATTACTCCGAGCACAAGAGGCTAAAGGATATCATTGCACTTAGAGGTGATCCCAATGGTCTAGTTGAATGACCATAGGTAGGTAGTCAGGTATGTTGTATGCATGGTATTTTTTTACTATGTTATAATTATGTGATGTACATGTACATGTCATTATTTTGGTTTCATGGTCTAATTGCCTTTACATCTTGATAGATTGATAAATTGCATAGACTTTTAAAACTTGATCAATTCAAACAAGCTTCATCGTGGATTTGTTGTATTATATTCATACTTACATGAATCATTCCATATATCCCTAGACCATTATCTATCACATTCCATTTGTGTCTAAGATATTATGTTACAAATTGCAAAAGATTCCTAGAAACCATTTTTTATATTCTAAACCTTGCAACCCTAGTTTGCATCCCCCTCCTCTGGGATATGTCTCTTGCATATACCTTGAATATTGAAGTTGGTCCTCCAAGGAAATTACACAACACCCCAAGTTTTCATTGAAATTCCTAATGCAAGTGTTAAAATAAGGTATAAAAATCTTCCCATGCTTAATAACCCTGGACAATCCTAGCTTACAAAACCTATGGCCAATCCTAGTAACCCTAGTTTGTAATGTAAACCCTAATTTGAATTCTAAACCCTAGAAACCCTAGTTTGTAGCCTACAAACTAGTTTGTGTTCAAAATCCTAGAAAGCATAGTTTGTAGCCCCTAACTATAATCTATAGGTCACTAGTTCTAGTTATTCAATGTCACCATTGACTATTATCTCGTATCAAACATTCAAACCTTAAAATGAAGGAGGAAAAGTCAATGATTTTTTCCATCACTAGTCTTGAGTAATTGAAAAAATGAGGATTCATATCCATTTGTTATCCTTATATACATACGAGGTGTCACGCCATCCACTAATGAGTTTTTAGAGAGATCTATATCTATAGGTGGTTAGATCCATGTACTACAAAGTGATATCATTGGATGAATACAAGTGTTAAGAGTGGCTTAATCCTTTTCCACCAAGTTCTTATCCTATGTTCTATTTATTAATACACTATTAGATCCCCTTTATTCTTAAGGGATTGGTAGAAACTCCATTACAGTGATCCATGAAAAGTGAGGTGGTGTAACCCCTTTTGTTAGTGAACCATTAAAATTGTAGCCTATGATGGAGAGTAATTTTTAACATTGTCAAATGAAGAAAAAAGAGAAGTATCCACATGAAATACTAAATAAATACCATCCATTACCAATGATAATGGAATACTTCTTGTTGTTGGTCTATGGTGCATGATGGATCCAATCCTAGTAACCCTAGTTTGTACAGTAAACCCTAGTTTGAATTCTAAACCCTAGAAACTGTAGTTTGTAGCATAGAGACTAGTTTGTGTTCAAAATCCTAGAGACCATAGTTTGTAGCCACTAACTATCATCTATATATCACTATTAAAATTTATTTGATTTCCAATATCTCATATCAAACATTCAAAACTTAGAATGAAGGAGACTAAGTCAATGATTTGGTCCCTCACTGGTCTCAATTAATTGAACAAATGAGGAGTCATATCCATTTGTGACTAAACAAATCATATTCTTGCGGAGAAGGATATGAAATCATTAGAATGAAGGAGACCACTAGTATTTTAATGAAAGGATACTGAAAATCATAAGAATGAAGGTAATAAAATCAATTGATATGAAAGGTAATCACATAGATTGGAAGGAAGGGTAGTCATTTCAATATGGATCAAGCTTGATCTATTTTAATTTAGATAATGTAATTACAAGTGTTAGGGAATGAGTCCCTAGATATCACAAAGTCTGAGATTGCCTATTATTAGTTGTTATCCTTATATACACATCAGGTTTCATCATCATCCACTAAAGATTTGTTAGAGACATCTATATCTAGAGGTGGTTATATCCATGTACTACAAAGTGTGAAGAGTGGCTTAATCCTTTTCCACCAAGTTCTTATCCTATGCTATATTTATTAATATGTTATTAGAGCCCCTTTAATATTAAGGTATTGGTAGCAAGTCCATGATAGTGATCAATGAAAGGTGAGGTATTGTATCCCCTTGTGTTAGTGAATGATTAAAGTTGTAGCCTATGATGGAGAGTAATTTTTAACATTGTCAAATGAAGCAAAAGAGAAGTATCCACATGACATACTACATTGAGAGCATCCATTACTCATGATATTGGAATACATATTATTTTTGTACTGTGGTGTAGGATGGAGCCAATCCTAGTAACCCTAGTTTGTACCATAAACCCTAGTTTGAATTCTAAACCCTATAAACCCTAGTTTGTAGCCTAGAGACTAGTTTGTGTTCAAAATCCTAGAAACCATAGTTTGTAGCCACTAAATATCATCTATAGATCACTAGTACCATTTATTCAATTTCACCATTGACCAATATCTCGTATCAAACATTCAAACCTTATAAAGAAGGAGAATAAGTCAATGATTTGATCCCTCACCGGTCTCAATTAATTGAACAAACACAGAGTCCTATCCATTTGTAACTAGACAAATCATATCCTTTGCGAGAAGGATATGCAACCGTTAGAATGAAGGAGATCACTAATATTTTAATAAAAGGAGTTTGAATTTATAAGAATGAAGTTAATCACATCAATTGAGATGAAAGGTAATCACATCGATTGGAAGGAAGGGTAGCCATTTCAATATGGATGAAGCTTGATCTCTTTTAATTTAGATAATGTAATTACAAGTGTTAGGAAATGAGTCCCTAGATATCACAAAGTCTGAGATCACCTCTTATGAGATGATATCCTTACATACAGATGAGTTTTCATCATCATCCACTAATGATTTGTTAGAGAAATCTATATCTAGAGGTGGTTAGATCGATGTACTACAAAGTGATTGGATGAATACAATTGTTAAGAGTGGCTTAATCCTTTTCCACCAAGTTCTTATCCTATGTTCTATTTATTAATATGTTATTATATCCCCCTTAATCTTAAGGGATTGGTAGAAACTCCATGATAGTGATCCATCAAAGGTGAGGTATTGTAGCCCTTGTGTTAGTGAGGCATTAAAATTGTAGCCTATGATGGAGAGTAATTTTGAAAATTGTCAAATGAAGCCAAAGAGAAGTATCGATGTGACATACTACATCAAGAGAATCTATTATTGACAATATTGGAATACTTCTTTTTGTTTGACTATGCTGCATGATGGAGCCAATCCTAGTAACCCTAGTTTGTACTGTAAACCCTAGTTTGAATTCTAAACCCTAGAAACCCTAGTTTGAAACCTAGAGACTAGTTTGTGTTCAAAATCCTAAAAACCATAGTTTGTAGCCACTAACTATCATCTATATATCACTAGTACCATTTATTCGATGTAACCATTGACCAATATCTCATACCAAATATTCAAACCATAGAATGAAGGAGACTGAGTCAATGATTTGTTCCCTCACCGGCCTCAATTAATTGAACAAACGAGGATTCATATCCATCTGTATCTAGATAAATTCTATCCTTGAGGAGAAGGATATGTAATGTTTAGAATGAAGAATACCATGAGTCTTTTAATAAAAGGAGATTTAAATCATAAGAATGAAGGTAATCACATCAATTGAGATGAAAGGCACTCACATCGATGGGAAGGAAGGGTAGTCATTTCGATATGGATGAAGCTTGATCTCTTTTAATTTAGATAATGTAATTACAAGTGTTAGGAAATGAGTCCCTAGATATCACAAAGTCTGATTTGTTATCCTTATATACAAATGAGGTGTCATCGTAATCCACTAATAAGTTGTTAGAGAGATATATGTATCTAGAGATTGTTATATCCATGTACTACAGAGTGGTATCATTGGAAGAATACAAGTGTTAAGAGTGGCTTAATCCTTTTCCACCAAGTTCTTTTCCTATGTTATATTTATTAATATGTTATTAGAGTCTCTTTAATATTAATGGCTTGGTATAAAATCCATGATAGTGATGCATGAAAGGTGAGGTATTGTAGCCCCTTGTGTTAGTGAACCATTAAAATTGTAGCCTATGATGGAGAGTTGTTTTTAACATTGTCAAATGAAGCAAAAGAGAAGTATCCACATGAAATACTACATCAAGAGAATCCATTACTAACGATATTGAAAGAATTGTTGTTTTTGGACAACAGTTTGAAGTATTTGTTTTTAGGGTCCACTCACAATCGTAGTATTGATCTTCAATTTGCAACATAAATCTCCAATTTATAGTTTATATAATTGATACAGTTATGGCACATCTTTAATGATTGATAGATCAAATACATTAGTAATAAATGTGAATTTTATTGATAAAAATGCATCTTCTATGATTACTTTTGTGAGTATTAGTATTGTCAGGAATGAATGAATTAAAATATGAAAGTAGGTTGTAGAAGAGAGAGAAACACGTTGAATCTCACCTCCTACAGTATTTCAGGGACACCTGTTGAATCCCTACCCGTGGCTCGTATTGGAAAACCGTCAAATATGTTATTTTTAGGACACCGAGATAATACTAGGGGTGCCCCTCTCCTCTGGATCCATGGATAAGGGATCATATTTTGGGTCAATTTTGGAAACTACGGTTTGGCTCAATAAGGGAATGCAAAATTTTTGCACATAGGGGTCAAATTTGCAAATTCCTCAACCAAGAACTTATGGGTATCATTCCTACATGAAAATTCCCTAAAAACACTTGCATGACCCCCCGTAACGTAGTTTTGATGCATGGTTGGAATTCTATGCCTCGGGTAGGGATTCAACAGGTGTCCCTGAAAGCATGTAGGAGGTGAGCTTCAACGTGCCATAGAATGATGACTAGGGCTCAAATCGACGAACCATTGAATCCGTTGAACTCAAGACATTGGGATAGTTCTAGGGTTTTCCCCCTCTTCTAGATCCATGCACAAGGGATCCTATTTTAGGTTAATTTTTGATATTAGGGGTTTTTCTTATTAAGGGAATGTGAATTTTTTACACAAAGGGGTCAACTTTGCAAATTAATTGACCGAGAACTTATGACTAGAGTTCCTACATGGAACCTTCCTAAAAAAACTTGAATGATCCCCTAGAACCCATTTTTATTCCATGGTTGGAATTTCATGCCCTAGGTAGGGATTTAACAGGTGTCCCCGAAATCCTATAATAGGTGAGATTCAATGTTCCATAGAATGGTGACCATATGGTTGAAAAAAATTCAACCCTATTGGATTCATGAGATCATGAGATTTTTGAGGGTGACCCTATCCTCTAGCTCTATGGACAAGGGATCAATTTTAGGTCAATTTTGGAAACTAGAGTTTTCCTTAATAAGGGAATGTGATATTTTTGTACATAGGATTCAACTTTGTGAATTCCTTGACTAATAACTTGTGACTAGCGTTCCTACATGGAACCCACCTAAACACACTTGCATGACCCATGAAAACAAGTTTTGATGCGTAGTTGGATTTCCATGCCCCAGGTAGGTTTTCAACCGGTGTCCCTGAAAGCCTGTACGAGATGAGCTTCAATATGCCATAAAATCATGAATTTGTATTAGATCGATGAACCATTGAATTCGTTGGATTCAGGACATCAGGACAGTGCTAGGGGTGTCCCTCTCATCTAGCTCCATGGATAATGGATCTTGGTTTAGGTCAATTTTGGAAACTAGGATTTTGCAAAATAATGGAGTGTGAAAATTTTGCATCTAGGGGTCAACTTTGAAAATTCCTCGACTGAGAACTTATGGCTATACTTCCCACAAGGAACCTGCCTAAACACACTTGCATGCCCCCCCCCCCCCAAACCTAGTTTTGATGCACGGTTGGAATTCTATTCCTCAGGTAGGGATTTAACAGGTGTCCCTGAAACTGTGTAGGAGGTGAGATTCAATTTTCCATAGAGTGATGACTGTGGATCAGATATCTATGTTTGACTAATAGCTACACATTGGAAGCACACAGAATAAGGATACCTTAATAGTACATTTTGTTCCTAGTATTCCTCTTATAATCGAACTATTTTACTATACTACTGGGTAAAGGTTTACACCAGAGCAGACAATAAATATAATAGATAAATTTATAAAAGAACACTATGTAAATAATAGGGCCAATAAAGTATGCCAGAGTTTTATCACATTCATTATTAGTAACATTCATCACAGAAAGGTGTTAGTCATGCAAATGGTCGAGCTAGAGAACCAGGGTGTTGCTCATACTCTTTTTCCATACAATACCTAGATATAAGAATTATGTCTTCAAGTCCAAGTTAATCAAATACAAACTTGTGGACTCAATTTCGTCACTTTCAATTTAGAAATAGGTATAACAATAACAATGAGTAATACTATAACTAATTAACAACTTGAGAATGGTCCTTTAAAGTACACTAGTACATACTAAGAGATAAGTGGCCAAAAAGATAACCAAAATTTGCATATAAATGACCACTTTTGATTTGGTGATCGCTGGTGGCTAATTTTTGGTCTCTTATCACACGGCCAAAAATGTGGCCTTATTTAGTTTGTTCATTTATAGCTTGTTGGCTGGTCATTAACTTGGTTGCATATTTGGTCATTAATCTGGTCATATGTTTGGTCATTAATATGGTCATATGTTTCGTCATTAATCTAATCATATGTTTGGTGATAAGAGACCAAAAATTAGGCTTCAAAATTGTCATTCGGTCATTTATATGCGAAATTTGGTCCTTTGTTTGGCCACTTATATCCCATTTGTTGGTCACTTATATCTCATTTTTTGGTCACTAATTTAGTCTTTTTTTTCTGCAAATATTCACTAATTTCTATAGATAGGGTATGGAGGAATCAAACCACCAATCTCATTCCTGTAAGGAAGGTGCTCTTCCATTGAGCTAATACCCTTGAAATCTCTACAATACTTGCAGAAGTACCAAGCTTACTCATGTACTTTAGACATTATTTGTATGGATCAATAATGAAATAAATAACAACAGACTATTGATATCTATGATGCTAAAAATCTTGAGAAACAAATAACATGATTGATATGAGATGTAATAACAACAGAATCTTGATATCTATGATACTAAAAACATTGAGAAACATATAACATGATTGATATGAGCTGAAAAGTTGAGGATGTCATTCTCCCAATGATATGTCCAGCATAGGGATTAACATATTTATCAACCTTTCTCATAAGTTGAACAAAAACAGGAAGTGCAGAATGCATCACAGAAGCCTCCTTTCTTATATCCATTTGAAGTTAATTTAATATATGGAAAATGACCTAACTACTCTAAAACCATATCTAAATAAAAAAGGATAGAAAAATTCAGGGATATCTATAGTAAAAGGACTTCATATTGTTGGATAAATTCCATCTACACAATGTTGTCTAGTATACAAGAAAAATCTATTTAAAGAATCATAAATTATCATAAATTGAAATGGAAAGGAAACCAAATAGGAAGAGGATTGAGTTTCTTTGTGCACCTTTAAGTTGTTCATTCATCTATCAATTTCCAATACCCTCTGCATTGCCATCCTTTATTTTTCTTATGCATGCATTGTGACTAATAACTAACATTGGCCATAAAATTAGATGTTGATTGTTTTCCATTTTTAAACTTTGATGTTTCCACACTTGGTTCTCATATTTTTGTAATTCTATGAAGATATTTAGTATCCTTGAATGGAGTTGTAATTTGAAATTCCTCTAATCATTTGAAGGCTCAAGGTGTAGTTATATTTTAAATGTGTGATGAGAGTATGTATCTAATACTTTAAAGATGGGTCTAAACCTATCCATTTAGACTTTCAACACATGAAGATATGAGATAGTTGAGAAATGCAGAGTCAATAGTACAACATTTTACTTATTAACAAGAATGCAAATGAATGGCATGAAATTTCATCCCTCCCCCGCCACAATCACCAGAATATTTAATATGGAAGGGGAAGTGGAAAATAAATAGGCATTAGAGATTGTAGTGACTTACCCATTTCAATTGTAGCATCCAAAATTGAGTCCACATTATAAACGCTGAGTCCAATGTCGAAATTTGTCCCATTTTGAGAAAACTACATAGTAGGTTCCTCAAGATTAATATAGATATATTTTTATAAAAGTGAAAGAATACAACCAACTGAAGAGATTCCTTCAACCATTTCCAACGATGATCTTTGAATCTTCCCCTGAGAAAATGTTTTATCAGTCCTCCAATCTTTTCTGAAGGGTCCTCCAATGTTTTCTAAAGAAAGTCGAATATTCTTCACAAAACATTTAGCAGATCCAAAATGCTTCACATAACCCTTATTGGATTTCAAATTTGATGAAGATTTTTTTTCAATCTAGAACTATCTTTTGAAGGGAAGAACATTATATTATAGGAAGAAAAAAATTATGAGTTTACCAATTATTTTCCTACCAAACTAGTTTTCCAAAGATTCATTAATTAAAGAATAGTGAAACTCGTGACTTTGAGAATTATGAATGTATTTTAACTATGCGAATTAACTTCATGGTAATGAGCACTCCACCCATTAGAGTATCAATGTTGTATACATATCAAACTACTTAGACTAGTATAATTCCTAGATGTACATATCTTAAGTAGATAATAGGAATTGCATGAACTTTGCACTCTTTCAATAGAATCCATACAAACCATTGCATGGAAAATATATTAAATCATTTGAAAATGTGCATTAATTTGTACTCCAATAATAGACAAGATAATCGAAATTAATAAACACAGCTTCTGTAGAATAATGACATATCACTTTTGGTTTTCCTCCACTCCCAAGGTTTCTGAGGATTGGATGAATCCCATAATCCATCATGGGAAGCACGGGCATCTTTCTTCCACTAAATCATCAATGAATTCATACATATTATTCAATTAGATATGGAGGCTAATCAATGGTGATTAATATATAAAACCCTAACTTTATCACCATGTATATTTTAATGATGCTCTCAAGCTTATGATAATGGTAAACATTAATCACCATACAAAATTCATTGAAGTTTTCCTGTAAAACTATGAACATACAAGTTACAACAATGAGCACCATGGTTTTAACTTGGGATTTCAGGTTAGAAATTCATTAAGCATTGTAGGTTGCTTAAGGTTTTCCTAGGGAATAACAGATATTCTTTCCATGGAAAGATCTGGATGATGATCATATGTTGTATAGTGCCATGCACATCATTTTTCAATAGAACTTCCTGAAAATGTATCATGCAAAGTACATAAGTAATGGATTTTTTTTTCTTTTTTCTCTGGCATCTACATGGAGGGATTCAAGTTTTTTATCCTTTGGAATAAAATGAGTTCATGCTAACCATTCTGAAACAAAATATTCCCCTTAGAAATGTTGAAATTCACCTAAATAAAAACATCTTTGTTGGAAATATCTTCCATAGTTTGACCATAACAGTCTTGGTCATATGCAAGGACTTGCAGAGATTTTTCCTCCATGATATTGAGAAGCACCTGCTCTTCCTCCTTCCCATAAGGCATTTGAATTTTGGGCCCATCAACTCCTCTACAATGTTTTAGACATCCAGAGTTTAGAATTTCACCACCAAGTCTCTTGTTAATTATGATAATGTTGAGTTTAAAATAACTAACAAAATACAAAAGCTTCATGTTCAACAACCTCATCCTGATTCCATATTTGTAAGTAAGAATGTAATTCATGACTATTACTTGATGCATCGAATACCCTATTCAAGAACACATATTTTACGTCATGTTCCCATGTTCGGTAAAACTTAAATGGTGTTAAAAATCAACATGCATCCATACCACATGTTGTTGAAAATAATGGTACGTGATTATAATGATCCACAATAAACAATACATTAACATGCCTTATTCGATAGAGTTGTTGTTAGTTGAAGGTCCTGGCATGAATGTTTGAGACTTACCCATTAATATTGTTGTAGGACAAATGCCCACATTGCAAAAAAGGGGTTAAATCCCAAAACTAAACCTGGTATGATTAAACACCTAAATGGTAAATATCCCACATATCCACACATAAATGAAGGAAGAGTGTAGAAATGTACATAATTGCTAGCACAAAGATGTTGGGTAGTGATCCACGAAATGGTTTGTTAATATATAAAACACTAAATTTATCACCATGGATATTTTAATGTTGTTCTCAAGCTTATGCTAATGGTAAACATTAATCACCATGCAAACTTCTTTGAGTTTTCATGTAAAACTATGAACAGACAGGTTACAATAGTGAACATCATGATTTTAACTTAGGAGTTCAGGTTAGACAATCATTAAGGATTTCATGTTTCTTAAGGTTTTCCCAAGGAATAACATATATTCTTACCATGGAAAGCTATGGACAATGATCATATGTTGTATAGTTCCATGCACATCCTTTTTTCAATAGAACTTCTTGAAAATGTATCATGTAAAGCACATAAGTAATGGATTTATCTAATTTTTTTTGGCATCTAGATGGAGGGATTGAAGCTTTTAATTCTATGAAATAAAATGAATTCATGATAA
Source organism: Pseudotsuga menziesii (assembly GCA_001517045.1). Lineage (NCBI taxonomy): Eukaryota > Viridiplantae > Streptophyta > Pinopsida > Pinales > Pinaceae > Pseudotsuga > Pseudotsuga menziesii. The sequence continues at coordinate 46,346 of LPNX010775141.1, forward strand.
CCATTCTGAAACCCAATATTCACTTTAGAAACGCTGAAATTCACCTGAATAAAAACACCTTTGTTGGAGATATCTATCATAGTTCGACGATAACAGTCGTGGTAAACAAAGACTTACAGAGCTTTTCCCTCCACCAGATTGACCAACACTTTCTTTTCCTCCTTTCCATAAGGCATTTAACTTTAGGGCGCATCAACTCCTCTACATTTTTTTAGACATCAAGAGTTTATAATTGCACCAAAAAGTCTCTTGTTAATCATGTTAATGTCTATTTTTCATCTTAATGTTGAAAAATAACCAACAAAATCCAAAATATTCATGTTCAACAACCTAATCCTAATTCAAGATTTGTGAGAAAGAATGTATTCATGACCATTACTTGATGCATTGAATACCCTGTTCAAGAACACATTTTTCACATCATGTTTCCATGTTTGGTAAAACTTAAATGGTGTTAAAAAGAAACATGCATCTATAACACATTTTGATGAAAATAGTGATATGTGATTGCAATGATCCATAGTACACAATACATTAAAAACGGATTATTCCACAGAGTTGTTATTACTATAAGGTCTTGACATGAATGTTTGGGATTGACCCACTGAGATCGTTGCAAAACAAATTCCTACAATGAAAAAAAGGGGTTAAATCCCAAAACTAAACCTGGCATGATCAAATACCTAAATGGGAAATATCCCACATATCCACTCAGAAATGAAGGAAGAGTGTAGAAATGTACATAAATGATAGCACAGATATGCGTTGGATATTGTAACTTCAAAAAATATTCTAAATTTATTTTACTGATGTAACCCAAGGGAGATGTTATTATTCCTCCGTCGAGATGTTACTATTGTAATTGGTCATCATAGAGTCATGAGGTAAATCCTCTATTGTAAGTTAGGTCAATAGTACCCTAATGAATATAATATAATATTGTATTGATTCTTCCTAAGTGAATTCATCCTAGTCAGTTAAGCGGGGTCCACTTGTTAGGTTAAAATTCAAGTGACAAAAAGAGTATAAATAGAGGAGATGTGTTTTCCATTTGAACACACACTCACTTGTGTATTTCGCATAGGAGGAGAGAGAGATATATCTGCTTGAAGGAGGCATGCCTATCTAGCGTCTTGGCTTGTAAGTTTTATACATCTTATATAGAGGAAGTTTTGTTCAGTTTTCTTCCCATGAGGGTTTCCTAAGATAAATCTTCGTGTTCTTTTGTGTGGCCGTGCTTATCTATATTTCAGTGATCCTTTTTCTTGCGGTTATTTTGTTATGATACTAAATGTTATAATATATAATATAACCATTAAAAAATTAACATGGTATTAGAGATACCCTGAAAAAAGTCTTTGCGCATCTGAAACACTGCTACAGCTACAGCTATTGAAGTTTAGGGTTTCCTACTTGAAAACCCTACAAGACTAAAACTAGTCATGTTGGGAATTTCTCTATATCTTGATATTGGAGAAGGATCAGGTATCAAAACCTGTATAGGACAAATATGAAATCCTAATGTACCCTATGTAAAATTTCCAGCCTCATATTCACTATAATATAGGATATATGATTCCTCCAACACAAGGTTCCAGCCTATCCCAACATTCATCCTTAAACATGTGACCTGGGGAGAATTGATATGTCCCTGTCTACGAAGGTCCAAATTAAATTTCACAAGATTTTATAGATAGTTCATGGACTATAGTTTCGGTGGTATAAGTTTCAGAACCCAAAGGTGAAACAGTGACATGTGGAAGTCTGTACAAGTTATCTATGATGAACAGTCCTAAAATACGTCAACATGGGAAAATTAGCATAAGTGCCACTTGGTGAAACCAGTTCTTTTCTAACTTGTGAGGTTGGAAATAATATAGATGATTATACATTAGTATGAATTTTTAGACTTGGAGCAGGAGGAATTTCATAGATACAACAGAAACAATATTAAGAAATTCTCTAGAAGAAATTGAAGAAAACTAGGGCATCATATATTTTGCAGTTCTGATCACAGTTTTGGGAAAATGTGTATGCTTCTCATCACACCTTGAGGAGGTGCATATTTCTATCCAATAGGATCTAAAAGATACCTAATTTGAAAAATTATGGTTTCTCTGTCAAACCCTAGGTCCACTAGTAGTAACATTCTAGAAAATCTTTCAAGCAAGTATAAGATTTAAGCAATCTCATTGGTTAAAGGAGAAGTTGCAGATCCAAAATGAGATGAAGACAAAGCATAAGAAGGAATATACCAAATAAACAAATATAAGTGTTTGAATAATCTTTCCTATATATGTTGTGTATTATGCATGCTAGAATGTTTTCATTAATGACAGTATACTACTAATATGCATGTTATGGGTATGTAGCCCATGGTGCTATACAACACTCCATTGCTACTTATCTAGAATTAAACCTCTTTCTTGACATATTTTATTAGTGCACAATCTCAATGATGTTATGGTAGATATGTAATGCATCTGGAAATTTTCCGTGAGATATGGATGAATGTTGTATTGGCTAAAATAGTTGAATGATGCATAAGAATTTGTCATTATGCATATGTCCTATGAAATATTTCTAACCATGCAACTGGTGCATTTGACTTGTAGGAAAGGTCATGTAAAACTTCCTATAAGAAAAGGAGGATGAGACTTGTTCCGAAGAACAAGTGATGAAAATTCAAGATTCACTCCATTAAACATACATGAAAATGAACCCAAAGCTCCTAGGGTCAGAAAAATCGTGACAGAAGAAAGAGATTCAGAAGAATGTAAGAGAACAATAGATCCATCCTGAGAGATGAATACCATATTTTTAGGATTATTAATCCTCCCTGGACCATACTGTCTATTAGATTATATTTTCCTAACTTAGGAACATTAATTCATTATTTGGGTCCAGTAGTACCATTAGGTCCACTTGGCCTAATGGGGCCACCTAGATCAGTTACTAGAGCGTGGGGAACACTATTGGAGGTTAAATACCACTTACTGCATGTGTACGCATCAATTTGGCCACCTCCTAGACCAATCCCTACATTTTAAGAGCAGCTCAAAGTCCGGAAACCAACCTCCATCAGTTAGGTTGAGTTGGAACTAGTTAGTCTTAGTTAGACCCTAGATACATTCAGTTACTTCACAATAAGTTAGCTAGTTATTGCAATGCATGGATAATGCATGGATGCATGGGGAGGAATGCTTTTCCTCCCTACCACACTCAGTTGCGCTGAGTTAATTAGCCATAACTGATTGATTGAGTTGTTGGACATTAGGGAGTTGATCTTTGGACTCAGACTTTGTCAGTTACTTCACAATCAGTTAGCTAGCACTAGTAATGCATGGTTAATGTATGGATGCATGGGGACGAGAATTTCTCCTACCCACCACACTCAGTTGCACTGAGTTAACTAGATTACACTGATTGATTGAGTTATTGGATAAAAGGGAGTTGATCTGTTGGTCTCCAATATTGATTGAGAAACCATGAGTTAGAGATTCAGTTAGATACAGTCAGATCCAATTGCTAGATTCAAATTTCTACCTAATGCATTCAAATTATTCCTATTTGTAACCTATTGTACATTGGATTTATTATGATGAATATATTGTAAATTCCTAAGCAATACTTGCTCCTTTCTTGTGTGGTTTGTTTTTCTTAGTTTGTATGTTCATTCTACATTCAATTACTGCAACATTATCATAACTCTCTACTTGAATATCTAAATGGAATTCAAATTCTAATATGGTATCAAAGACTTCTCAAGAAGGGTTTCATGCTTGTTTCTCCCTGGTGAGGAAAAGCATGATTCTAATAGTTCATATGTTGTAGTTTTTTTGCAGTGAAATTGACAGGTGCTACATATATTTTGTGAATCCTTGCAAGTCTTATAGTCGGAGCAATTATGAGGTCACATACTCCTGAACCATGGATCCTCACAACTTCCAATTATATTAATTGAAAGGTTGATATGTAGCTAGCCTTCCACAAGCATGGCTACCATGGGATCATACATGGATGGGAGGATGAACCTCATTGGCCGGTTGAGCAGAACAAGTTTTTGAAGCATTATGATGAAGTATTCAGGTACTTATGTACTTATATATCGAGAGATATCCTCTTCCACCTAGAAGTCTTGAAGACTCCCAAAGAATCCTGGGAGAATATTGATAGCTTGTTTAACAAACAAGATGAGATTCATGGATACATTCTATAGAAGTTGTTGGTATATTTACTTCCCAGCAGTTTCGAGACTGTTGAGCAATTATTAACTAAATTCAAGTCTCTAGTACTTCAATGTAGACAGTGTGGAATAGAGCAGAAGGATGAGTAGAATTTCCTTTCCATACTCAGCAAACTAGGCCCTGAGTATTCTATATTTGTTTCCATATTTCATTCCAAGTGGGAAATCTTTCCTGATTGGAAAATTCCTTCATTGGATTCTTTTTCCGAGTCCTTAATCAAGGAGCAAGACAAGTTGATCTGAATGGGAGTCATCAAGACCTCCAAAGATCAATATTTCCTAGTTACTGAATCTTCCAAAGTGCAAGCAAAGGGGAAATCAAAGAAGAAGGAGCCAAAAGAAGCTGATTCGAATCAACAAAATTTTAAAAGGGCCTCCGACTCTAAAAGGAAAAAGAAAAAGTGTCCCTACAGTATGAGGGGTTTTCATCCAGAAGACTCATGCATGAAGAAGACCTTCGACCAGATGGAATATCTATGTGTTTAGAACAATATTTCCCTTCCACAAAGAGAAGTGATGTCAAATGATGAAGAGAAGACTAAATAAGATGAGATATGCTTGCATGCAAGCCTCTCTCTGTTGAAGTCTTATGTGATAGATTCTGGAGAATCCAACCACATGGTTGCTTACAAGGAATCCTTTATCACTTTCCCTCTATTAGGAGGACCTAGTAGTCAAATGGGAGATGAATATAAAATCCTAGATGTTGGGAGAGGTTTAGATAAAATCCAGCATGATGATTTCATCCCCTCTCCTACATAAAACCAAATTGTTGAAGATGAAGAAGAAGCAGATTTTTCCCTACAGTCAATTCGTATGGAAGAAAGTCTCCATGAAGTGACTCCTTATCTTGCTGCTTTAGACGTGTATGAGATATCCAAATCTAATCTCTTCACATGGATGATCCATAAGAATACATTTGAATCTCTGTTTGAGAATAAAAACACTCTTCATATTCTTTGCAAAAAATTCTCCAGTAATTCTTTAAATTTTGTGCATAGTTTACCGGTGACTGTTTCATAAACAGTAGAGGAATTTGATTTATCTGTCTATAATAATGTTTCTGGTGTGTATATAAGAAATACCACTAATATTCTGGAAATAATATCATATTATAAGAGTTATCCATTCACTCTCATTAATTTAGAGCTTCCAGTAAATTTCTACAAGTTTGCATGCACCGAAAATCAGAACTTTGAAGGAGAAAACTGTGCATCTACTGTCTCGGTGGAGCAAAGTTTTGGATCTGATATGAATTTTTTTGGATCTGATTTATTTTGTGATCTGATAATATGTGATTCAGGTTTCAAGATTCAGGATCTTTTAGTTTTTCTTATAACTAGTTTCACCAATTTTGGTGTGACAAATCAAGCACCACAAGTCTCTTTCAATTTTGTTGTTGAGGATTCGATGTTAGTTCTTTCTTATGAATTTGCTGATATATGATTTTGTGAAATATTTGATATTTATGAAGATATATAATATTATGGAGCTCAATAAGTCGCTCTTGATAGTCCCAATGCTTCTCTACCTTTGGTCACATGCTCATCTCCCCACAGAGCTAGTAAAGATGGAGACATTATGCATCCGCCTAGACACTTGCTCCTAACACTTGGGGCTGATTTTACCACTCATGGTTTGATGTTCAAGGCTGAAATATATCATTTTATTGGGTGTTCCTCACATGGTTTGAATTCTCAAGCACCTTTTCTCTCTCTTCAGATGATTTCAGCCGCTCTACATGGGTCCAGTTTTCATCGTGCAGTTGTTTATATTTTTTATTTAGTTGAGTGCATTGTTCTTCTTCCAAAGAGGAAGATTAATCCAGAAATAAGCATGTTGTTTGGATTGATGGGTTCACCTACACATAAGAACCAAGATACTACTGCTTGCATAGTAGCAACACAATTTTTCACAATTTTTTTTCCAAAAATTGTATTTCTGCTTATTTCAGGGTGGGGTTTGCCCATGAGGTTTTCCCTTATTTCCTCGGTTGTATTAGGTGGAATTATTTATTTTATATTGTATTTGGGTGACCTATGGTCTTGTTAACAGGGTCCACATTTTTCCAATTTAGGATTCAGTGGGGGTGTTAGGATTATTAATACTCCCTTGACCATACTATCTATTAGATTATATTTTCCTAACTTAGGAAGCTTAATTCATTATTTGGGTCCACTAGTACCACTGGGTCCACTTGGCCTAATGGGGACACCTAGATCAATTAATAGAGTGTGGGGAACACTTCTAGAGGTTAACTTCCACTTACTACATGTGAATGCATAAGTTTGGGTGCCTCCTAGACCAATCCCTACATTTTAGGAGCAACTGGGAGTCCTGGCACCAACCGCCATCATTTACGTGGAGTTGGAACTAGTTAGTCTTATTTATCCCCCAATTACATTCGGTTACTTCACAATCAGTTATCTAGCACTAGAAATGCATGGATAATGCATGGTTACATGGGGAATAGCGCTTTTCCTACCTACCACACTCAGTTTCACTGAGTTAACTAGCTGTAACTGATTGATTGAGTTGTTGGAAATCAGGGAGTTTATCTTTGGACTCATACTTTTTCAGTTACTTCACAATCAGTTAGCTAGCACTAGTAATGCATGGCTAATGCATGGATGCATGGGGAGGAGTGTTTTTCCCACCTACCATACTCAGTTGCACTGATTTAACTAGCTTACACCGATTGACTGAGTTATTGGACATCAGGGGGTTGATATGTTGGACTCTAATATTGATTGAGAAACCATGAGTTAGAGATTTAGTTAGATACAGTCAGATCCACTTGGTATATTCAAATTTCTACCTAATGCATTCGAATTATTCCTTTTTTTAACGTATTCTACATTGGATTTATTATGATGAATATACTGTAGATTCTTGAGAAATACTTTCCTGTTTCTTGTGTGGTTTGTTTTTCTTAGTTTGTATGTTCATTCTCCATTCAATTGCTGCAACATTATCAGAACTCTCTGCTCGAAGATCTAAATGGCATTCAAATTCTAATACATATTGGGTACGAGAGATAATTCAAGATGAAGAAAATTATGGAGGCACTTCCAAAATAAAGTAAGAGGCCTTAGATACACTCTAATTATGTGGCACCATTGAGTTACATCATTGATGCAAACCCTTCTAGCAATGGAATAAGCGATGATTAAAGAGTTACAATTGATCATGGAGAATGATGTCTAGGATGTGGTTCCGAGACCTGAAGGAAAGTCCATAGTGTCTTACATATGGATCTAAAAGAACAAGTATACAAAGCAAGGTTCGTGGTTTGTCTCAAAAAGAATAGACAATGGCATGACATACTCTATTAACCAGCCACACTTATCTAGTGAAGTGGAAGCATATATCGAAGAACCACCTATGCAGAATAGGCATTGTACAAGCTCAGAAGGAACCCTTAGATAAGTACATCCAAATACATAAGGAGCTTGAAGATCACCTAGAGTGATGAATATATTAACCTTTTCTACAAGGTTGAAGATGGAAAGCTATAGAAGATAAAAAGCTCACAGATGGGTACAAGAAGAACTTTTTGACAAAGTCCAATATGAAGGGATATTGGTATATAGTAACTTGAGATGGATACATAGGACATGAGTACTACATGATGCTACCTATCATTCTAGTAAAGAATGTAGAGCGAGGATGATGCTCCACTTTAGGGGGAGTGATTGCAAAATATATTCAAGTTCGACATGGTATAACAGGATGGATAACTTCGTAATGGACTAAGTATTTACCAAGAGTAAATTGGGTTCCAACCTTCAAGTTTGAATGCTAAATACTGGGATATTTTGATGGCATGACATGATGAACTCATGGTAAAAGAAATTATGGAAGAATAACAGTCATGTTTGGGATATAGCACTCAAACCAGAAATAAAGAGTGTCGTATCTTCTGAGTGGATTTGCAAGATAAAACATGTTGTTGATGGAAGTAAGGAAAAATTTGTGGCTAGAGGATTATCTCATAGAGAGGGAATTGATTATGAAGAAACATTTTCTATAGTAGCAAGGTACACTTCCATTAGAACCATCATGGCACTTTATTCCATGATGAAGTGGGACCTACACCAAATGGATGTAAAGACAACCTTCCTTAATGGTATGATTGAGGAATAGGTTTGCATCGAACAACCACAAGTATAGACGAAGTGACTTATGTATGCAAGTTTAAGAAGGCACTGCATGGGAAGTAAGCTAGATCTTGGTAGAATAGATAGCTTCTTGACAGGATTGGGCTTTACCAAGAGTAAATTTGATCCTAACCTTTACATGAAGGTTATGAATGATGAACCTGTCATACTATTGTTGTACGTGGATGATCTATTTCTGACTGGAAATGAGAAACATATCACAAGAAGAAAGAAGAAGCTAGTTGGACAATTTAAGATGAAATATTGTGGATTGATGCATTTTTTCTTAGGGCTAGAAGTGTGGAAGATCTTAGAAGGAATATTTATGAATCAAGGAAAGTATGCAGTAGAAATTTTAAAAGGATTTGATATGTTGGATTGTAAATCCATGGCCACACCCATGGACACCAACCTGAAGCTGTTGTCTGATGAGACATCAGAGTTAGTGGATATGACTCAGTACAGACAAATTATTGGGTCGTTAATGTATCTGACAAATACAAGGCTAGATATATGATTTGCTATGAACACATTGAGTTAGTATCTAGTTAAACCTAGATGGGTTCACTTAATAGCTGCAAAATATGTGATGAGGTATCTAAAAGGTACAATAGATTTGGGAATTTAGTATGGGAGAGATCATGACTAAAGATTATATGGATATACAGATTAAGATTGGGCAGGAAGTACCACATACAGGAAGAGCACCTCAGGTGGATATTATTGTCTAGGATATTCCATGATCTCATGTTTTAGTTAGAAACAATCCATTGTTGCTCTCAATACAGCTGAAGTAGATTACATTGCAACTTACTCCGCTTGTTGTGAAGCGGTATGGATTCAGAAGTTGATGTCAGGACTATTGAACATAGAGTTGGTGTAGTTCGAAAACAATTTCCTCTCAAGGAGGAACAATGATGATGATAATATAGACTTTCCTCATAATGAGGAATAGTGATGATGATACATACTTTCCTTGGAAGGAGGAACAATGATTATATGGACCCTTCTCAGAAAGGAGAAATGGGTTGAAGATATAGACTATTTTCGGAAGGGAAGAACAAGTCGAATATATGGACCTTCTTTGGAAAGGAGTAACAAGTCTAAGATATGGCTTCTCCTTGGAAAGGATGAATAGGTCGAAGATATGAACCCTCCTCAAACAAAGGGGGAGCAGGTTGATAATATGGATCCTCCAAGAAAATGGGGAGTGATGATGAGACTAACATTGATGCCGGTGATGCTCCAGCATGAAAGAGGCCGATTGAGCCTGAAGATGCTTACAAGTTCTGACATTCAATTATGGATGATAGTATCCTCTCTTGAGGATGGAAGATATAACACTCTATGCATGAGAGTCCTTACTAGCTAAGGATATCCCTGCAGATGTTACTCTCGCATGGAGAATACCCACATTCAGTTGTGGTTATAATAGAATAGCACTCATTTAGGAGTGGTTATAACCTCAGTGGTAAGGATGATCTATGATGAGTCCTCATGGATGATAGGGCCGACATTTGTATGTGGTCTATATCTACTCTACAAACATTACTCTTGTATGGAGAGTATGCCTACATTCATATGTAGATGCCATAGAATAACACTCACTTGAGAGTGGTCCTAACCTTAGTGGTATGGATTCTCTATCATTAATCCTCATGGAGGTCATAATATAACACTCACTTGGGAGTGGTCCTAACTTTAGTGGTAAGGATTTTGTATGATGAGGACCAATATTTTTTATGAGGTTGAGATCTCCTCTATAGACAAAACTCTTGCATAGAAGAGTATTCCTACACGTAAGTGTAGATACCGTAGTATAACAATCACTTAGGTGTGGTCCTAATCTCAATGGTATAGATGTTCTACAATGAGTTCTCACGAACGACATCGCCTGCATCTAGGTGTGGTCGAGATCTACATTCAATTGTAGACGATTCAGTTGGTTGATATTATGGACCAGGCTGATGGAGGATTGCATCATCCTTATACCTATGTCCTAAAGTGATAGGGATTGATCATCCCACAAAGAGATCATGTGTACTGCAGGTAGCATGGAACAAAAGGATCAAGTATATTTAAGTAGAATGGTAAAGGAACCAACTAGATCAACGTGTGGCTATGAAGGATTGATAAGATCGAATTGTTGCTACAAAGGATCAAAAATATATTTGAAGTGCTAATGCAATGGATTGAGAAGATCTAAGTGCTACTGCAAAGGATCGAGAAGATCAAAGTGATGCAGGAAAGGATCAAGAAGATCGAAGTGTTGCTACAAAGGATCAAGAAGATCAAAGTGCTGCTAAAAAGGATTGAGAACATCGAAGTGTTGTTGCAAAGGATCGAGAAGATCAAAGTGTTGCTGCATAGGATCAAGAATATCGAAGTGTTGCTACAAAGGATCAAGAATATTGAAGTGATGCTACAAATGATCAAGAAGATTGGAGTGTCACCACAAAGGATCAAGTGATGTACTATTGCAGAAGATAAAGACTCGGTGTTGTAGAAGATGATGTTCCAGTAATGAATACATTGAAGAGGAACTATTCTGGTTATTGATGATTGTTGAAAATTTCCTATGACGTATATATGTATCACCTTGATGATGTTGTAGATACTCTCTCTCATTACTCCTATTGTCTATGATGATGTTTTCAGTAGAATAACCTTCTCATTAAGGGGGAGTGTTGAATATTGTAACTTCAAAGGTTATTCTAAATGCATTCTATTGATGTAACCTAAGGGAGATGTTATTATTCCTCAATAGAGGTGTTACTATTGTAATTAGTCATCATAGAGTCATGAGGTAAAGCCTCCATTGTAAGTTGGGTCAATAGTACCCTAATGAATAAAATATGATATTGTATTGAGTCTTCCTAAGTGAATTCATCCCATCCAATTAAGTGGGGCCAACTTGTTAGATTAAAATTCAAGTGACAAAGAGAGTATGAATAGAGGAGATGTGTTCCTCATTTGAAAACACACTCATTTGTGTATATCACATATGAGGAGAGAGAGAGATATCTTCTGGAAGGAGGCGCACCTATGTGGGGTCTTTTCTTGTACTTTTTATACATCTTATACAGAGGAAGTTTTACTAGATTATCTTCCCATGAGGGTTTCCTAGGATAAATCTTTGTGTTCTTTTGTGTGGTTGTGCTTGTCTATCTTTTAGTGATCCTTTTTCTTATGTTATGTTGCTAAGAAGCTAAATTTTATAAGATTTGATATAACCACTAAAAACTTAACAAGATGTCGTCTAGCGATCCAAGAAATGGTCTATTAATATATAAAACTCTAAATTTATCACCATGCATATTTTAACGATGTTCTCAAGCTTATGCTAATGGTAAAAATTAATCACCATGCAAAATTCATTGAGTTTTCCTGTAAAACCACGAACATACAAGTTACAATAGTGAACATCATGATTTTAACTTGGGAGTTCAAGTTAGACAATCAGTAAGTACTTCATGTTTATTATGGTTTTCCCAGGGAATAACATATATTCTTACCATGGAAATCTCTAGACGATGATCATATGCTATATAATTCCATGCACATCCTTTTTTCAATAGAAATTCCTGAAAATGTATCATGCAAAGCACATAACTAATGGATTTATCTAATTCGTTTCTGGCATCGGGATAGAGGGATTCAAGTTTTTAATCCTTTGTAATATAAATTAAGTTCATGATAACCATTATGAAACACAATATCCCCCCTAGAAACACTGAAATCCACGTAAATAAAAAAACCTTTTTTGTAGATATCTTCCATAGTTAGATTATAATGGTATTGGTCACACATAAGGACTTGCAGAGATTTTTTTTCAACCATATTAAGCAACACCTTCTTTGCTTCCTTCCCATAAGGAACATGAATTTTGGGTGCATCAACTCCTCTGTAATTTTTTGACATCCATAGTTTATGATAGGAAACCATGCTCCAACTATAGGGATCCAAATAATTGATATCCCAATTCTCCTTTACTTTGTGTGGATCAATCAAAAGACTCTTAATGCGCAACAAATAAACAACTGCAACAAATCCCATAAAAAAATTCTGAGAAAAAACACCCATCAAAACTCATTAGAGAAAACTCTAGAGAACCCTTATAGATATACATCCAATGTGTTATACCTACCTTATGAGTTTAAAACGCTTGGGGAGAGTGTTGCAAAGGTGATATTCATACCCATAACTTCCATGATATAAAAAACACCCAACAACCTCCCCTTATGTGTTGCATACCTCATATACCAACACCAACACATTCTTATTCACAGTTGTAGAGGAGGCACAATGAAGTATAGGAAAGAAGAAGAAGAGAAAGTGTTTTTGGATATATGTGTTGTGCAGCAGACAACAAAAGTCCTTATTATCACGAATACATTGGAGGAACGTGAACATCAAACATGTTATCCCCACATCCTTTGAGGACTACAATGAGAAACAACAACACTGTGAAATGGTCAATTACCCCCCAAAGGTGAAATGACAACAAGCAAAAATAGGCATGGAAACATTAAAATCTCTCATTCACTTCTTCCTTTTCCTTGATAATTATTGGTTTTATTTCTCACATTGAATTTCAAAAATTCCACTGAACAGCTCATGCTTCATGCTTGCAAGGATACTTGAGCCATTTCATCTCCACCATCCACAACAACGAAAAAAACCATGAATAAGAGAAAAAAACAATATGTAATCAAGAATAAAATAGAAGGAAACAACTCTAAAGGACTAAACATTTCTTCCATTCTAGAGGCAGTGGAGACTCATCATGAACATCAATACCAATATTTTACAGCTTCAATTTATGTCCATCGACACCAATCTCATCGCCATGTTTAGAATTGCCTGAATTCCAACTCTATTTACTCGTCTTACATGCGTCTTCAAACATTTTCTTAGATTCTCTCTCCAAAGTGGGGGTCCTAATTCCCTATGGAAAGTGGCATATTAAGGAATATAATGATCATATTTCCTATGAGTACCATCATCCTCCTTTTCATGATCTTCCTCGGCCTAAAATTCAAGGAAATGTCTAAAGTATTAAATCAATTTTGTTTAATTATGTGACTGTTTTAGAGTCTAGCTTGGTTTTATTATGTTCGTAATATTTCAATAAATATATAATTTTTTTGCAAAGTTTTTTTAAGGAGGGTTCACCACCAAACTTACAACTGAGGCCTTATCTATCAGTCTATATATTTGGATTGCAGTTGTGACTGGCATGTGTTTTGATAGTATATGGTGAAAGTTAGTGAAAACATACAAGATAGTTATATTGAGATGTGATGGACATGTTATGTCTTTTTTGAACTAGAACTTTTTAAGGCCCTAATGGGATATTTATGGAATGATTGCTTACAAGTTTCAATATTTCGACATCAAAGAAATAGATAGATCGCATATTTATCTCAATTCATGTTAGAAATGGGTGTCATTTAAACAATCAATTTGTAATTGGTGAAAAAAAAGATCTGTAAATAAACATGTAACATGTGTTGGTATTCTTGCAATATCTTTGCAACACTAAGAAGCATAGTGGCATTCTCATTGTCTCCAAAAGAATGCATTTTCCTATGGTTCTTACTCTTGCATTCCCACTCAACCTCCTCCTGCAATTTGTTCAAATACCAAAAAACTTATGAATAAATCAGAGAAATAAATAAAGAACAAATCCCTAAAAACATCCCCAATATATATTCACCTGGAAAACCTTATGAATAGATCACATAAATAAATAAAGGATACATATCTAAAAATATCACTAATATATATATTCATCTGGTATTTATTATGCATATGTAAGGATATACAACTCCATCCCATGAAGGTACATGATGGAGTGATTGTACCCATTTTCACACAAATACACACTTTCAAAGCACCACCCTCAGAGAAATGCATGGCATGTTTACTAAAATTCTTACCCTCATGAGAGAATAGTCAACCCCACCCTCATGAGAGAATATTCACTTAATATATTGTATTCATACTGGTTTTACCCTTTTGTCCCATTGACCTACTTTTGTCGTCATTCATTGGACATTAATAAAATTATCTTATCTTATTTTATACATCCAAATTTATCAAATTGTTGGCAACATCAATCTCAATATTATTTTCACATCCATTATCATCATGTAAAAACATACTCTATAATAATCACAAACCCATAATCATCTTAATATTAAATATAAGAAGTATTAAATTCCTCATGTAAACAATTCCCATAATTTTCGCTTATCAATCCCAATCTTTCAGCACCTAGAAGTATCAAGTTACAAAATCCATATCCACAGGTATTATTCTAGGGTAAAAAATGTGCAGTGGATGGTCATAATTCTGCATTAAATTCCATCTATAAAAAATGTTCCATTGTAACAATAAATACAATGGAGTTGGCCTATGTAGTAACTAAGTTATCAGTAGAACATGCCACCATGCTCCAATACATGGATAAAAAAGATTGATATCCCAATTCCCGATTAATTAGTGTGGATCAATGATCAGACTCTTAATGCTCACCACAGCAACAACTACAACAAATCCACAACAAAAAATTCTGAGAAAACACACCCATCAAAACTCATTAGAGAAAAATCCGGAGAACCCTTATGGATATACATCCAATGTGTTATACCTACGTTATGAGTTTACATCACTTGCGGAGATTGTTGCAAAGGTGGTATTCATACCAATAACTAACATGATAAAAAACACACCCAACAACCTCCACTTATGCATTGCATACCTCATATACCAAGACCAACTCATTCTCATTCATAGTTGTAGAGGACGCACAATGAAGTATAGGCACGATGAATGATATCAAGGGTTTTTGGATATATGTATTGGGAACCAAAAAACAACAGTGCTCATTAGCATGAATGCATAGGAGGAACAAGAACAACAAACATGATATCCCCACATCCTTTGAGGACTACAATGAGCAACAAAGACATCGTGCAATAATCAATTACCCCCCAAATATGAAATGAGAACAAGCAAACATAGGAATGACAACATTAAAATCTCTCACTCCCTTCTTCCTTTTCCTCGATAACTATTGGTTTTATTTCTCACAATGGATTTCACAAATTCCCCTGGACAACTCATGATTCATGCTTGCAAGGATATTTGAGCCATTTCATCTCCACCATCCACAACAACGAAAAAAACCACGAATAAAAGAAAAACACAATATGTAATCACGAGAAAAAAAGAAGGAAACAAACCTGAAGTTCTAAACATTGCTTCCATTCTTGAGGCAGTGTATAATCAACGTCAAGATCAATATCAATATTTGACATTTTCAATTTCTATCCCCCGACACTAATCTCAGCACCATGTTTATAATTGTATGAATTCCAACTCCATTTACTCTTGTTAGATGTGTCTACAAACTTACATCTTCTTAGATTCTCTCTCCAAATTCGGGGTCCCGATGCCCTATGGGAAGTGGCACATTAAGGAAGAGAATGATCATATTGCCTATGAGTACCATCATCCTCCTTTTCATGATCTTGCTCAGCCTAAAATTCAAGGAAATTTCTAAGTATTAAATCATTTTTATTTAATTATGTGACTTCTTTAGAGTCTAGCTTGGTTTTATTATGTTTGTAATATTTCAATATATGTAGAACTTTTTTTACAAAGTTTTTTTAAAGAGGCTTCAAAGTCAATCTGACGGTTGAGGTCTTATCTATCTATTTATATATTTGGATTGCATTACTAAGATACATGTGTTTTGATAACATATGGTGAAAGTTAGTGAAATCATACGAGACAATTATGTTGAGATTTAATGTCTTTTTTGAAATACAACTTTTTAAGGCCCCAATGGGATATGTATGGAATGCTTTCTTACAAGTTCCAATATTTCGACAGCACAGCAACAAATAGATCACATCTTTAGCTCAATCCATGTTAGAAATGGGTGTCATTTAAACAATCAATTTTTAATTAGTGAAAAAAGGAGATATTTATATAAACCTGTAACATGTGTTGGAATTCTTGCAATATATCTGCAGCACCAAGAAGCATAGTGTCATTCCCATTGTCTCCACAAGAATACATTTTCCTAGGGTTCTTACTCTTGCGTTTGCAATTTGTTCAAATACATAACACCTTATGAATAAATCACATAAATAAATAAAGAACACATCTCTAAATATATCACCAATATATATTCATATGGAATCTATTATGCATATGGAAAGATATGCAACTTAATCCCACAAAGGTACATGGTGGAGTGTTTGTACCCATTTTCACACAAATACACACTTTAACCCCACCACCCTCACAGAAATGCATGCCATGTTTACTAAAATTCCTACCCTCATGAGAGAATATTCAACCCGACCATCATGAGAGAATATTCACTTAATCTATTGTAATCATAATGGTTGTATCCTTTAGTCCCATTGACCTAGTTTTGTGGTCATTCATTGGAAATTGATAAAATTATCTTATCTTATTTTATACAACCAAATATGTCAGATTGTTGGGATCATCAATCTTAATATTATTTTCACATCCATTATCATCATGTAAAAAACTACTCTAAAATAATCAAAATCCCATAATCATATTAATATGAAATATAAGAAGTATTAAATTCCTCAAGTAAAAAATTCCCATAATTTTCTCCTATCAATCCCAATATTTCGACACCTAGAAGTATCAAGTTACAAAATCCATATCCACATGTAATTATTCTTGGGTAAAAAATGTGCAGTGGATAGTCACAATTATGCATTAAATTCCATCTATACAAAATGTTCCACTGTAGCAATATATAATATGTAAATGGCATATGTAGCATCAACTATCAAGAGTAATACAAGGTCACTTCCAGATACAATCTCTCTCATTTCACCAAGAGTTCCAATTTATTCTGAAAATCTAGTTGCACGTGCCTTAACAAAGAACTTCGAGCCTTTTCTGAAGACAAAATGGATACAAATAAAAACCTAAGACTGATATATATAATCATGCCAAACTGACAAGGAAAGATCACAAATACAAGATATATTTTCAATCAAAACAATTTTGTAAATGAAAATCCAACCGATCTACATTAAAGTTACAAAATATTCTACGACCCTATGATTGGGAAGAATCCTACCATATTTCCAACAATCACAAGTTCATTGCATGAAATCATATTAAGTAAACAAAACTAATGAGGTCATCATTCCAAATAATAAATGCATTTTCAAGAAGAATTATTAAATCTAACTTTCATCTAATCATACTCCTTTTCTAGTTGTCATTACAAATTTAGAACAACACATTCTTTTTCCAGTTTTAGATTAGGTGTTAATGTTATATTTATTTAATTTTTTCTTTGTTTAGATTAGGCACTTTACATTAGGGAATTTCAAATCTGAACTAGGACACAATTCAAGGAAGAGTGCATGCTTGTATGTGTGAAATTATGTCCTTGAGGCACTCTATTATACGAATCCTTTTCATGCGAATGGAAATGGCTTAGTAAGATGCAAATGATTAAGTAGTGATATAAGGTAAGACAAGGTAATTTTATTAATATCCAACTAATGATCACGAAATTAGGTCAGTGGTACTAACCGGTACACCAAGGGTAAATACAATGTGGGAGTAAAACATAAACTACTAGACTAATACTGAAAGCTCGAAGTAAAAGGAAGTCAAAATGTAGGTTATAAAGAAGGTGTAGTGCAAGTTGAATGTGAATTCATAGGTAGGATACAGATCATGCTTTATCATGTGACCATTATAAGAAATCTCATTCTGCAAGCTCATCGTTTTTTTTGTAGGAACCCAACAAATGGCCATCCTATTTCTTCTACCACAACATCAACACCTATACAAACTAGATATTTCATGGCCCAGTACAGTAAATTAACATATCGGTATGGGTGATGCTAATGTTTATGTCAAAAACATTGGGTTGGGCTTGAAATGTGCATAGGCTAAGGTTTAAATTGCGGGATCATTCTTGTAAGCAATGCAAGGGTATGGGTTGATCACTAAATGGGCCCCTATTTTCTGTAGGAATTCCAATAGGGATTTCATGTCAAAAGCCTCATTGAAATGACCAGTAAATGGTGTGATAAATGAAAAAAGTATGGCCATGGAATGAGCATGTAGAAACCTTAATTTGATGTGCATTTGAAACCCTAACAAATTCAATGGGTAGGTTCTTCAATGTAGGTAGGAGTTGGGAAATCAAATCCCCATCCCTAGTGAATAGAACCTCCTTCCCCACAAGGATATCAATGATATCAATGTAATGGAAAAAAGTACCAATGTTGTTCTTAATCTGAATCTATGCTATATTTATATGGTCTAGAGATGGAATTTGGTAATTACCAGTGAATATAACTAACCCAGTTCTTGTGTTAGCAAAGGAATGGTGACTTACATAATCTGCTCCATTTAGTTTTAACTTTGAAATAGTTATACTTTAAACTAGATTTGTCACTACAAATAGAGGAAGACTGTCTATAGTTTTAGACAATGAGTTGAGTCGATGAATACTCCACCAAACTCCTTCCTCTACTTCCACTTTCTACAACAATAGAAAGAAATATGATCTTGGCGTGAAAAAAATGATATAAAGAGGGAGATTGTCTATAGTTTGACAATTTGTCCATGGTCAGTGACTAGAGATGGTGAATGCTACACCAAACTTCTTCCTCTGCCTCCAATTTCTACCAAAATTCACATTAGAAAAAAAAAAAGTATGAAATTGAAGTGAAACACATGATGTAAACAACCCCATCCATCCATTGTGCATGCCCTCAAACTGGAGGTGGTCTCTATTTGATTGACTAGTCATTCGAAGAGACCATAGAGTCATTGACGTGACCATCCTTTCCCTAATTAGTTTGAATTCTCCCTAAAATAGGAGGAATGAAGAAAACCCCCTAATTCCATATATTATCAAAATGGCTACTGTTGCATTATTGGTTTCTTTTAACGCAGGAACTAGCAGTGCAAATATAAATATGGATGGGAGGAAAATATACATTGAAGGTCCCTTGCACGTCCTTCAAGGTCATATCGATGAATTAACTTGTTGTTGCATAAATGTTGACCTCGATTTTGTTGTATCTTGCTCACGGCTGGGTGGTGTGTTACTCCATTCAATTTCAAGGGGACATATGATAAGGAAGCAACCAATAGATAGAGTATAAACTATATCACTCTATGCAAAACGAATGATAATTATTTGGGATAGCTCTTCTCGACAGCTTAGAACTTTCACCCTCAATGATATTTCAGTTTCTAGAAGAATTATTTCTCGATTTCTTGGAGATATCACATGTATTGAAATATCACAAGATGGGAAGCATGCATTGTTTTGTACAAGTGCATATTTAGTCTTCTCAAATGAACAAGTATCAATACCCACATAGGGAAGAAATAATGATTCAACCCCACAAAATTCAATTTAAATTGTGGATGGGAATGAAGAGGATAGAAAATTTATTGTTCCCGACCCTTCTATTTGTATTCTATACTTACATATATTGAAGGCAGGTTATGTTTCCTAGGATAGAACATTTATTGTTCCTAGTATTTTCATTTGTCTTCTAGATTTTCATATTTTGTTTGTCGTATATCTAGTTACTCCATGTTATCTGTTCTATATTCTATGTAGTGGGATTCTCAGTTTGAACATACATGTTTCAGATTGTACATGTTATAAAGGTAATTCAAGGACAAGATGTCACTTCTTTGGCTTTGAACAAGGATAATACCACATTAGTCGTTTTTGTTCGTGACAAGAAGTTGCATGTTTACACATATTTAATCATGATTTTACATCATTGAAACACTATACTATAAAAGAATTTGTGAGCATGCAACTCTAATATTTTCTCATGATATCTCCCTTTGTTTGAGAGTAATTCACTTCAGTCTCAAAGCATAGTGTGTTTCTTGTGTGTTTTCTTATCAAAGTATGTGTGAATTTTGGTTATCATTTGGTTATATTGACACCCTTCTCTTGTTTCACAGTTGAGTGTCGAGGTTGTGGATCAAATGCTTCAGCTTGGTTGGCAGAGTGAAGGTCTTACACCTCATAAAACATAGTGAGTAGTACAGTTGGATAACTCATCCATGAAGTTCTGTGTGTAGGTATTTTTATGTTCGTTAGAATTCTCACTTCCATTATGTGTTTATGTTGGGAAGGTGAGATTAAAGATGGCCATGTTAGCTATGTGTTTCATTTTTCCCAGATCCATTTGTTCATTTGGTTATTGGTAGTTCATGAATTCATTTTGGTTCTTGCAATGCAGGCCATGTTAACATTGTACAATAAGTTTGGGCTTATATTAAAGAGCTCCAAAGTGTATTGTATGCCATTTTCCCCAGTATGGGTGATTTGTAGATTTCAATATCAATCATTTTATTCGTATATCATTTGATGGAAATAAGCATGTTTCTAATTAGTCTTAAAACATTTTTTTGGGTATGATGGAACCTTTTCCATTCTTATCTAACCCTATAATTAGAAAATACTTCTAGGATCAAGCCTTGTATGAAGTTTACCTGCAAATTAGACACACCTATGTTACATGAGTTTCTGGATTGGTGAATGAGGGGGAAAGGGGCACAAGTGGTTTGAATGGCTAGAGCATAGCCCCAAAATTTTCAGGGAATGACAATGATATATACATATTTATTTTCCAAGGAAAATGTTGCAAGGGAACCCAAAGGATGTTTCTCAACATTTGTGGATGGAATCCCTAGTAAACCCATTGGTGTATACTAGCGCAAATCACAAAGGGGGATTCAAATGGGGCACATGACATCATAGAATTAGAAAAATTCCCAACAACATTGGAGACAACTAGTTGAGCTAACCCGGTTAGTGTGTGTATAAAATAGAATTCACAAAAAATATGAATGATAAAATATCTAACTAATTTTCTCCATAAATATTGCTTTTAATATACATGTTAGTGCCAAGTACATACTCCAACTACGAAATCAAAATATAATAATATGGAAATATCACCGAGTTTTCTTAATTTTTTTATACAAGTTGATGGGAAACAACTTTCCCAAGGTTTTGGTACTAATACTCATATGTGAATGATTGCTATACACAAATAAGGATAAATCCTAGCTTTGGTAGCATTGAAGTTTTTAAGCAATCCATTTTTCCAAACAGAACCAATTGTCTTGAATCTTGATTGCTATATTAAATAGTTCCAGAAATAGAGGTAACATCACATTTGGACATCATAATTCCTACCCAATAACAAAGTACAACATCAACAGTTGGCACCAAAACCATGAACACGTAGCAACTCAAAGAACTATGTCATAGGATTCGGTTTGCCATTCTTTCCTTAACAGTAATGATAATCCTATGCTCACTGTTGAAGCTGAATTTGACATTTAAAGGTTTATCTTCTCAGGCTAGAATTTCCTAAAGGAATTGAATCATAAGGGGGAGAACATTGAGGCTTGTTGCAGGTAGCTTCATTGTCACAGTTTCACTCAGCAATAGTATCATATATTAATGGGGCTCATGTTACGAGTGATTTTTTTCAGAATTTTTTACCCAACCCGAAAGCTACAACATGAGGGTTGTCTCAGATAGCTCAAAAAATTGAGAGGCATGGAGATAATCCCTCAAATTTCACTTGGAATGTGGGTACATTGCTCTAAAATTCCATGATACAATGATGGTGTCCTCAAGGGTTTTAGGATGTTTCGGAGGAGTTCTAGTGTCGCTGGAATGATGGATTGACTGGAACATGGGTTTTAAAGGTAGGTACAAGTCCCCACACAATATAGAGACAAATATACATATATGAATGCATACACACATTCAAACATCACACATTTAAAAATAACCATGGGAACATTATATGGAAAATTGGAACCTCTTTGTTTTCAAGATAGCAGTGTAGTGGATAAAATAGGCAATGGCCATCTTCAAATTGGGAGAATCCAAAAAGATTTAAAATGTTTTAGCTTTGAAGGAAGATCATTAGAAAACATTTATTTCTTTCTTCCGTAATATAAATGATTGAATAATATTAGTGCACTACATTTCCTAAAATGGGAATATTCAACCAATTCTTTGTCATTAGTGCATTATTTCTTAAGAACAGTACCTATTACAAGATCTTATATTTCATGTGATCCTAGATTTAAATTCATATTTAGCATCATTACTATAAATTTACAGACAGAAGGATGCAACCAGGGAAGAAGGAAGACCAAGGAATGTTTCCTAAAACCCAAGATCCGATTTTATTCCTTCACTAAGGTAGGGTTTGTTTCCATAACTATTAGGTGGGCTTAACCCAATAACCATAGCCTCATCTCCTCCTTTTATTGGGTTAATAACCCCTATATATGTTCCTATTCAAAGAAGTGGGTGAAGTTTAGTCAAGAGATTATTTTATCTATGGAAGGACATCATATGCTCTCTAAATATATAACATACCTGGAAATATTTCTAGGATCAATAAAGTTGTAGGAAACAGTGTTTTCTACGGCTAAAAAAAGACAAACTTCAAGTAGAAACACTTGAGTGTTGGAAATGCAAGTATTCGGTTAGTTTATCAAGTTGGATATATATGGATAAGGCATCTCCAGATGCAGACAATGCAACATATATGATGGATGGATCATGGCAGTTCACAAGATTTTATGTTCTATAGGGTAATTTTATATTTAAAACATATATTGGGTGGAAATCCCTCCCCGAAACACTTCCCACTATTACTTGATATCGATCTAGGACAACAGACAAACAAACAAACCTAAACCTATGTTGGTCTTCCTCTGATGTTGGTGATTATGAAATGGGTGTGGTGATTCTCCTACTCAAATTGTATGAATTTCTTCAACACACAGGAAATTTGAACAAGAGCACATGAAATTGCGATGAAATTTAACAAAAAAATGCAATAACTTGCGATTATTGATACCAACAATTTTCTGTGTGGGAATTCTTCATCCTTGACCCATCCATGAACAAATTCACAACAAAGGAAATAAAGAAGAAAATAAGAATTAGATATTACCCAAAAATTTATTATGGGAAGGTGTAAAGGATTTGCTTTGGAAGCCATTCAAAGGTAATCACCTCTCTACCCCACTCCTACAGTCTTGTATTTGGATGACCAATCAATGAGAAAGAAAAAAGGGATCCTGGAAGATGTTGTAATCTCTGTAAACTATTGCAGATACCCCATACATTTCATGGTATTGTATCCAAAATCCAACCTTGGAGGTGACCCTCTCATTCTTGGAATACCATGACTGGCCACTACAGATGGATATATTCGCTTGAGATCAAGGGATATTACTATTTCCCATGGAATATCCATAAAGAAACTCACACTTTAACCTCCGTCTATGGATTTGTTTCCTTTCTCGCATCTATTCTCTATCCTGTAAACGTTCCCTCTTCCTATTGGATCTATTCAGAAACTCAACCTATAACTTCACCCTGTAACCTCTGCCTATGGCTTTGTTTCCTTCCACGTGACTATTCTCTATCCTGTAAAAGCTCCCACTACCTATTGGATCTAGTTAGAAACCCCTCTCCCCTCATACCAAAGCTAAATTTGTCACATAATCAAGGTTGTAATCACCTCTTGGACTCAACGAAACCCCTCTCCCCTCCTCTGAAAGCCAAATTTGGCACAAAATCAAGGTTTTACTACAGGATAAACTTCATCAATGTCAAATGTCTAGGTTAGTCACCTTTTTTCTCTAATGTAGTACTCTAATCCCTAATACATATCCCTCTCCCCTCCTTCGAAAGCCACATTTGGCGCAAAATCAAGGTTAATATATAGGATAAACTTCATGAATGTGAATGCCAATGTTTGTTTCCTTCATTGCATCTAATGGAGTACTCTAATACCTAATCCCTATCCATATACCGATGCCTTTGCGAGGTATAAGAATGGATGAATGTGAGCCTATCCCTTGAGCGGTAAATTGGTGAAGAAGGAGAACAAATATGAGGCCTTCCTTCTTATGGAATGTACTAGGCAAGTGAGTGCATCAGAATGAGGAACCGGTAACGATCGAACCATTGAATAGAGTGACTCTCTAATATATTTAGTTGGATTTAAAATATATTTAGTTGTAGTTATTGTCTCTTTGGTTAGAAGGATGTTGTGTTTTATCTATTATTTCTATCCCATTGAGATAAGGGGAGCACACACATGCCTTCCTGACCAAAGCATATTTCAGAATGTTGAGGTTGGTCTAATGGAGTAGTCTAATCCATAATCCCTATCCATATTGTATATGGTATTTTTTACTTACATTATATGTTATATGTTTTAAAACATATTTGTTTGTTATAGTTATAACATTTATTATGTGTTCTAAAATATATTGGTTTAATTCTAATAAAAAATAAATTGTTTACATTATAGGTTAATATATAACATGTATTATGGTTGGTTTATTATAAAATGTTTTTTTTTTCAAATTTTATTATTTACAATGTGTTTTTTTAATTACAATGTGTTTATATAACCATATATATATATATTTCTATGAGATTTGCATAGGATTATGAGTGGGAAAATAATAGAGTTGTATTCATGCCACTCTGACATTGTCACATCACTGTAGTTTTTCTACTCTAGAACTACGATATTAATATACTAGTATAATGATGAATATATACAATGTACTCGAGTTAGAGGTACCAACCCTTGGATTACATTTTACACTACTCTAAAAGTCATTGTTTTACAAGACCCCATCCAATCCATGGCCCTTGAATAGCCTTGAACCACATATGAATGCAAATATATATAAATGTACGATGTTATTTGAAAAGCATGTGTTGTGGGATCTAGGGACACGTGACCCGGGAAAAAAGGTAAAAAAGCTAGAGGAATTGTTTCTAATTGAAAAATAAGTCGATGGACAGGAGGAATAGTTTCTAGTTAAATGGTTATTTATTTTTTATTCCTTGATATAATGTTCTGTATCCATTTATATTTTAGAGTTTTATTTTAATTCAATAACAATTTATGTATTCAATTTCAACATGAGGAAGTATTAGAATCGTGGTAACGCTTCTTTTTTTAAATAATTTTACAAAAAGGGGGGATTTTTTTTCTTCTTTTCAAAATGGAGGATATTGGCAATTTTTTGCAACAGAGAGACCCATGTGGAACTTTATAAATTTCCAAACTTAGGCTCGAGTATAACCTTGATAAATGGATCCATATGGATAATTAATGGAGGTTGTGAAATTGACAATTTTTAGCTAACATGATGACGCAAAATACATGAACTTGTCAAAACTTTAACAGATTGTTGAGAAGGTCAAACATCGATGATGGTTTTTTTAAAACAAAATAGAACATGACCAGTATGAAGAGCCAAAAAAATGACCCAAACTTTGTGACATGACAATGCCGAGAGGGAAAGACAACAAATATCCAAGACTTGGCTCAAATACACTATGATGATGCACATCATGATGCAACTTGGCGGAACCGTCGAAGGGAAAATACGAAAGAAAAAATGATGAAATAAGATATGGACATGATAATCACATCGAACTAGATGTGAAAATACAAATGAAATGATCTTGCAAAATTTTTAGCAGGTTCTCCCACTACTACATTTTGACCAAAAATCTGACGGCCATCATGTCGTATTTTTGACACTTCCCTGTCGCATGTATGACACTTTGATTTTTTGTTAAGCGTCGGAAACTTGTCGTCGGGTTTCCGACACCTAGGTAACCGTCGGTTAAATTTAAAGCGTCGGTTAAGCAACGGCATATCTTCGATAGTAGTGAAAGTTTTTAACAAAATAACCTTCAAACCGTTGGTTAAGCGACAGAAGGACCGTCAAATAAACGACGGATATTAAGACAACGTCGAAAAAATGACAGATATAACCGTCAGATAAGCGACTTTTATTAAGACAAAGCGTCGAAAAAACGACAGCTACAACTGTCGGATAAGCGACATTTATTAAGACAAAGCGTCGCAAAAACGACAACTACAACCGGCAGAGAAGCGACGTTTATTAAACTAAACATCGAAAAAGCGACACATTTTACCGTCGGATAAGCGACAGCGAGCTAGATAATTCGTCAAAAAAGCGACAAAAGAAACCGTCGCTTAAGCGACACTTGTGGAAATTTTTAAAAATAAAAATAAAATTTTCACGCCAATTTACATGCTTCTGGGCAGGCTTTACTATACGCAGTTCACAGATCCTTTAAATTCACAGTTCACAGAGACAAACACATCAACAAAAACAAACAAACGTAATAATGAATTTGATGAATTCATCTTTTAATTTATGTCTTTCTATAGCTGTTATAATTTCTAAAACAAAACCGAGAAACCTGCAATAAATCTGAAATCCATGAAAAGTTTATGACTTTGAAAGAAATACACAGAGAAAAGAGTGGCAGAATACCTAAATACAAGCCTTGAGGCTTGGATTGACTGACTAAATCGCAGAGATTCAAAACCGGTGTTCTCTTTTTTGTGGAAACTAATTGCCATATATAATGCAAGGTCTGAACAGCTAGATATACAAACTTGGCTTCTATGCCATGCCAATTCTAAACAATAATTAGGTAACACAGGGACCTGCGCTGGTCCCATGACACTTTAATTCTTCATTTTTTTATATAATAGGTTAACAACCAGCTCATCAATTATTTCATCAAGCTGTCTATGATTTTTTGCTTATAATGGTAGTCTGGAAAAATGTTGCCAAGAGCAGGAAACACATTTCCTACTAGAAATCTCTCTTCAGGCACACCATCATGATGATAATGGAAGATGGCCATCAGAAATGATGCCAAAAACCAGTACACTATAACTGATCAAATTGAAAACCTTATTGTACCTGTCATTCTGAACAGTCCATCAAAATGCCAAGATTATATTGCCATTTTTGCTCAAACTAGCAACAAAAAAATAATAACCTTACCATAACGACAACTTATTCTAGTGACATATTAGCAGAAAGAAATATCTGTGGTGCTTTGAATCCCAATACTAATGAATTCTAACAAAAATAACATCATGTTAAGCATGTTTCCCATACTGATCATCTAAGAGGGACTAAATATTCTTCAGATACAAAGGAAGTTTTGATCTTGCTTAAAAAATAAGCCAAAAATTTTAGTTTTATGTACACAAAATTTCATTCAATTCCTTATTTCTCAAGCTATAAGGAAACTTATGCATAAACTGCTCAGATCACCAAATATTACACATTTACGGATGCTGGAATAACAGAAAGACTGTAATCATGTACATACCAAGAGCTCTCCCTGACTCGGCAGCAAATAAAAATGATATCGGCCCCCAAAACCCATACATTAGCAAATCCCTGCGACAGATATAATCTCTATTTGATCCTGACGCTGCCATATCTTTGTTCTCTGCCACTGCCTTCAAATCCCCTTGAAAGTTTAAAGACTGCATTTTACAAGTCCATTGTTTGTGCTTTCTTATCATGGATTCACATCTATTGCCACAATGCAGTACCCAGGTTAGTGTTAAATAGCATGAGTTTACTGTATATAATGACTTGCACTAAGAAACAACTACATCATGATTTTGTATACACAAAAAAGTAAGAAAATTTAAAATTAAAATATACCAATGTACTTAGTTATATATCCCTCTTTTGACAAAAGAAGTCACTACACAAAAATTGGAAAAAGGTGCCACAATATTTAATGAGTAAACTTGGTTGTTTGCAAAAGATGGGGTCCAATGACACACCTCTAAAATAGAGACTTCTCCAGGATTTCTAAAAATCACCAAAAATTTCATATTTGATACCTTGGGCACAGATTTTCACCAATAGTGTGAAGGAAAGGGGTTGGTTATTTCATATTTGATACCTTAAGAATGTAGATGGAACTACGGCAATATGGATTCAGGTAGGAATGGATATGCACAAGGCATGGTTCATAGGGGATGGGGTTATTAAGCATTGCAACGAGTTCAAATTTGTTGCAAAGCTGGGAGTTGTTGGAAGGGAAAGCTTCTTGTCTAGAGTGTAATTTGTCATGATGCTAAGGATCAAGGTGTGGTTGTAATTATATTTTCTTATGTTTTTTACCTTATTCACAACACCTTTTATCCTTTCAATTTTACATATTCTTCCAACATTAAATCCAGGCAATAGGAAGCACATTAAATAAAAAGCAGATGGGTGCCTCCCCATGAAAAATATACCACCAACTGTATATTTTGTTGCATTATTAGTAACAATTTGTACCACATGTTATTCTTTAGGCTTCTCAATAATAACTGAGTTTAAGAGCTCTTGAAAGCATGAGGGGACTCTTGACTTGGTCGAAGGCATGGTTTTAGGAACATTGTGCCTTTTGATCAAGAAACAATAAATTTTTAATGTTTTTATTTCTTCTATATTTCCATTCGTCACTCGTGATGGTACAACTCACGTGTGCTTGTGATTGATGATACTCTACAAGAATTGGGATCACATACTTAAATGTCTCGACTCTCAACCGATGAATGACCATTTCCTGTGTATTTAGGAGCAGCAAGCTTTCTTGGTGGTGTCTTCTTCGTTTATCATTGTTTGGGTGGAGTATTTTTGTGGTATTACGGTTTATGATCCCATATCCTTCATTGCGAATTTGGTTTTTTGCTGCAGCGATTGGTTTCAACCAAGCTACTTCTCTTCCAAATTCCAACTCCAACAAGAATGATCTGTAGATGGTGGGGCTATGGCCTATCTGTCTCAACAACATGGAGTTATATTGTGGAATGAAATACTCTGCCCTCTCTCTATGCTTGATCTACTTAGCTCCAATGCTTATGGTGCCAATGTCCCTGTCCAATAGAGGGTTTGAGTCCTCTCAAGCGCGGGCTCAATACCTTTACTATGCAAACCCATTCAACCAATGAAATTGTTTAAACAGAAGTGCAGCCTAGTACTGCGTCTATGCCAAAATTCGAGACAATAAAAATACACATTTGCACATCCCTCAACTATGGATGCAACATAAGCAACAACGCTCTATCAAATAATCAAGAAGATGCCAAGCACTTTATCCTAGTCAATGCCATTACAACAACTTTTAGGTATTAATTAAACTAAGGTAAGTGCATATGAGTGGAATCCTGTAGGTGACAGTCAAATACACATTCTGAGGGCGATTTAATAAATCTAATTGGTTTATACCATGCTGTAATATAACTCAGATGGTTGTGTACTAAGAGTTCACACTGTCACTGTTATTTATGGTGATTTACTCAGCCATCAGACCCAAGAAATAATCCAACCATCATTTGTGTTTCTTATTCCTTCTCGTTATCATTTGTGTTTCTTATTCCTTCTTGTCTCCCTGTGCGTTTGAACTGTGGAAATATACATGATGAAAGTGAAGTAAGGTTTTTTGTGTTATTAGTTTACAACATAATAGCTTTCCATTATTGATCTGGAAGGCCAGATGAAGAAGTTGTTTTGTTTTTTATAATGTTGTTGATTTCCTCAATTCCCTTCTAGTGAGTTATGTTTTATAAATAGGTCACAATTCAACAACATCTCACTCTGTCATTCTCGAGTCGAGAAGCTTGACTCATACTGATGTTGCAGGATGAAACCATGATGTACACTGCTAGATTATGTGATTTGTGTGTCGCAAATGGCTTTACCCAAGCCTTTTCAATGTTCTAACCTGTAAAAAATAACAAGGCTATGCACAATGCACAGTCGAAGAATTTATTCTCCAAAGTGAGTTAACTCCTTGATGGCATCCGGCAGGAAGCAACTACTTAAAACAATAGAAACCATTGCTCAATGCCAATTAGCAATTAGAAATGCATGACATGGAATATAAGTGATAGACATTCATGATCACAAGTTATAATCTTACAAAACCTCAATTAAGTATCAGATCAGAAATTGTGTTGTTTGCACTCAAACTGTTAAATATGCCACTGTATAAGTAGAACAAAATTAAAGATATTAAGCAAAAGTGGAAAAAAGACATTATAAACACAATACCTGCCCCCGACTAAGCATCTCTGACTTCTTCAACTTTTTCATTGCGTATACTTGTCCTGTTGACTTTGCACGACATAGTTAAACCTGCATTGCAAAGTCCATGGTCATACGGGACGAACATAAGTATAAAATGTAAATGGCAATAAAAGTGCAATACATGAAATAAGCAAAATTGAAACCTTCTAAGGTTTGTTGAAAACGTAACAAAACAATTGTTTTTATCCTATGGTAAAGTTTCTAGCAAGAACTTTGAAAAAATAAATGATATGGAAACCAACCATCTATGCATTAAAGCAAAATTGCGTTTACATGTAGCAAAACAAAAACCTATTCTTATAAATTTCAATATCTCTAGAGGTGGAAAACACAAGTTGTAGTCAAATACATTAAAATGTGATTACAGGATTCTTCAGAAGCCTCTGATCAAGAACTATTAGGTGGAAAAAGGTCCACAAGCAGCACACTAAACATGTATTATGCCCACCTCTGATATGAATATTTGAATGGCATATTTCTCAACTCTAATACACTACAAATAAAAATTCACCTGACGGAGGAAAACCAAAATTCCTACTTCCTCTTCTTAATATGCAAGTAAAATATTGACCATTTTTGTAAAACCAGCTACCTATTGGGGGAAGAAAAACAATGCCTCATTCATGCAAAAAACACACACACACAAATTTCACCAATCCAAACAGTCGTTTAGAATAGTATACATAGGTATAAATATCTGGATCCTTAAAAAATACCCAGATAAAAGCATTAGTAAGGTAGTCAAGGAACCAAAGCAAAACCAAAAGACTGGGAACAATGGTCAGAAGACCATCTGTAGCAGAAAGGCCTACTTTATTACACAAAATTATGTCCAAGAATGACATAACAGGAGAACCATATCTATTCAAATTTTTTTTTATTATAACTGCTTGTTGTTCACCTGACAGAATAGTTAAGATGAGGCTGGAGCTAAATATTTCAAGTCAATCTTAACAATACTCGGCCCTTATTATAACTACAGTTAAATTGCTTGGTAAGAGAAATTCAAAAATTCTAGAAGAATATTACAACTTATAAATTAATGTAATATTCAAAAAAAATTATGAAAATACATTTAAAATTGTTGCATACAATCATATCAATAAGGGAAACATGCTTCAACAATTCCAAATACATAGAAAATAGTACAAGTAACCCAAAAGCAATCTAAATTCATTTTCAACTTCAATAATGACTGGAAATCCTTTAATAATGATTAGACTTATTTAAAAGTCAAACACATTATAAATTTATAGAAGAACCTAATGCAATGGAGTAATTTCATCCAAGAACATCCAGATTCCAAAGCAATCCTGAGACCTTTCCAACTGCAATAATAGATAAACTAATAAAAATTGGCCTTACATTCTCTCGCCGGCTAACTGGGCATATCTATGTAGATGGGTAATATGTATGTTTCTTATCCCGTTGGCTCGGGCATATCTTGGCTATATCTGATCCTTATATGTGCTTTGATTGCATAATCGGACTGATCTGTGCTTTCCTTTAATGTAACTAGTGCTTGGCTATATGGAGGCAACTTCTTTTAGATTATATTATTAATAAAGGTGATAGCTATTGGAATGATGACGGTTGTAATGTCAACTGTAAGTCCGTGTGGTTAACTAAATTGTAACTAGGGTTCTAAGTACCTCCTCACCCTTATTATTTTCTTTAACAACACTTTTTGTACATGTAACTAAACTTTATCTCGCGTCTAACGGACTGCTTTTTAAAACAATCTAGCCGGGAATAAAGCTTTCTTGACGGAAGGTCATGTTCCTAAATGTCAGGTTCAGTTCAGGTCCTTAAAAGGAAAGGACCAGAAGATAGCAGAGTGGTAAAGCTAGGGGTAAGGGCTTCCTGTAAGGCCTTTGGGGGAGGGAAGGAAGATAGAGAATACCTTACCTTAGCAGAGCTCAGGCAGGCCTTTGGTACTTGGGTTTGATCCTTAAGTCTTTCACTAACGATCCATAAAGTAAAGGAGAACACCCATCTTAGAAAAGAAACATGAAATTACATGTAGTTACATATATAAATATATATTTACATATCAATCTAGAACTTTATGACCAGACCAAGATGATTATCCCTATGACCAGACTAAGAAATTACTTGAAGTGACTTAAAGATGATGATCCCTTAGATGATGATTCCTCACTTGATGACCAGACTTATAATGCCTGAACTAAAGATGCAGGGATGAGAATGCCTTTATGAGAACTCGATCTTTACTAACTTGACTAAAGGAACACCACAATACTATATGGCAAGACTTATAGGTCTAAGGTTATATATATAATGTACTTGCTACGTGATGTTCTACTACGTTATGTGTGGGGCAGTCAGGGAAGAAGGGAAAGGGCCACTACACTAGGGCACATGGCATGGCATCCAATGAATGTGTTGGGCAAGAACATTATCTCCTAGGGTTCTGGCAGTAAAAGAAAAAAGCGTAAGGCATCCCATCCACCCGGGGCTCCTAAGGTCTGGTACTCGTGGCTCTAAATGTGAACTGGTAAAAGGTACTACCTCAAGTTCTAGGGCAGTAACATAAAAGGTCTTTCTGGCAGGTGAGAAAGGCAAGGTAAGTTCTTCTAGCGGTCCCTTCCCTTGTAAGACCTTATTTTCTAGGGGAGCTAAAGAGAAAGTGTTTCTAGCAGGCAGTATGAACAAGTAATTCTGAGACTGTCCCCTACAGGTACATCTCTTGGTGGTCAAATTCCTGGGTCATTTCTTCCATCCAATCAACCCGAGGCTAGTAAGGTAAATGGATTCCCACCCAATCCATCCAATTTCGATAATCCAATTTCCTATCCCCAATCCCCAAATGGCAATATTCTCTCTCAAATACTCTTTATAATCCTCACAATACTTCTAGTATGAGAAGATAAAGGGTAATTCCTCCACAAAAACTAATGCAAATATGAATCATCATGCTTGTGACTCCTCGAGCTAAGTATTTAATAAGAAATTGAATATTACACAACAACCCATGGCCCAATTACCCTTCTATATAAAATGATGGAAGACATGCACAAAAGATAGTTGAAACAACACTCTCTAATATCCAAGAAGACACGAGTAAATTCTTTACAACCTTAGTTAATTCAAATTGGTTAGGATGAAGACTCTTACTAGAGCAAGTGTTAGGACTCGAGACATCCTAAGAGCCAACAGTTAAATAAAACAAGCCCAAACCTTGATGAAATTATTGTAAATCGTATTATCTAAGTGATGGGAAACTTTATGGTCCATTAACTGATAGACAGGGGACTTCATGGCTCAAAATGATGAAATGAAAACATGAATAAGGTGTTCATTATGGTACAGCCTATAGTATATCCGAAATTTGATATGATAGAACAGATCATATTATCGGTTGCCTCCTAGTTATCTATTTCCTATTAAGAAAATATTCCATGTGCCTTCCATCTAGAAGCAACAGAAACTCTAAGACCTGAAAACCAAACTTCTCAGAATGACTTATGATTTGACACCAAGGCTGCTCACCATAATGGGTATCTAAAAATATGGTCAAATGTAAAAAAAGACAAACCCTAATTTGACTGTGCAATGGATAACGTTTAACTCAACCCCAATCCAAAACTAGGTCAAATCGAACCTGAAAAAGGCAGCATTGGATTGCTACATCAAACTTAAGTCAAAACTTGTGAAACTTGACAATCTATGCAAACATGACAAGCTGTAACCAGGTCCAATCACCCGCATGCCTATGTAAACCAACAAATCTCCAATCTTACCCATTTTTTGCACATCTTGCAGCAAATTTTTAGACCTTCATGTAGCATCAATGGCACAGATTTTTGTGTTCATCTTCTAAGGATTGCATTCCTAGCATATTCTCCTGTTGAGCCACATTCCTCATTGGCTCTTATATCCATTCAGGGAGGTGCACTAGTTGTATTAAAGACCTGGATGGTTTATCCTAGCACATCTTTTCTCAGATC
This sequence comes from Pseudotsuga menziesii, assembly GCA_001517045.1. NCBI lineage: Eukaryota > Viridiplantae > Streptophyta > Pinopsida > Pinales > Pinaceae > Pseudotsuga > Pseudotsuga menziesii. The sequence goes on from LPNX010775141.1 coordinate 80,794, forward strand.
AAATCGGTAACGACTAATTGCTCTGCTTAGAGAACCCTACAAAATATTGGTAGTGATGNTGGATGTTTTATCCTAGCACATCTTTTCTCAGATCAAATCGGTAACGACTAATTGCTCTGCTTAGAGAACCCTACAAAATATTGGTAGTGATGCTCTACAGATTCTATGGAATTGAAAATTGTCAATATTTTAAAATGGAGTGGATCTCGTTGGATTATTACGTGGAAACTACAAGTGTGATTTTCAAATGGGCACAATATTTTTCCATAACTTTCAAAGATGCCATTGTCTAGGTGTAGAAAAACCTGACCACTAAGAGACCTAGTTTTTATTTATCAACATATTTGATGGATGTGGTGTGTTCCTAATTCTATTTTCCTCACTTGGAGTGGCAATGGAAAAAAGAGAAACCTCCCGTACATATTTACTGTTCTATTTTTTGGGAAGTCAGTTACATAACACACATGTATTACATTTGTGACATGTTTATCAGCATTGTTCACTTTGCCATTTTGAAGAATAATGCTCCCCGATTTTTAGATAATGCCCTATCTATGATTACTGCTACGGGAGACTGGTATACCTTAGAGCACTTTATTTACATTATAATTTTGGGAAGCAAGATGGTTCACCTACTACCAAGGGTTGTTCCCAAAAGTATGGCACTAGTAGAGGAATCTTTTCAAAGAGTCATAGATGGGGTTCATAGTCAAATCCATTCCAAGAAGAGGGAATCATGGCCCAAATTCCCATTTTACATTATACATTTAATGATTAAGAATGCATCATGTGGAATTCTTATTAGAAAGAATATAGTGCATCTGAAATTAGGGCTCGCTAAAAAGAGAATGCACGACCATAAAGTATTTGCACCAAGATTATTTGCTTAGGCCCATCTACATAAATCTTTCACACATGAGAATGAACCATATGATTTTATTTTCCAAGGTTCCCATAGTTTTGAAGATGTTCTGAGAAAGGTAAATGATCCAGTTTAGAGAGTTGTTATCCATGAAACCTGAAATCAACTAAAACTCAGAGTTTTGGAAGAAATAAATAGTTTTTTTCAACAAAAGGAGAATGAAAGGAAGGAATAAATGAAAGGAGAAAAGAAGATAAAGGAACTACTCCTGGAACTGTTGTGATCAAAACTGAGGATCAGTTATAATTGGAGAAGAAACATGGAAAACAACCTATTACTAGTCCCCCCCTACTTCTCCCATTCCAAAGTTGAACACCTTGATACAGAATACCCATGATACCTAAGATAAGTTTACCTTCACCAAATTAGTTTATCATGTTGATTCTATTCCTAAGGTTGTCCCAAATATCTCTATGAATATTGATAGAGAATATAGGTTAAGCGATTCACCTTCCCAAGCATCTACAAAATAAGTCATTGACCTAGAGAAGGAGCATCCAACATAAGTCATCAACCCAAC
>LPNX010775163.1:0-11150 GCA_001517045.1 Pseudotsuga menziesii
CATTACATAAATGTAATCTTGCGACAGTATTTGATATCATAATCATAATGCACGTATGTCCAACTTAATTATTGTAATTAGACGTCTCTAAATCCAACACAAACGTCTGAGCTACGGAAGTGTAATTGTCGCTCTCAATCAATGCCTTTCCAAAAGCATCTGCATTCTTAATGTCTGGATCTCCATAAGGAGATCCTCCCCTCTCCACTACCAAAACGGAATACTTGGTAGACAGCGTTGCTGCCAAGGGGCAGCCGGCCGTTCCTCCTCCAACGACAATGTAATCGTATTTTCTTGCAGCTGCTCTCTCGCCATCGACAGTCATAAACGCAAACGAAAAACCTGCAAATCATCATAACCCCCACATATCAAGCAAACAAAAAGGCATAAATTCAACCATATCATGTCATCAACTATATTATTTCAATATGATCCCAAGCTCTTACCAGAGGGTGTCATGGCTTCCTGAGAAGAGTATAAAAGGTGATTGCTGTTCAAAATCATCAGCCCGAGCATAAGCGTAAGGCATGCACGAATAGTGAGAGCCATTGTCATCATCTGAATTCAACTCCGCTGTTTTTGAAGTTGTGGCTCGATTTCAGTCGGCCTGTGAAGCTATTTATAAGCCTTTGCAATTGCATGGCAATGCATGTCTAGAGAATAATGATGACACCATTCCTGCATCAATGAATTAATGCATCAAGACATATAAATGAATCCATGGAGTTCACGAAATCCAAACAGGTTCCGATCTATCGTTGGTAAGTGATTTGAATGTTGCTCTATCATATGCGTAGCGTAATTACGGCTGATAATTCACTCCGTCCCTGCAGATAAATCACTTTGTTACACTCTCTACTTTAAAACAAATGCCCCCTTTCGATACCGAACCTACAAAAAAACTCAAAATGACCCCTCCCCGATACCAAACTTCTGAGAAAAAGTACAAGTCAAGGCGAAGGCGGCCGAATGAAGACCATAAACCCGTCTTAAAGAAACTATTTCTGTAAGGAAGTTGATCGTTACAAATCACTTCCGTAAAAGAAAAAATTGAACATTCAACAAAACGTTTTAACTTACGAAGACATTGAACAAAACTGAACGTGTAACATTTCGTCCACTAAGAATATTTGGTAGAGTTGGTAAAGAAGAATTATTCATTCACCCGTAAACACATGACTTTTGAATGAATTAACATGTGATTCCAATCAGCTTTGACTTTTTAAATCAATGAAAATGTGATCCAAACAGTTTTGATGTTTCATCCGTACAATCCAATTCATGATTTTCAATCAATTACATCTATTCTAAATAAATGAATGTGTTATGTTTTAGAGGAGAATCGGTAACTCGTCGAAATTGTCTGGGCCAGACCCAGGATCAAATCCGCCGGCTGCCACTATAACCCAAATGGTATAAATCAATGAATGTGTTATTTTAATAGATAGTGTAATGTTTATGTTAGGCCGTCTCTTAACTTGTCTTATTTTAAGAGTTAGATATACATTCGATGTCTCTTTTGAAGGGTTAGATATATTTTGATGTGTTTTATTTTAAGAGTTAGATATACATTTTATATGGTCATTGTAAGGTACTTTATTTTAAGGGGGAGAAATAAGAGTGAGAGATACATTTTATATGGCCATTTTTTCAAATAAGATTAAGTAAGTTAGTGATTAATATTCAATATAAAAATAATTTTTTTATTAATTAAAATTTAAAATCTAGTAGGAAGTTGGTACTTGTTAATTATTTGATCATGTCAAGTAGTTAGGATTTTGAATATAGGAAACATATTTAAGGAGCTATAAGGTTATGAAGGGTTTTGCCAATAATTATTGTAATTGAGCTTGCTCAAGTATAAAGTCCACTTACCTCAATAGGCCTATGAACATTTCTTCCTAAATTTATTCTCATAATATAAAGCTGATTTCTTGTCATATTTATCTATCTATTGTTGAATTGTTTCGCTCTACCAATTTTGATTTATTGTATGATAACCTCTATACATCCATTATTGTTTAAGTTTCAAGGCTAAAGAACATCACAAATGGTATTAGATCCATGTTCTTGAGCCAACATGCATATGACATTTCATAGAAATTTTTTAGGCCAGAAGTATGTTTTGATGTCTTTAAATAACCATAGAGATATGGAATTCAATAGGTAAACATGAGGTTGGGGAACCATACACATAATGAATACAATTGGTACTTAGTCATAGTGTACCCTTGGTAAGTCCCATCGCTGGACACCATTGTAATTCCTTTAGTACCCCTTCAAGTAGTATTGCATCATACAACACCTACACAAAATCTTACTTCCAAGTGCCTTTAGGCATATTATAAGTCCCCTACGTCACTTGAAACTAGTTGTAGAACATCCAATTGGTCATCTTGTTGCTATAATGGCATGGACCATATCACTATCACATACCTGGGTAGTCAAATAGTATGAACAAGGGCATGGTTAATCCTCCTTGGTTACTGCCCTTAGAGATCGGGACAACTACTACTGTTGGGGGCCTACACATATATTAAAGAGCTATAGTACTTGTCAATCCCTTGGTTTTAGGGCCCTGAAAACCCTTATCCATGCAATTGTAAAAACTCTTCATTCTATCATTGTAGTTATTGCAGGAACCATATTCTTTCTAGGAAGCAACCAAATTTCCTACATACTTGTATCTAGCAAGAATTTGGAATTTTTTCATAATAATATTTTACAAGGAGAAACACCCATATCAACGTAAAATAAAAAATTATCGAGGATCTTTGAGGCCTTGGTTTATGAGCTATGTTAAATGAATCTTTGCATTGTGATGATCATTTTTTATATTTATCTCTAAGAACCTTTTTCGGTGCTCCTCAGAACCCTCATTTGTGACTTATCTCAATAGAATCCTTGTTCATATTGATATTATTGATATGCATCTCTTATAACCCTTTTTCTGTAGACCCAACACTCTTAGCTTTCCACTGCAATGGTAAATACTTGCAACCAAAGAAACCACAGAAGCCAGAGCAACCCAAGAAACTAAGGTAATATGGATGGTAAAAAAATGCCCCAAGTCAACAGGAAACCATACAAGACATGTTCCAGTCCTTGTAGTAGTTAGTGGACAATATCAACAACAATAGGGTGAATGTCATGATAGCGATGGATGATATAGATCAACATGTTGGATATGTTCAACAACGCGATAATGCCACCTAGGAAGACTTTGGAACTGAAGAATTAGGCTCCAACACTCTATTTTCATAAACATAATCTCACTCTTTGACGATAAAGCTTCACGGCATCACTTTTCAAAAATTGTCATGTGCAAATATATGGCCCTCTAATCCCTGGAGCTAGTTTACCCAAATGGAACATTATTTTTCTCTCCATAACATTAAAAATGACCTTTAGAAGTTGAAAATTGGAGGTTTATATTTAGATTATGAACAATGGAAATGGTACCAAAAATCCTAGTGTTTTTATGTCCATTGGAGCCAATTTGTGAAGATCCTTAATGAAAGTTTTGACCTAGACACTCACTAATTGGGAAAGTGGACCGAATTGTACCAAATTGGTATTGTTTTGAACTATATTACAACATTTAAGCAGTTTTTTATCTACACAAAATATCTCTTTGGTTTTTTTTAGAATGTTTGGCATTAGTGTCCTGAAAGAGACAATTCATGCTCATGTCCTTATGCAATGATCCTTCACTTGGTCAGAAGCTTGTCATAGACCTAGATAAGCTAAACTGGTGATCAATTACCAACGCAAATTCCCTTCCTTTCCCACTTACACAAGTCTTCTGTGGCTCCTACTTCCTATAATTTAACCACACCACCTTTACATATCTATTAGTTGATCGAGTTAAATGCCATGGGTGAATTCCAACACTTGGGCCTCTATTGCATTTGTGATGAAAAATATTTCAAAGGGAATAAATGCAAATAATAAAAGTTATTATAGATTGAGGTAGCTCCCCATGATTCATGATATGTATATTCCAAAAGATATATTTTATTTATTGAATTGATTCCTTTTTACAAGGAGTACAACGTGACTTTATACAAATCAAGAGTCACAATTAAATGATGTGATCTATCAAGTCGTTCATTAATAAATAACAGTTTACTAACTAAGTTACTAAACTATTTGGTTTTATTACAAGTTATCCCTCTTTGGAATACTTCATCCACAAAGTATTGGTAAGGATGGGTGGAGCGAACAAAAATCTTCATTCTCCCATGTAGCTTCATCATCTGGTAAGTTTTTCCACTTGATAAGGTATTCATTGACTGATATGGAGTGAACTATTATGGTTTTAATTTCTAAAATGCATTTTAGTTCTAGCACTAATTTTCCTTCATCGTCTAACATAGGCAATTCAATTTGTAGGTGAGTGGTTGAGCCCAATTTCTTCTTTAGACATGACACATGCAAGACAACATGTATTATTCCTTTATTTGGGATGTCTATAGCATAGGACACTTATCCCACTCACTTTCGAACTTGATATGGTCCATAGAACTTGGGTGCAATTTTATGATTTTTGGAATTTTTTAGTGAAGTTTGTTTGTACGGTTGAAGGAGAACAAACACCTAATCGCCCACTTCAAATTCTTGATCGTTTCTTTTTTAGTCTGCTTGTTTTTTCATTCAGGTTCTTGCTTATTCAAGACGGTTCTTCAAAATGCAGATGACCTCATCGGATGTCGCTAGGTAATGATACCAACTTCGAATGTATATGGGTTCCCAGAAGAAGCTTCTACCCAATTATGATGCAATGGGAGCGCCCAAGCGGAAAAAAAACAGGCACACTTGGACGCGCGCAAGCCTTCTAGCTTCGGCTATGCCGAACCTCCATGTTGGCCTGTTGATGTGTAAATTAGGAGTGTGTACGCACCCTAGGCATGCGCAAACATGTGGGACGCGCATGTGTTTAGTGCGTATGCATTAAACATGCGTGTGTGTCCCTGTTTTTTTTATAAAACAATCGACAACGAATAGTTCATTTCCACTCACAATCGCGCATGTTCGCAATAGATCTAGAGTCGCCTAGGATTCCAAAACTTGAGTGTCTAAGCACCCCAAAACAACACCCATGGCCATTGGAATAAGGTAGGTGGATTACTATTTGCATTTTCTTGTTTTTTTTAATGTTTTTCATTGTTTTTCAAATAAAATTTGAAGTTAAAAAAAAATGCAAATGAATTGAAATCAAACAAATTTGATATTGAAGATACATTACCTCTACCATAATGGAAAATACCCATGAACCATCCCAACAAAGGAGTGAAACGAAACAATCAGAGTACCTAATAAACCCTGAATTAAACGAAGAACTTGATGGTGAACCACTAGAAAACCTGGAAGATGAATTACACAGGGATTTAAAAGAGTTAAGGGTATTGAGTGATGAACTGAATAACACCAGGGAACCCTATCGAGTTTCCCTCGCCAGATCACTACAAAACATAATCAAGTCTATTAACATTGCACAAAGTGAGATAACCAATTTGAGCCAATATAGGGCTTGAATGAGAGAACATTATGCCAATGGTATATCCAAAGAAGATATAAAAGACCCGAATAAGACAAAATCCCAACTATGGAGCAAATTTATAGATTCGAGAACAAGACAACCTTCATATGTGAGGAAGAGGAGATTTTGCATGGACTGGTGTAATTACCATCCATGGAGAGAAAACTGGAGGAAGAGATGGTTCATGGTTTTTGACAAGCCTCCATGCAACAATGTCAAGGTCCCAATGTATTTTCCCAAGAAACTATAGGACAAGTTTGTGTTAGGGTTCCATGTGAACTAATTTGACATCATCGAGTTCCTGGTCATCGCTCTTGGCTCATCCCAAGATCGAGCTCACATCCACCGAAACCCACTCAAAGGACCTCATGCACCTAGGCGAGAGCCAAACCCACTTTCTCAACCCATTGGGTTAGGTAACGGGCTATATGAGATCCATGATTTCATTATACGTTCCACACGGCACCTTCTTAGGAATACCACATTTGTGGCTATGTCCTCACAGAGCGAGCATGACCACCCTGAAAGACACACTTTTGCACAGTCTACTAGTGGTGGGCGAGGGAGAATAGTTATAGGTGGTAGCTAGGATGATCTATCCATCTTGGTGGAACTAATGCCACATTGTTGTTCTCGATGTGGGCATCCATGCCATGTTCCCATGCAGGAGCATGCCACATATAGCTACCTACAACAAGTTAGTTATTGTTTTATTTAATGTTCAAGTATGGATTATACGTTATGAGATCTCATAATGTCTAATAAATTTTACTTAGAATTAGATGTTAATGACTTGATTTCTTTTAATGTAGAGCTATTCATTGCTAAGTCTCCAGCACCCAAGTGGGAGGACGTTGGTTCCTTCAACCTAGATGGATCCATGGAATTTATAGAGGACATCATGACATCATACACGGGTAGTTTTCTTTTAGTAATTAAATGTAATGTTAGTAGTTAATCTTGTCGTCCAATGTAGTTAATATTTAGTAATTGAATCTAAATTTTTTTTGTTTGCATAAGTGTCCATAGGAGTGAGTGACCAGCCATCCCCGTTAGGGATCAACAAATCCCCTCATGTGCTGGTTTCATGTAATAAAGTATAAATTTAATTTCAGTTTTAATGGATTATCTTTGTATAGATATATTTTTTATGTACTAATATATGAGGTCATGAATATGTATACAGGTTCGAGCATATAGGCACGTCGGTGTCAGTATCTATCCACTGATTGCCTTTTTCCCATCATATATGCTAAATTTAGCCCCTAACATACATGTCCCTTTCCCTGCATCCCTCCCCACCCTATTCCATCCATCCCTTGCCTCCCATCCACCACCACACTTCCATCCAGCTCCCCCTTCTTCGTCGCATCCTTCGCTCACTCCCCCCTGCCCCACCCATCTCCCCCTTCCCTTGCAATTTCCCATGTCTCCACCCTCCCCCCTTTGACCACGATACACTATCCATCCACATTAACCCATCCCTCCACCCCATCCTATACCTTAGCCCCCTCCCCTGTATTCCCCCACCACCCTCGTTTCCCATTCCAGGGTGGCCCATTTCATTCTACATCCAGTTGGGGTTTATCTCCCTAGATCATGACTTTGCCCACTCCAGTCCATGCCCTCTCTCACCATGGCCCCTAGTTTTGTATTCAATGTTAATGTGGCTACATCCTCTGCTGTGCCATCAACCCTAGCATCGGAGTAGGTAGTCCAACCCACTACTCCACCTTTCAGCCTCGAGCACTAGCTGACTTCTCCACCTACCAGCCCTGAGCACCAGCTAACTGCTCCACCTACCAGCGCCAAGGACTAGCCTGTTGTGTTCACGGTGAGATTAATTAGTTTATGAAAATCTCATGCAATATTAACAAAAATTAAGATAGGCAGTAAATTGTATGAGTTATCTTACTGTTTAAATGTTGCAAGGTGGAATTACTGAGAAACTTGGATTGCAGAGGAGGGAAACCCAGTCACCACTTATGGTATCATATGAAGTGAGCTATTTAAGATTTGAAAAATTAATTTTGATTTTTAAATTATTTTTTATACTTGTATAATTTCTTGTAGGAGTTGACATTTTATTGTTTTCGTTTCAGAGCCCAAGGAGAGGTGGTTGAAGCAGCCAGAAGGACTGAGCTTCCTCTAGCTCAAAGAAGAGGAAGATCGATTTTGGAGATGCACTTGGGAGCTTCGAGGGTGGGAAGGCGGATTGAGAGACCCTACTATGTACACTAGCCATGATGTGGCATTTTGGCATGAGTTTCCATATTTTGTATAGGGAACGAGTTGCCATTGTATAGACATTGGGAATGTTGTTCCATTTTCCAATACTACTGTATATGATTGGAAATTTGTGTATATGAATATATCATTTTTCACTTCTTTATATTACTTTGCCTTTGATTACATATTTCATACATTATGTTGAATGCAATAGTAAATTGTAGTTGATGCACTTGCAATACTTATTCTTGACGAAGCAATAAAGTCTGTATGTTCACAATAAAATCAATAAAAAATTTAACACTATAGGTTAGTTAACAAAAAAAATATACAACTGCATAAACGTGTACAATAACAATGATAATTTTAAATACCAAATACCTCATATTGTAAATCAGAGTGCAAATAAATTTTCAATCTAGAAAATTTTCCCATGAAGTATTCCTATTGCTACCAAATAATTTTATCGAGATCTTTTTCTAGTTTTTGAATCCTCCCTTCACCTCTCAACCCTTCCATTTGTTGTCTTAGCTTGTCATACCTAGATTTATCCTTTGTAGTGCAAAACTAAACCCTAAGGACCTAGACCTAACTAGATACCTAACCTAAAACCCTAGCTTTCTACCCTTCCAAACCCATCCTCCCTTTTCCATCTCTTAACCTACTCGCTTACCTTTCCACCTCTCCTCTCTTATTTCCTGATCCTAATCTTGGAATATCATATTCATATCCTCTACCTATAGGATCATACCTTGTCCCCCTTTCAAAACCCCTTCTCTAGCCTTTGCATCCCTCCTAGGACCATTACAAGTCAAGCTCTCTGAAACCCTAGCTTAGATAAGAATCAATTCTAACTAAAGTTGGCCACTCATTCCATGAGTGTTTAATATTGTTTCCTTGTCTCTCCTCCACAAAAAGCACACCAAGTAACCTTAGGGTTTCTCAAATTCCACAATCCCTATCCTTATTCTCTCACAAAAGATACAAAGTTAAATAATTTCTTTGCTCCTCAAGGTGAATTTCATGAAGAATTCCATCTAGACCTTTGTTGAACCCTAACTCCTATTGAACCCTAACTTATATTGAATGAACATACTAACACATACCCTCTCCCTCCTCAACATTACCTTCCTTTGTGATAGATACACAGTCCTATAGGACTGTGTACACAGTTCTAGAAGACTGTGTATATCATTGGCATTTCCAGCCATACATAAGAAGTTTTGACAACGATATATAAGTACATTGGCACTAATAAAATACTAAAAATACCTCTAAAAAACATGTACAAGATACCATATTTGTTGAGAACTATCATATAGGTACTTGTTGGAACTCTTGGCTTGACTGGAAATTACTATTTGGGACAATCATAGTAAAATTTTTCTTGGCTGGAAAATACATTTAGTTTGGCAGTCCCATTCATTGACCAAGTTGGAATTGACAATACTTGTAGTCCACTTTCATTTACCTAACAATTGTCTTCATCACTGCAAACTTCAAATTGACATAGCTGTTGCATCTTTACTTTGACTAGAAGTAACATTTTGGGAAAGTCATACTTGTCAGAAAGTTATCATTGGTTTGACAGTCTTATTCATTGTCCAAATTGCAATAGAAATCACTTGTTTGCCTTTGGTATTTACATAGTAATTATTGTCTCATTTTTCAAGCTAGAAATTGATATTGGAATGATCTTCTCTTACCATTTGATTGACTAGAAATTTCATAGTATTGATGAGCTTAGAATCATATTGAACATGGCTGTTGTTAGCTTGCATTTGTTACATCTACTAGGAAAACATAGATTTTGATAAATTTTCCAATTCATATCATTTGAAGATGAAGTTGACATTGCTTACTCTCATTGAATACATACATATTTGTTATGCTATTGTTGAGCACTTGCAATTTTAACGATCTATTGTACTTGTTTATTTGGCATAGGCTAACTAAAGTTTAAGGGTTAGCATGCATAACCTAGGGTTTAGAATCAACGAGGAAACCCAAACCCTAACTGAATTTTAAAGGTTTGCATGCAGAACCTAGGATTTATAATCAATGAGGAAACCCTAAACCTAGGAGAGAAACCCTAACACCAACCCTACCTAACCATCTCTTGTGTCCTCTTTTAAAGTAAATTTTTCTTTGTATATGAGCATTCCTAGGATTGCAGTCATATGTCACATATTCTTTATAGACTAATCAAATGAAATACTCTTTACAGTTTATCATGCACAAATTGCACAAGTTGATGTTAATCAATGCGGAAAAGTTGACCCTAACGAGGAAACCATTTTGACTTGGCTTGAAATCATTCTTAGTTTGACATTCCCATCTTCATGAAAAGTGGATTTATTGGGGTCTATGTCAATGTATGTTAGTTGCAAAAGAGGTTTACTTTGTACGATATGATGATAACATCCCATCAACACCAGTAACATGCTTCAACCACATGCGTAATTGAAAGGAAAATTAGATCCAATGTTATTCACAATCACCCAACCAACCATTAAATAAAATATCGAATCATCCTATAGTGTTTGACCCCCCTCTTTCACAAGAAATATTCATACATAACAAAGAGAGAAGGTGTGATCTACTTATCCTTGAGGGTGCATCGATAACCTTCACTTTCATTATGGTTATTGGCTTGCAAGCATATATTCTAGGTCTGTGTTCTATTCTAGGTATATGGTCTATTGGTTTCTAGTTAAGTGAGACCAACAAATCTAATTATCTAAACCTAATGAGTTCATAAAACTCTAGTTTGTAGTTGTATGTGTAAATGTGTAAACACTATTTTTTAGGTTTGTGGTTTGTAGCCCACTAAACACTATATTTTTTGATATTTGTTCTTGTATATTAGGTATATGGTCTAAGTGTATATAAACAAGTGAGACTAACATATAATTTGATCTCTATGTATTTGAATTTCTTTCAATTCATGAAATCCTAGTTGGCTTGATACTTGTAATCCATCAATGTGTCTCTACTTCTATTTCATACTATTATTTGTTTATACTTGTAATTCATAAAGCCTTAGTTTCTTTGTTGAAGTGAATGTACATATCTTCTAGGTATATGGTATATTGGTTTCTGGTTGAGTGACACTAACAAATCTAATTATCTAAACCTAATGAGTTCATAAACCTTGGTTTTTAGTTCCATGTCTAAAATGTGTGAACCATAGTTTTTAGATTTGTGGTTTGTAGTTTGTGAAACCCTAGATATCTTGTAGTGCAGGTACATATATTCTAGGTATATGGTCTACTATTTTCTAGTTGAGTGAGACTAACAAATATAATGATATAAACCTGATGAGTTCATAAACCCTAGTTTGTAGTTCTATGTCTAAATTTGTGAACCCTAGATTTTA
>LPNX010775163.1:11210-42000 GCA_001517045.1 Pseudotsuga menziesii
TTGGTTTGTAGTTCAAGAAACCCTAGATTTATTGAAATTTGTTCTTATAGATTAGGTATATGGTCTAAGTTTATTTACATAACTATATGGTCCTAGTTTGTAGATGTATGTGTAAATTTGTAATCCTTATTTTTTAGGTCTGTGGTTTGTAGTTCATGAAACCCTAGTTTTTTTCTATTTGTGCATGTAGATTAGGTATATGGTTTAAGTATTTCTACATAAGTGAGACTAAAATAGCACATGATCTCTATGTATGTGAATTTATACTTCATAAAACCCTAGTTTGTAGTTATATGTGTAAATTTATAAACCCTAGGATTAGGTTTATTGTTTGTAGTTCGTGAAACCCTAGTTTTTTTTCTATTTTCTCTTGTAGCTTAGGTATATGGTATAAGTGGTTCTACATAAGAGAGACTAAAATAAGACATCATATCTATGTATGGGAATTTGTATCAATCCATGAAACCCTAATTGGCTATATACTTGCAATTCATGTATGACTTTTTACTTATAATTCATACAATTATGTGTTTCTACTTGTAATTCATGAACTCTACTTTCTTTGTTTAGTGTAGGTACATAGATTCTAGGTATATGGTCTATTGGTTTTTAGGTAATGGAATTCCAGGAGACCAATAGAGTCAACGGTTTGTCGATCCAACCTCTAGTTACCAAGTTATGTCGAGTTGAAATTTGCATGAAAATGTCATCTAGGGACACTTGGTGACTCTCGGCCTGGGAGAGAAAAACCAAATAGAGCAGAAATATTGCATGACATTGGCTCCATTAAGTTTTTATGGGAAATGTTGATATGGGAACACTACCAAGACTGGCATGTTGGAGGGTTTCGCAGAGTTTCATTGAAGGAAACTGAGCAAAACACTAGTTTAAGAAACCGTTGCACAATTAATTCATTGGGACATGAAAATGTGGTGGAGAGGGATCCATAGAATTAATTGCATTTCAGGAGATCAACGGAGTCGACAGTTCATTGATCCGACCTCCTATTTCCTAGTTATGTCGAGTTGAAAGTCGCATGAAAATTTCATTCAAGGACACTTGGTGACTCTCGGTCTGGGAGAGAAAAAACAAACAGAGCAGCAATATTGCATGCCGTTGGCTCTGGAAAGTGTGTATGGGAAATGTAGATATGGGAAAATTACCAAGACTAGTACTATGGAGGGTTTTGCAGAGGTGACCCACCAATGCGAGAGTTGCATTAAAGGAAACTGAGCAAAACCCCATTTTATGAAACCAATGCACAATGTTTTCATTGGGCCATGAAAATGTGGTGGATAGGCCCCCCTAAAGGTAATGGAATGCAAGTAGACCAATGGATTCAAAGGTTCATTGATTCGACCTCTAGTTGCTGAGTTATGTCGAGTTGAAAGTCGCATGAAAATGGGGTCCATGCAACCCTAGAAACGCTGCACTGGCCCTGCAAAACCCTGTGTCATGTTAAATTATTGATAATTTCTTAGATAATATCTTAAAACAATTTTCCACAAGAAGATCACTAAAATAACAACATGCACAAAAACACAAGAACAAAAATATTTTCCTTGGGGAAACCACAAGGGAGAAAACCCCACAAAACTTCCTCAGTATGGAACTCAACCAGTGCAGTGTAAAACCCAAACAACAGCAGCTTCCTCCTTCTTGGTGTGCTACTACTTATTTCTCTTGCTAAAAATAGATTGAGTGAGTGAGTACAAATGAAGAGGAGTGCCCTCCTATTTATATTCTTCTGTTGACTTGACCTCTAACTTGGTAGGGCCGACTTCACTAGTTGTCCGGGCCTACATGTCCAACTGGACATTACAAATAGCATTTATTATATTGACACTTGGGTACTAATGACTTGAATTACATTCATAGGTTTACATTGCATCCTTCAATGACTCTAACAAGACCAAACTCATCTCCAATAGGAGGAATACAATACAATTGGAATATCTTCCGAAGTTACATTATTTTAACACTCTCTCTTAACTAGGAATGTATTCAACTATAGTAGCAACTGCTACTATTACAACTGTACAGCTGACTGGTGAGACTCTATATGTCAAAGGAAGTTTTGGTACAACATCATACATCTTCATCATCGATCTTAGTTGGATATTCTTCTGTAATCATCTTTCTTCAATCTTCTTCTAGTCATCTTCTGGAACATATCTTCCATTCATCTTCTAAATCATCCACTGCTCATCATCAATGTGTGAACACTGAACCATCATTTGTTTTATCATCATCTAAAATATCATAATTTGTATTGTCAATATGTGAACACCGAACTGCCATCATCTGCATCTTCAATATGTAGATACTGAACCGTCATCATTTGCATCTTCAGTATGTGAATACTGAAACTTTATCATCTGCATCTTCAGTAGGTATATACTGAACCATCATCATCTACTTTTTTAGTATATGAATATTGAGCCATCTGCATCTTCAGTATGTGAATACTGAACCTTTATCATCTGTACATTCAGTAGGTCAAATGTATCTCCAGTATGTGAATATTGAATCACCATCATCTATAACTTTAGTATATGAATACTGAAACATCATCACCCGTATCTTCAGTGTGGAAATACTGAAGCATCATATCTGCATCAATAATGTGTAAGTACTAAAACAATCAACAATATCATTAGCATATTACTGCTACGGAACAAATAATCTATAATGCTAGATCATTATATGCATTACCAGCATAGAGATGCCGGAACATCACAAACATCATAATAAGTATAGAATTACTGAAACTTATTAGCATCAATCAATCATTAATCAAGTATCTCAACAATCAATTGTAACTATCTCAACAATCATCTCAGCAATCAACAGTGTGACTACACTGTACACATCTCATCAAGCATCAATATAAACAATACTGAAACATATATCTCAATCAGTAAAATAGTACTCAACAATTAGCATACCAATCAGCATACATCAGTATAATAATACTGAGCTAACATATCAATAGTCATCAATATAACAATACTGAACTAACATCTCATTAGTCATCAGTATAACAATATTGAACTTTCATCTCAACAATCATTAGTATAACCATACTGAACTAACATCTCATCAGTATAAAATACTGAAGGAAAACATCTCATCAATCAATAGTATAACAATACTATAACAACCATCTTTCCCTCTAACTATCTTAGAGAATCATCATGATGAGTTCTCTGGTAGATCCACTCGGGCATTTTTTCTAACTTACTAACTCTTTCGAGCCAACAATCCTAGTTAGATAGATGGATCTTCCTAGGGACCAAAAAGCCTTGTCCTATATTACAAACCCACTTGGGTTAAACTAATCTATCCAGACATACTAATCCCCCTAGGATCAACAGGCCTTGTCTGACTAACCCTTCCAGGATAAACATTCCTAGTTAGACTTACCCTACTCTAGAATGAGGTACTCACCACTTCATCCTTCTTGCATTTATTGTCACTCCTGCTTTCGAGAGAGGTCCTTTTGGACTACACCAAGCTTGTCTCAAAAGTATTCAAACTTTACACGAGCCAGAGGCTTAGTCAACACATCTCCCACTTGTTCCTCTGTAGGAACATAATTGAGCTTGATAGCCCCTTTTTGAACCATGTCTCGAATGAAGTGATATTTTACTTCGATATGTTTTGACTTATCATGAAACACTGGATTTTCTATTAGCTTGATACAACTCTGATTGTCACAAAGGATATCAATAACATCTATCTCTTCATCAAATAAACCTACCAGCATCTTTCGAAGCCATAAGGCTTCACTACAAGCTGAACAAGTAGCAATGTATTATTCTTCTACTCTGCTAAGTGAAATATTGGTATGATTTCTACTAAACTAAGAGATCATTCCCGATCCCAAACTAAAATAGCCATTCGAAGTACTCTTTCTATCTTTAGCACTTCCTGCCCAATCTAAGTCTATGAACCCATGTAAACTAATCTCACTATTTGAGGTATATCTGAGTCCATAATCTAAAGTTCCTTTTAGAGATCTCATCACATGTTTTTCTCCTATCAAGTGAATATGCTTGGGATTCACCATGTACTGACTCATTTTGTTTACAGCAAAACAAATATTAGGTCTTGTATTGGTTAAGTACATCAGTGAACCAATAATATGTCTGTATAGAGTAGCATCTATAACTTCTTATGTATCACCATTTAGTAACTTCAATTTTGTATTCATCGGAGTGGTCATATCCTTACAATCTAGCGTTCCAAACCTCTTCAAAATTTCCACTGTATATTTCCCTTGGTTTTGGAAAATCTCATCTGGGGATTTCCAAACTTCAAGATCTAGAAATTAGTGCATCATTCCAAGGTATTTCATCTCAAATTCTGCCAACTTCTTCTTGCATTCAATGATGAGTTTATCTTCTCATGTTAGGAATAAGCCATCCACATATCAAAGTAGAATCATAAGCCCATCATTATAAATCTTATAGTAAAGGTTGGAATCTGCCTTACTCTTGATAAAAGCTAAACTCATTAGGAATCCATCTATTCTTCCGTACCATATGTTGGGTGCTTTTTTTATCCCATGCAATGTTTTCTTGAGTCTACATACATAAGATTCTCGATCATCAGTCTCAAAACCTTGCGGTTGTTCGATATACACTTCTTCTTCTATCAGGCCATTTAGAAAAGTTGTATTCACATCCATTTGATTTAACTTCCAGTTATTTTTGGATGCCAAGGCAAGGACAGTTCTGATTGAAGTGTACCTAGCTAATGGAGCAAAGGTCTCTTCATAGTCAATTCCTTCCTTTTGGGAGAACCCTCTTGCTACGAATCTTGCCTTGTATTTTTCTATACTACCATCTGCAGAATGCTTTGTTTTGAAGATCCATTTTGAGGATACCACTGATTTTTCTTTTGGTCTTGGGACTATTTCCCACACATCATTCTTTATTATGGATTGGTATTCCTTGACCATTGCATCAACCTATTCTTTCTATTTTGTTGCATATTCAAAACAAGTTGGTTCTTTATCAACTAGATCACTCATCAAGGCCATATAACTCGGATATGACTTTGGATTCTTTTGTTCTCTAGTGGTTCCTTCTCAAACACCAAGTCTTTTTGCTTCTTCAATTACATCACAAGCCCAGGAAGGCTTTCTCTTTCAAGAAATTATTTCATTGGGCACTTCTCTAGGCAACTGAGTTTCATTCATGTCATGATCCTTAGGTATCTGACTTTCTTCTTCCTTCCCAACTGGTTTAGGATTCTCTATAGATTTGATAGTTTCATGTTCCTCTTCATCTTCTCTATCTTTCTTCGACTTTATAAAAGCTGAGTCTTCGTCAAATGTTACATCTCTTCTAAGCTCAATCTGTTGGTATCCTGTGATATAGATTCGATAGGCTTTTGACTATTCACTATAACCCGCAAACAATCCCTTCTTTCCTGAAGGTTCTATCTTTGTTCTTTTCTCCTTGGGAATATGAATATACACATGGAAACCAAATATCTTTAGGTGACTTACCTCGGGATTTTCTTCGGAGAACATTTCTTCTGGAGTCTTGTTCCCAAGGGCACTATGGGAGATTCTGTTCTCTACATATACTTCTGTTCTAGCTGCTTCTGCGCACAGATACATTGGTAGATCTTGATCATGTATCATGGCTTTTACTGCTTCCATAATAGATCTATTCTTTCGCTCTGCCACACCATTTTGTTGAGGATTGTAGGGAATGGTGAGCTCCCTCTTAATCCTAGCTTCCTTGCAAAAATCATTGAATTCATTTGATGTGAACTATCCTCCATTATATGATCTTCAAAAATTTATTTTCCTTTCAAAGAGGTTTTCTATTAAGGCCTTAAACTCTTTAAACCGTTCAAAAACTTCACCCTTCTTTTTCAAAAAAATATATCCAATTCTTCCAGGAGTAGTCATCAATAAAAGAAGCATAGTAAACATACCTGGTTAATGAATTTGTTTGCATTGGACCGCATATATCCGAATGGATAATGTATAAGATCCCCTTTTCTTTTTTGTCACTCTTTGGATAGGGCTTTTTAGTATTCCTTCCTTTTTCACATCCTTTGCATACACCTTTATGTTCTATCTGAATTTCTGGTAGACCAATCACAACCTTGCTTACTATTAGAAGAGCTTTGTAATGAACATGAGAAAGTATTATGTGCCAAAGCTCACATGGATTTATTGTACTTGTTGCTAACGGTGAATTTGCATGTCCCTTCAGTTTATAGAGTCCTCCTTTTTCAATTCCAATTTCTACTGGATCGTTTATGGTCTTTCCTTTTGACCACATGGGAAATTTTCCATATATGAATGCAACTCTGAATCCTCTCTCGTCCAAGGCTGAAATAGACAAGAGGTTCTTCTTTAGTCTAGGGACATATAGGATATCCTTCATCTTTATGTATTTTTGAGAATCCAACTTATAGAATGCTTCTCCCATTCCATTAATGGGATACTGAGAGTCATCTCCAAGCATTACTCTGTGTGGTGAATATTTTTGTACAAGGCATGATAGTGAGTCCTTGTAACCTATCATGTGTTTGGATGCACCACTATATATTAACCAAGTGTCATTTCCTGGTGAGACTGATCGTATTAGGGAAGAACTCAGTACATATTCTTCACTGGAGTCTTCATCTTTCTTTGCTTCTTCTTCGACTTCTTGATCACTATCTCCAGTAGCATGAGCTTTGAACCTTCTCATCTTTTTGAATCTTTATGCTTTCATGGGACAGTTGATGGCAATGCGTCCCATCTTATGACAAGTGAAGCACTCATAATTTGAGAAGTCTTTCTTGGGTCTTTTGAACCCTTGAGTCTTGAAAGGATGATCATAACTCTTTCTTTTGTGTTTTGCTTTGGCATCGGCTGTCAAGGCTTGATATTCATTTTCATTTAGCTTCAATTCTTTGTTTAAGATTATTTATTCTTCTTGAACACAATCTTCCCATAGCTTTCTAAATTCGGTTAGCTTTCTTCTTGAGCAGATTCCTTGAATAAAAGATTCCCAATCTCTTGGGAGACCATTTAGAGTGGTCATCACAATATTTGCTTCTTCTACTGTATCACTAATGGCTTCTAGCTGATCTTTAATTTGAGCCACTATTGAGAAGTAATATTGCATAGTCTCTAACTTTTGAGTCTTCACACTTTTGAGGTGATTCCTTAGAGTCACCTTCCTATTGACATTTCTCCCTTCAAATAAATTGGAGAGGGAATCAAACATTTCTTTTGGAGTTTCTCTTGATGATAGTTGAGGAATTAAATTATCCTTGATGGAGTTAGCTATGATCCTTTTGGCTATGATCATATCCTTCTTATTCTTGGACTTAGATTCCTTCTCTTTTGAGAATGATCCTATACTTCCATGCTCTGAAGTTTTCAACTACTTTATCTTTTCATCTAGCTTGGTGTTCTTAGTCATATTTAAAAGAATGAGAACTTCAAATGGAACAAGGAGGAGATTACTTACTTGAAGAAAATAGTTTATGGCTCACCTCCTTCTGTAAGACCTAGGGTTTGATGTAGAAACCCTAATTTCTCAATTGGAAACCCTAATAGGGTTGAGAAGTGTAAAAGATGCGCTCTCCTCAGGTGAGGTAGACTGTATCTTCCTTTTTCTGAGATTGATGATGAAACCCTGGGAAAAATGAAACCCTAGTTTGTCTCGGCATCAGTAATAGGTCCAAAATTGAAAATTCTTGGAATTCAATTCTGTCACCACAGAAAGATGCGCCCTTTAGAGGTGAGTTGGATGAGCCCTCTTTTCTGGTTGAACTATCCAAGGATTTATTAAAAAAAACAAACCCTATATGTGCAGTGTCTCCTTTCAGGGTGGCTCTGATACCATGTTAAAATCTTTATAATTTCTTAGATGATATCTTAAACAATTTTCCACTAGAATATCACTGAAAGAACAACATGCACAAAAACATAAGAACACAAAGACATAGAGATTTTCCTCGAGGAAACCACAAGGGAGAAAACCCCGCAAAAATTCTTCAGTATAGAACTCAAAGAGTGCAGTGTAAAACCCAGACAACAACAACTTCTTCCTTCTTGGTGTGCTACTACTTCTCTATCTTGCTAAAACCAGCTTGAGTGAGTGAGTACAAATGAAGAGGAGCTCCCTCCTATTTATATTCTTCTGTTGACTTGACATCTAATTTGGTGGGGCTGAATTCACTAGGTGTCCAGGCCTACATGTCCAATTGGAAATTACAAATAGAATTTATTATATTGACACTTGGGTACTAATGACCTGGCTTGCATTCAGAGGTTTACATTGCATCCTTCAATGACTCTAACAAGACCAAACTCATCTCCAATAGGAGGAATACAATACAACTGGAATATATTCCGAAGTTACATTATTTTAACATGTTGGGTGGTCGGGAGTGGCATTCCCATAGCATCCATTCCAAAACACACTTGCAGTAGACGAAGAAATTGAAAATCCCTGCCCGGTTTGGTTTTTGGACCCTAACCTTGAATTGGCCCAAGCATCCCTGAACGACTTTTGCAGGGTTACTGCAACTCGCCATAGAACATAGATCGGGACTGCAACTGACAAAACATCGGTTCCGTTGGGATCGTGGCATAGGATTATGACCATGGTCACCTCTCCCCGACTCCACACATCCCGTGCATGACTCCAGTCCATATTTTTTCAAACTAGGGTTTTTCCTCAGTGGGCTCCATGCAACCCCGAAAATGGTGCTCCGGCTTTGCAAAAAACATGTGTTGGGTGGCTGGAGATGGCCTTCCCATGGCAACCATTCCCAAACACACCTGTAGGAGATGATATATTCATAAATAATCGCTTGGTTTGGTTTTTGGACCTCAACCTTGAATTGGCCCATGCATCCCTTAACGACTTTTGCAGGCCTAGTGCAACTCACCACAGAACATTGACCAGGGATCTGATCGTCAAATCATCAATTCCGTTGGGATTGTGGAATAGAATTATGGCTGAGATGGCCTTCCCCTTAAATTTGCATGGCCTGATGATGCATCTAGGACATATTTTGAAAACTAGGGTTTCACCCTAGTGGGGTCCATGCAATTCTGGAAACAATGCACCGGCCCTGCAAAAACCCGTGTCGAGTAGTTAGGAGTGGATTTCCCATGGCATCCATGCCTAAACACACCATTAGGAGCTGATGGATTCATAAATTGTCACCCGGATTGGTTTTTGGACCCTGGCCTTGAATTGGCCCAAGCATCCTTCAACGACTTTTGCAGACCTATTGTAACTTGCCATAGAACGTTAACCGATACTTTGATCAATGAACCATTGGTTCCATTGGGATCATGACATGATATTATGGCGAGGGTGGCCTCCCCGTTGACTCTACATGACCTAGGCATGCCTCCTTGCAAGATTTTGCAAACTAGGGTTTTTCCCTACTGGGGTCCATGCAACCCTAGAAACAATGCACCGTCCCTACAAAACCCTGTGTTGGGTGGCTGGGGGTGAGATTCCCATGGATTCCATGCCCAAACACACCTGTAGAAGCTGAGGAATTCAAAAATCACCGCCCGATTTCATTTTTGGACCCCGACCTTGAATTGGCCCAGGCGTCTGTGAATGGATTTTGCAGGCCTACTGCAACTCACCATAGAACATTAACCGTGGCTCCGATTGATGAACCGTCAATTTTTTTGGGATCGTGGAATGGGATTATTTCTAGGGTGTCCTCCCCCTAACTCTGCACGGCCCTGGCATACCTCTAGGACAGATTATGCAAAATAGGGTTTCACCCCAGTGGGTTCCATGCAACCCTAGCAACGGTGCACCAACCCTACCCATGCCTCATTGTGCATTTGAAATACATTGTGAAAGTTAAAGGAGGAGTGGTTAACTGATTTGAATAGTAATCTCATAGAAGCTATCGAATTTTTATGGTAGGAGTGGTCAAACATCAGGATAGTGAAGCAGTGTAAGAAGAGTGTAAGCGTAATTACCCAATATCATTCAATATAGACATCTGGTTCCTCTCTATTGCTAATTGTATCCATCAATCTATTGTGATATGAATGAGGCAAGAAGTAATGTACCTTGGTTGATTTCTTGTTTAACATTTTCTGTAAATGGATGTTTGTTCCAACAATAAAGTTTGTGAAGTGATAGACCACAAAACCTAGTCTGTAATTCACAAATACATGCCCACTAGTTCTTATTGATTTCCCATCTAATGTAAGATATTCACTCTCAACCACCATAAATCCAATAGGAAATTTATTACCTTTATCATCAATCAATGATCCGTTCAGGATTTTCTTACCTTGAATGCATCGTTCCAACCAATAATTTGTGCCCCATTCATTGTCTTTCGGGGCAACAATTGCATATATGTGTCCTGGTTGTACAAGATTTGAGATATGGTCATAGTCCGTTAAAATCTCTAATTGACCCTCTTCTAAGTGGGTTGTTTCAATGACTACACATGGGTCTACTGCAAGTGACACATGATCCCAATGATCAACCCAATCCATGCATTCAGATTCATCCCATTCACCACTGTTATAAGGGCTGCAAAAGAAAGCAAGTTTCTACATCCATATTTCAAATAGGGGGTTGTTCGAGCTTTGAACTGAATGAAATCCATTTGTTCCTTGTACTATTCCGTAACTATAGGAATGGGATCGGTCTATGTCAACAACTTACCAAAAATTACCAACTTCCCTTCCTACCCATATTGATGTATGTTGCACTTTAGTTCAATCTGACATTGTTGCAGAGCACCATTGAACTATGTATTCTACATCTTTGATATGGGGGTTTCTGGTAAACCTCATCTTCTCCCTTCGTAGTGCAGTCTTGATGCACTGCACCGGCCTCATCATGATCACCTTTGCCGTGCCTGGTTTCAAAGTAGTTCCATATATGCGACACATTGTAAGTCTTATGCAACATACTCATCCATTGGAAGACTTGGGAATTTTTAAACTAGCCCGCACAACCATCTGACCATATCCAATGATGATTCATCTGTATATCTCCCTCCTTTAGCTGATCATAGAAAATTTGAAAACATGTTGCACATAATGTAGATCATGGCATTTGTCATCACTTATGTAAAATTTTATCTCATTTTGTATTATCCTGTTGTTAATGCTGCTCTCAAGGCCATGCCTATACGTAATATGTACCATGATGCTGACTTGGTCAAAATGGTAGTATTGACTCTAAATTTCATTTTATGACTGAAGGATGTAGTTTTTTGCAAAATCCACAATTGAAAATATGGTCACAATGGGAAAGTTGTCCCTGTATTTTTTGTACTGCTCATTCTTTCATCGCGCTACATGCACATGTTGAACATACTACTTGGTTTTCTTGTAGAACTCCGAAAAAAAGTCACATACCCGTACCTGTTTCCATGAAAACAAGGGTCGTATTAAAATGTGACATTTAAAGAATGTATATGTAGAAACTGAACATGTAAGAGGAAAACCATGCAATAATCATTTGCACCTGTGACTACACCAATGCAATCTTTTTACTTTCCTTCGCATTATCTGATTGATAGGTTACATACTTGAAGCTCCACATATCCACGATCATACTGCCAAATTGATGCTCATCGCTTCAATGAATGCAATGGTTCAAAAGAGAAAACCCACTGCACCTGGAAGGATTCCCATATAAACATGATTTTGGACGCATGACAATGTCGATGAAATATATTGATTCATTCGGTGGTATTACAGATTCATTGCAGCCCTGCTCAATGGTAGTATGCAAATCACAAAATATATGTGTCACGTCTCCACTCCTCTACTCGATGGAGAGGACACATATAGCACTATCAACCTGGGCAGTCTAAGCCCCATGAACATAATATATAAAAAAATTGCCTTGAAATAAAACATTCATAAGTATAAACAGATGCATAATGTAGTATACAGCGGAAGCAAATACATTAATCCAATACATTATATTCAAGAATTTAACATTTTCATATAATTTCATAACAATATACAGTTGAAAAAAAAAATATAAGGGATTACTTATCTTTGAAAGAAGCTTGCCCCGCAACCAACTATGTCACTGCAATGTTCCTCCCAACCATAGGCCAATGTGCTCTTTAATATCTCAGCAACAGTGCCACCCCCGAGTTGGGCATGATTTCCCCAAGGAATAAGAAGCACTATCAGATTTTCCCCATAGCCAAGGCTACATTAAGACTTAGTCAAGCCAACAAAGTTGGGTTTACCAGACTCACATAGGAAATGGGTTACACTTTAGCCAAAACACATGAGACACAGCCAAGCTAACAGATGGGTTTATCAGGATATTAGCCAAGACATCCTTCTAGTTGGGTTTATTAGTTCAGATGCCACATGAGGATGCACACATAGCGATCTCAGTCTGGGATCAGCAAAACGTGACAAAGGACAAGGATTACACATGCACACAGTAATTTATGAATTTTTGAGCATTGTCGGTGCCATACCAACTACTGCAAAATACCAAAACAAAAACATTGCTGGTAAATTCATCAAAAACACTAAATTGGATTCAGGGAATTCCTGTTTAGGAAAACGACTGGCAGATTGGAGAAAAACGTGAAAGAGAACAATGTCGAACAGGAAAACCAAAATCGTGAAAGAAAATAGATTCAAAGAACTGGAGAGAATCATCGAGGGTTCAGACACAGAGAGGTTTTCCCTTTTGCATGAATGAATATTGGGATCCCAAAAATGTTACCCCCAATCAAAATCGTGAGGGGAAGATGAAATGTCCATGCGTGAGGGAAAGGCAAACGTTTTTGTGTTTTCTTGCTCAAGAAAATTTAAAAAAACATTTTTCCAAAAATGGTGCTTTGCCTATTTCAAATTTATGCCCCACTCTTCCAATCCCCCACTCCTTTATCATTAGGAAAATCATTCCCCCATATCATTTAGTTGCATTCACATAGCTGGCCGTAGGTTTTTAATTAATATCACAATTTTAACATACTGCCCAACTTTTAATGTTTAGCTGGCATAAAATATCACCAGCCCAACCTTAATTGCTGAAGCATAACACTGAATCAATGGTGCATATTTTTCCTTGCTCCACACCGTTATTATTTACATCATTTTATTAAATGAACACGGGGTCAAAACCAGGGTGTTACAATTCCCTCCTCCTTAGAATAACACCGTCCTCAGTGTTCCAATACTTAGGAATGCATATACAATTTATATGTTGGAAACTTTTTTTTTCATATCTTCCTTGCATTCTATCATTCACTTTGAACCTTCAAGACCAAGTTCTTGGCTTCCCCAAGCTTCTCCTACTGGTTCTGATCCTTCAGCTCATCCACAAGTCTGGTAACTGTATGGATGCTACCCTCTTGATGTTCCCTTGTTGGGAAATCCTGGACGCAATGATGTCCTCCACATTTCCAACATTTCATTGGTTTCTTCATCTTTGCCTACTCAATTTCCTTTGCGCCTTCATGTCTAAAATTTTTCTTAATGGATCGATTGGATGACTGCATCATCACCGATCCACTTTCTTTTCTCTTCTGGATTGCTCCCAACATGATTTTTACTTCCCTTTGTAAACAAATAGAGTCCTGCAAAACGTTGTGGTTCATCTCATTCTGCCTCTTCTGTATCTTAAGCATCTCTCCAAGATTCTCTTGGGTCTTGGAAATTGTTTGAAGGAGACTTCCATCCAAGTCCAATAGCCTTTGGTCTGCTGCCATGGTAAATGTGCACAATTGGCTTTCACTTTTCTCAACTATGAAATGCATCATTGTAATTCTGTTAGGCCAAGCATAATATAAATATTAAAATCAGTCAATTGATTGCCCAATTTACATGGGTAGTCCAAGTTTTTATCCATGAGGCTTTCATATTTTTCATGCTTTCTCAATAGGCACATCAGCTCATTCATGTTCATTCTTTGATAGGAAATAACTACTTCAGCATTCACAATTTATTTCAAGCTATTAAACACATTCTACTTTCATCCATACATGCATTCAACAACAATTTTGTTTTTGTTTTTGTTTTTATAAGTGCATCAATAAAGAAGGAAAGAGAGAAGAGTTTTCTCCTCTTCGTCTTGTTCCATTCAGGAACCCACACCACCATTGTGGTTTTCATGCTCCTAGCCTCTTTCACTTCATCGTGAATGCTTGACCAACCCTTCTTGGCCATGACACTTAGTGTCTATGGTCTATTCTAGACCTCTCAACCATGGAGTTCCGCCACATGGTCCATCTACAACTCTTGGCTACTAGGACCCACACAGTCCTACCGGCACCCTCTTCATTACTGCTGATGTTGAGCTCTTTAGGATGGTCACGTGTCCTCATGCATCCCTAAGATGCCTTCATAGTCCTTGCTCCTAGCAATATCTACACTCAAACATTGAATTAATTCACATGTTCATTTATTCTCATAGGTTTGATCTCTAAACAAAAAGTTTAGAAAATCATAACCAAATCAAATACACATGCATGTTTATAAGAAAGAAGCTGCAAGATAACCAAATACTTATCTGTATTGTGAGTTTCCTCTCTAGTCCATAGGGTCCTACTTTGCTTTGCAGGACTTGGGATCTCCTATGGACTTGGATGTTAAGACAGCATACAGGCTACTTTACAACATCAAATAATTAATGTCCAACTAGTACACCTTCACGCTGATTTGGAAGGAAACTTCACGACAACCATTTCTATGTAGATCTCTACTATGGAGCCCCGAGCATATAACATCCCTTTCATTAACACCTTCATAATCCTTCATTGAAATCCCTACAACCTCCACAACATCCTCTTATACACATCAACCCTTAAACCACAACCCCTCACAAAAACCTTTTACTTTTGCTTCTTTAGTGTCCAACACCAAATTGCATCTGTTTAGGTTGACAACACAAGTAGTATAAGCAAACTTATCAGTGTTATTTCTCTAAAACTGTAACCATATTTCATAGCATTCACTATCAAGTATTGAAACACCAGGAATGCGTCCACTCCCTAGGGTGTAGTTAATATTGAAAACCCTATCATGACCCAACATTGGGAAAGTGTGAAACCCTTTCATATGTGAGCCATGTAGGCCCTACTCATACTCAAGCAGTCTGTCGTAATGGAAATAATATCAAAACATGCTATGCATATTGACTCTAACAATTAAACATTGTTGTAATCTCACAAATCACCTAAGGTTACCAAAACATACATACATAACAGAGACAAGAGATAAGAACAAGTAGAGGAAATAACAAATTATATTAACATGAATGGGTCCATACAATACAGAGAATTGAACCAAGTTCTCATCTAGATCAACAGCCTAATATATATGATTTACAAACAGTTACAAAATAACTACCTGTCGGTTCCGTGAACCGACACGACCTTAGGTGGCCGACATAATCTATAGTTTAGTCAGCTGACTGACTTAGTCGGCTGATTGACTAAGTTGTCTATCATTCAAGTCGGCATACCGACTTGCTCCTCTAACATCTCCCCCACAAACAAAACATTTCTTCGTCTCGAAGAAACAGGGAGGTACCAAAAATGCCTGTCTAAGTAGTCATTTGTTTCGTGCTTGTCCTTCATGGGCTGTGACATCTGATTGTTGGTCTTTTCTGCATGCAAAATTCGAGAATTGCTGGGGGTGTCATGGCTAAGTGATGTTGGAAATCTGTCCAACTCTGCAGTATTTTCTGAATGTCGATCGTGAGTGTAGTCAAATTTGATAGGATTGACATTTTTTCTAGCATGGAAATTTCAGCTATTCTTTCCATGTCGGGACCCATAAACTGGTCCTTCTCCTCTGCAATCTCTATAAGTCGTTTCATCTGTGAGAAAATGATGTCTACTTTTTCTAGATTGGGAATGGCTTGATGCACCCACTGATGTGCTTCCTGCTCGAGTTTCTGCAGCTTGGCTATCTCAAGCACTATTTGGTCTTCTATTGTGCTTCTGAGTGTCTCATCAATGGTTTTCTTTTTTTCAAGTGCTTGGATCCCTTGTCGGGTCTGTCGATTTTGTTGATAGAATTTCCCATAGTAAGTAGGCCACTCTTGCAATACTTCCTTGGTGATGACAGACTCCTCCATGTGATCTTGCAACACGCTGTAAGCTTCAGAAAAGGCTGTGTGCTGCGCCATTAGTAGTCAGACAGTTTCTTCTTTCTACCCTTCCTTTGTTTCTTGAATCTGTGCTTGGAGCGTCGACACCATGCTTTCAAATAGCTGGTAAGCTCTTTCAAGTAGTTTGTAAGTGTCGATCCTTTGTCAGTCCTAGTATTATTGATTGTACTAGGCTTCTACATTTGCTGAGGAACTCGACTTGTTCTATGTCCTTGTTGTCAAGTTCCTTATGTCTCTGCTGGCTCCTTTCCTTTGCTTCAACTGTTAGGGTTTGCAGGAGTTGTCCTAGCTCTGCATCGTTCAGGTTGGTGGCATCTTTTAATTTTATATGGACCATTGATGTATGTCCATGATGCTACTTCTTCTTCTTCTCCTTCTTCTTCTTATGCTTGTCCATTTTTTCTTGTGTTATCACATGTGTACCTACAAAAGTTGGGTCGGGGCTGTCTGCGGTGCAGCAGTGGTCTATGGTTTCTTTATTTGTGGAGGTGGGGTGGCTGCTGCCTCTGGTTGATTAGATGCAGGGGGTCTAGAAGTGGATGCAGTTAATGTTGATGGTTGAGGTGGGGTTGGTTCTGATGCAGATGATTGGAATAGGGGTTCTAAGTCCGGGGGTGGTGGTGGTGGTGGTGATGGAGTTGGTGAATGGTCGGGGGTGATTGGGTTGGCTAAAGTGAGATCAAGAGGTGGCTTGTCGGTCTGAGGAGTTGAATCAAAATTGGAGAAGGGTTGGTTGAGTTCTTGATTTATATCCTTGATATTCTCTTCTTCCTCTCCTGTGGTCAGTTCAGTAGCTAGCGGTTGAGGTGTAGGGTCGGTCAGAGTGATAGTTGTGGTCCGACATCCTACAACTTCGGCTTCCTTGTTAGGGTTCCTTTTGAAGACCGAAGTCGAAGTTGCAAAATTTTTTAGTCCCTAAAGGACTTGGCTAGGTTGTCAGGATCCACCGGCTTCAAACAGGGGTGCTTTAGTGGATAGCTTCTGTACTGATGTGAATATCTCAGGCAGTTTCTCAATGAATGCTTGCAGATATCTGTCAAATTTTTCTTTCACTGCCTCCGACATAACACTCTTGTATAAGTTGAGTGGGCTTATCGAGAGTTGTTCCAATGCTAACTATTTGGTTACTTTTGTCGGGGATGGAGGTGGGGGTGTAGACACCAGGTCTACAACATTTTCAAGCGTCGATGTCTGTGTTATTTTGGCTTTCTTTGGTTGACCTTGTAATTCTCCTACCTCGACAAATATCTGGAACTGAGTTTCCACTGGTACTTTATTTGTTGCGGCATCTTCAATTATGTCGATGGCCGTAGCTCCCAGTTCTTCTTCATTGTCTAATGACTCTAGAAGGATAATCTTGCGCTTTCCTTTCCCTTGTGGTTGTTGTGTTCTTTGCCTCTTTCTTGCAGCTGCTATCTCTTTTGACAATTTTCTTATAATTTCTTTGGTGATAGCATATTTTGGGTTGTCTGCTTTTTTCTCTCCCCTTGGCTCTTGGGTCGGGATGAGACTTTCTTCAGCTGGAAGGATTTCCTACTGCTTTGCATGTGTTTCTTCTATTTGTGGTTCTGCCCTCTGTGTTGTCGAAGGTTTGATGATGATTTGAAGTTGGCCAGTGTGTTCGACCGGTGTCTCCTTCGACATAAAGGTACTGATGTAGAGGTTCATCTCATAATCCTCTTCTTTCTCTTGGTCTGTTAACGATTCCTCGATTGAGAATTCGATTTCCTTGGCCTTCGCTGGTATTGGTAATTTTGTTCCAGCTTGTCAAGACAGCTCCCGAAAGATCTATTCGACCAACAGATAATAATTAAGGGCCTTTGCATTTGATTTAATATCCTGCATGTACCACACCAAAGTATGGTCAAGCTCTAACTAGATGTGGGAATTTTTGGGTAGACTTCGTCGGATGTTTTGAGGCACCCTCCATCTAATCGTGCGAACTTTTAGCTGTTGGAGCCAGTTTTCCAATAGCACTTTTCCGTCTGCAAGTTCCTTCAAT
Organism: Pseudotsuga menziesii; assembly: GCA_001517045.1. NCBI lineage: Eukaryota > Viridiplantae > Streptophyta > Pinopsida > Pinales > Pinaceae > Pseudotsuga > Pseudotsuga menziesii. The sequence goes on from LPNX010775163.1 coordinate 29,340, forward strand.
CTTCCTTTCTGGGAGAAGGCTTTGAATCTCCACATGTGGAATTTTGTCGGTTCTTGAAAAAATTTGTGTCCTTCGGGGAAAATAGAATACATGAATATCCATAAGATAAAATATGGGAACCCGATGATTCCTCTTGTCTCTTGGCATCTTTCACAGATGGTTTTGACCATTTCAACAACATACTTAGTCCATCTGTAGATATTTCCATTAGTCGCAATGGTGTCGACTGCTTCTAGCATATCTAACTTGAGGTCGCTTCCTCGACCTATCAGGGTGAGTGTGATGGCTATTATTTTGGCCACGATCTATGGCGTATGGGCTGTGATTTGAATGATCATCAACCCTTTTGATTTTTTTCCCGATGGTGACCCGATTAATTCTTTGACTAGTCCCTCTTTAATACCGACTGGTATTGAGTCTCCTTTGTTTGAGAGACCTGTCATCTTGGAGATGACTTCTCTAGAGATGTCGACCGGTTGGTTGACCTAAAACTAGCCATTGTGGTACTGGCTTATGATAAACTTGACGGTTGTTTCTTTTGTGCCACCGAAGCTGGCCATAAGTGGTGCATTGACATAGTTGAATATGGTATTGTATTGTATTTTCTCAGTAGCTTGAGTAGGATTCTTATCAACATAAGCCCACTCTTTTACCTCGGTCCACAGTTTTTTCCATAAACCCTCCTATACCTTAGCATTCTTAATGTTCTTTAGCCTCCTGACTAAATTTCCTTGGCTTTGGTTGAGGATCTAGTCTATTTGGATGCCATTTTGTCAATTTGCTAATCAATTTCACTAAGGTGATTTTGCCTTTCAGTCGTCTGGTTGCTCTAATGCTCTCTCCATTTGATTTGCAATGAATGAACCTTTAGCAATTCATTATTTATAGGGGGCATGTTGGATGTTCTTGTCGATGTATGTATGAATGGTGGACATGATGTTCTAGGTGGAACACTTGAGTGTGCATTAATGGTGAATTGGTTTCAGCGCTCGAGGTCATGAATGCGCAATGGGACTATCGAGGTCGTCGGTCGATGTTGGTTGTGAAAATGGTCGATGGTGTTATGTCGATGGGCATGATGTCGGTTGTCGAAGTGGTGATTTCCTGTCATATTTTTCTCCTTATAATAGTATTATTTTTGCTTTGTGGGTTTTGTAGATTTTAATAGTTTTTGTCTAAAGGTTATGGTCGTTATATGTATTTATATATATATATATATTCAACATGTTTATTTTTAGTTTCTGTAGCATTTTAGTCCGGCTCCATTAAGGAGTTTCTGAAATACTATGCCTTGTAGAGTCCTTCGTAAGACTAATCCGTTGGTATGTATCTCTTCAACAACGTAGGGTCCCATCCATTCTGTATGTAACTTTTTAGTTTTTCCTTTTACTTGACTATTGTATAGTAAAGCAAGGTCTCCTACCGACAAGTTTTTGTTCTTGATGTTTCTGTCGTGCCATGCTTTTTGTTGTTGTTTCTAGATTTCTTGATGTTGCATCGTGAGTAGTCGGTGTTCTTCTAGTTTACTTAGTTGCAATAGTCGGTCCTTTCTTCATTGTTCGACATTGACATGTAATATTTTTGCAATAATAGGTGTCTGTTGTCGGAAGTGTAGCGGAACTACTACTTTCTGTCCATAAACAAGATGAAAGGGGGTTTGGACGGTTGAGCGTTTATATGTTGTTCTGTATGCTCATAGTATTGCATGTATCTTCTCATCCCAGTCGTCCTTATCAGCATTACATATTTTTGTTAAACCTTATGGTGTTCTTCTAGTTTAATTAGTTGCAATAGTCGGTCCTTTCTTCATTGTTTGACATCGACATGTAAGATTTTTGCAATAATAGGTGTCTGTTGTCGAAAGTGTAGTGGAACTACTGCCTTTTGTCCATAAACAAGATGAAAGGGGGTTTGGATAGTTGAGCATTTATATGTTGTTCTGTATGCCCATAGTACTGTAGGTATCTTCTCGTCCCATTCGTCCTTATTAGCATTACATATTTTTGTTAAACCTTTTTTTAATGTTTTGTTAAATGCTTCAATTGCTCCATTCAACTGAGGATGGTATGCTGTACTTCAATGATGGTCGATTTGGAACTGGTCAGTTAGGCATTTGATAGTTTTATTGATAAAGTGTGTTCCTTGATCACTAATTAAGGTTAATGGACATCCAAATCTAGTAATGATATTCTCATAGATGAACTTAGCAACTATCTCACTGGAACATGTGTTGACAGGCTTTGTCTTTGCCCATTTGGTCACATATTAGACTACAATTATGATATACCTTACACCTGTCCTTTTTGCTAGTATAGAAAATGGTCCTATGAAATTTATGGCCCAAATTTCAAATGTCAAACTTGGGTTTATTGATATCAAAGGCATTTCTATGCTAGGCAGGGGTCGACCTAGTCATTGGCATCTGTCACATTGACTTACAAAATTTTCACAATGTTTGTAAAGTGTTGACCACCATAACCCTGATTGTTGGATTTTCTTTGCAGTTGTGTCTGCTTGGAAATGTCCTCCTGCAGGTCCATAATGTGCTTCATGCATAATGTTGTCTCTTTCATGTTCCAGTACACACCTTCTGAGGATGTCATCTAATCCCATTTTGTAAAGAAATCCATTTATAAGATTGTATGGTGCAACCTTCATAGCTAGGATTTGTTTCTTCTTTGTACTCATTTATTCTAGTGCTTGTCCATCTTCTAAGAATTGAGCTATTTCCTCTAACTCTACTAGGACTGCTTCTATCTGAAATAGATGTGCATCGGGTAAGTCATCTTTGACTCCTGTCGGTTCCTCTCTTGTGTCGATTTGGGATAAATGGTCAAGCCCGACATTTAACTTACCTGGTCTGACAACAAATTCGAATTCAAATTCTTGAAATAGAAGTAGCCATCGATAAATCCTTCCGTGGTGTAGAGGTTTATTGACAAGGTACTTAAGTGCCTGATGGTCATTATAGAATATAAATGGGTTAGCTAGAAGATAATGTCGATATTTTTGTAGTGCAAAGACCATTCCTAATGCTTCTCTTTCTGTTGTCGAATAATTTCTTTCAGCCTTGTTTAATTTTTTTCTATTGTAAACTATAGGATAATCCATTCCATCATCTCTTGGTTGAGTTAGGATTGCTCCTATTGCTAGACCTGATGCATCAATATGAACATGGAATTTGATCGACCTGTTTGGAAACCTTAGGATTGGTGCTTCGACTAGTTTTATTTTTAGTTTTTCAAATGATATATGGCACTCTTTTGTCCATTCAAACTCTTTATCTTCCCTTAATAGTTCTTCTGGTGCATAGGTCATTTCTGAATAATATCTTATGAATTTTCTATAATAGTCTGTATGACCTAGTAGCACTCTGACTTGTTTTGATTTCACTGGTGAATTTAAGTTGAGGATAATTTTGATTTTTGCAAAGTCAACCTTAATACCTTCCTTACAGACAATGTGTCCTAGCAATATCCCTATGGGGGTGAAAAATATACACTTCTTTATATTTAGGGCTAACTGGATTTGTCTACATCTTTCCAACATAAGTCTTAGCCACTTGCAATGATCTTTTAACATGGAGTATATTGTCCAATCATCAAAGTATACTACCATGGTTTTGTAAATATATTCTTGGAATGTCTTGACCACAATTCTAGAGAATATTGCAGGTACATTCTTTAATCCAAAAGGAATAACCTTGTAAGCAAATGAGCCGAATTCACATACAAATGTTGTCTTTTTATGATCTTCTTTAGCTATTGGCACTTGCTTATAACTTGAGAATCCATCTGTAAATGAGTAGCATTCATGTCCTGCCACCTCATTTAAGATTTCATCTGTGTAAGAAGTTGGAAATGGGTCTGTCAGTGTCACTTTATTTAGCTCTCTGAAGTCGACACAAATTCTTAGTTTGGTCGGATCATGTTTCTTAGGTTGGACTACCATTGGACTTGCCCATTCTGATTGGTCAAGAGGGTAGATGATGCCTGCTGCAAGCATGTTATCAATTTCTTTTTTGACTATCTCTTTGTATCTATTAGCTAGCTTATATGGCCTTTCTTCATAGGTCAAACATTAGGTTTAGTGTCGATTTTCATTTCACCCATTTCATGGACTAAGCCTTTGAGGTCTTTATAGTCTCTGGAAAATACATCTTGGAACTCCTTTAGTAAGTTCACTATCTCTGTTGTCTTCTCTTCACTCCAGTAGTCTCCAATATTTGCCATTTTTGGTCGATCATCATTTGAGATGTCAAATTCTTTAGTTTTGACTCTAGCATCTAGCCATTCTAGTGCTTTGGCTTCATTTATTGGTCGAATTCCTTCTTTAGAATGGGAGAATGTGGCAGGGAAGTCGGTGGCAGTCATTTGGTCGGCTTCCTCCTTGTCGGTTGTTTCAACTTTAAACACTGTGCGAATAGGTTTGGTCGTTTCGACATGGTTTGATTTCCATCTAAGGCTTTTTCCTTCTGTATTTTCATTTTCTAACTGTAGTTGTGTCAACTGTGGTATTGTCTCGGTTTGTATATTGTTACATTTCATTGTCTGTCAGTTGTCTTTTAGGAGTTTATTTTCTGTCGGTTGTATAAATTATTTAATATGTTTTGTTGTTTCGACCAAATTTTCATTTTGTGGTATAAAGTTGAAATATTTAATGAAATTTTCATTGAATTCATGCCATAAGAATGTTTCACCTCTATATTCTTCCATTTTATACCATTTGTTTGGCAATTCGGAGAGAGTTGATGGAAACAGATGTGGCCATGCTCGTTCATCCTTGTACCCAAGTCTTCTCCATTCCTTTTCACATGTCTTGAGATCTTCTGGATTCTATCCTTGGATGAATATAGGTATCTAAGCCTGTTTGGTTAACGTTTTTCCTCCAAACCTTTCTACAAAGTAAGTTGAAGCTATTGTCCAGGTCTACAGTCTTGTCTGATGGGTATCCCACCATCTAGCAGCTTGTCCTGTAAAAGTTTCTACTAAACTTTGTAGTTGACCATGTTCACCAATATTTTTGGAAACTTGTTATGCATGCATGACTGGTGATTCTCTTTCCTTGTATCTTGCTATTTGTGTAGTATTTACATTTGTAGGGTTTAAAGTAAGGTATTCCCTAATTTTCTTCTCAAAGATTTTTGGGACAATGGACACTACATGAAGCACTGTTGGGTGGGATTTTTATGTACTTTTTGGATATTCCAACACTCTCTTTCTTGTGTTTCGTAGTTCTCAACTTCCCAATCATATAATTTTGTGTTTGAATTATAACCGACGGAGTCTTGATTACCTAAGTAGAGTTCACCATATGTGTTAGGTTCTGTGTAATCTTCATTATTCTGTATCTGATAAAGTTGTTGGATATCAACTTCTTCATCGATAGGTTCTACCTAAGGTTCTCCTTGGGAAGGATGAATAGGTACAGTGACCTTTTGTCCATTTCTTTTTAATTTGATTCTCTCTTTGTCCAGGGATATCAATGCTTCAATCTTTCTACCCCAAGGTCGACCGACTAACGCTGGGAAGGAACTGGATCCTTCGTTAGGGTCAATGATTTTGAAGTCGACTTTGGTCGAGATTCCTTTTATAGTTGTATCAACATTTTTCTAGACTCCAATAGGTTCAATTAGGCCCTAGTCGGCTAGTTTTAGGTATATACCTGACTCGTGTAGTCGAGGTCTGCCTAGTTGTTCCCAAGTGTCACGAGTCATGATTTTTACTTGTGATACAAAGTCAAGTACAACTTGTCGGACATGGTATCCTTCAATTTCTAGGTTGACAAGTGGGTCGGCATCACTTTTATCTTTTTTATTTAAACTGTAGATATTCTTTGTTTGTTTTTCGATGTTGTTGTGTTTTATTTCATATAGCAAGTCGATGAACTAAGATACTGAGTTATCTTTTTGTACGAGTTGTATTAACTCTTTTATTGTGTTATGTTGATTATCATTAACCTTTTCTTGTCGTGCAACTTCTTTGAATACATTTGTTACCTCTTTATATGTTTGTTTTTCTTTAAGTGGATTAGGGTATACATTTTTCTCTTTTATTTTGTTGATTCTTGGGTTATCACTTCCTGTTTTTGTCCCTTGTCGGGTTACAATATGCAAATTCTTTGTATTTAGTACAACATTTTTTTGCACACATGACAAGACATTAACATTTTATTTATTTATTTTTTCCAACATGGTAGGGCAATCCTCTAATGATTGATCCCCTACTCCACAATGAGTAAAAAATTTGAAGTCAGTTCTGTCCTTGTATGGACAGTCTGCATGCCAATGCCCCTCCTTATAACATGTAAAGCATTGGATGGGTTGACGTGGTCAGTTGTCTCGATTTCCAGAGAATCGACCTCGACCTCCGTAGCCTCCACGTCGATCGTCATACCGGCGCTTGTATCTTTGACTGTCATATCTTTGATTGTTCTAATCGTTTGGTAAGTTTTTTTTCTCATTATTTTGTGCAATTGCAGTGGTCTAGTAGATTGCATGATAATTCTGTCGGTTCTTTAGGTTCATATGGCACTTGGCCATGTTATGATTCTTTGTTTCGAAAATTTCACACTAAGATGCCTTGCCATTCTTCATGTTAAACAGGCAATCTTTTGTCAAGTGGTCTCCATACTCTTGGCAAATGTCGCAAATTTTTTTTGCCTATACGAATCAAACGCCTTGTCGGCTGCATTCCTATCGATAGTTGTCTTTTGAGTGTCCGGTCGTTGAGCACTTCATGCACCAGATGTCCTGACCTTTGAGGTTTAATTCTTTTAGAGACTTTTGCACGATCTCAAGCTGTTCTTCTAATCTATGATCGGTGGATTATGCTGGTATGTCCTCATCCATTTCCACTTGGAGAGATTTTGTAAGCGCATCTTCATAAGACTTGAATGTCTCTAGACTTATGTGTCGGTGGATTTTCTAAGATAAGCATGCAAGAAACCACTGGATTAATAATTGTTCATCAATACAATAGTCCAGTTGGCTAAGAAGGTCTTTCCAACGTTTATCATAATTGCGGACAATTTCTCCTGGCTTCTGCGATGTTGGTTTTAGTTTCTTTGCAGCCATATGTTTTCCATATAGAGTTTTTAAAAAAGATAGAAATTGTGCTTTAATCTCAGCTTTGGTTGCTCGGGTTTGTCTTTCAAAAAAGGTCATGTACCAATTTAATGCCCTTTTCCTCAAGGCACTAGTGAACTGCGCCATCTGTCTATCTTCATCTGTAACTTGCTTAGCCTCCCAAGTCTACTCACAGACAAACCAATGTCATCTGGGATCCTCATCACCCTCATATAGAGGAATGTGTGCTAACCCATGACCCATGTCAAAATCACTGTCACTACTTTCAGGAGGTGGTGGTGGTGGAGGTGGGGGTGGGGGTGGTGGGGTTAATTTTTTTTCCTCTCTACAGAACTATTGTCAATAGAACTCTCATTCCCGTTGGTTGTTTTTGTCGTTTCATCTTCAACCAACATTCGGTTGGTTTCGACCTCTTTGTCGATGTCCAACTACAATTATTTGTCCATAGTTCTGAAAGTTCTGTTTCCTTTAAAGCTGTATTTGGTAGCGGGGGTTCTCCTTCATGTGTTGGTAAAAGTAAGTGGATACTTCGGTTGGAGGGTACTACTTGAAAGGTAACCCAATTTCCTTCTTATGGTCAATGGATAATAAGATGTCTACCAGTTTATGTCTCATCGTCTAGTCGACTCCATATACCAAAGTCACCAACTCCTAGTCGGAGGTCCTCTTCGACAATGGCTTGTATCTGGGTACGCGGATTCAATGGAGATAGAGTTGTTCCTTCTTGGGGAGCTTCTAATTGGAGAGATTCTTGCTACTCTATCCATAATTCTTCTTCCGTAGGGGACACCTATTTTTCCATGCCTTCTTCTTGTTGGTCATGACCCGACTCTAGCGAATTTCTTTCCTAGTCAGTCGCCCTAGTACTCATTCCTCTGTGTAGTGCTAAGGATTTTTCTCTTCTTTCTTACCTTCTTTGTTGTATCTCCTCCCTCTCTATTTTTTGGAGGTCCGACATACCTTTGTGTGACATTGTTTTATTGATTTCCTTTTAGTCGAATTCTCATTACTGGTGATTGGTATTTACTTTTAGTCGACTAGAATCCACTCCACTTTATCCCAACATATGACCAGCTACCCCCCCATAGCCTACCTGACACTTTAGAAAGCCTAGATAGTTCGGTCTACTTGCTTAGGGAGTATTCCCACTCCCTTTTTGCAATGAATTTTTTGCACCTCTTTTGTTTTTTCGCCTAGTTAGGGTTTAATGGCAGTCCGCGAAGTGATGGACAAGGTTCGACAATATGACCTACTCTCTTCTCAATTAGAAAAAATTTAAATAGCAAGGTCTGTAAGGAACACAAGAATTGCTCAGTGAGGTCTGTGTAGAATTTCTTCTTGATGGTTTCCACCGAAGTCCTTTCCTTGACTGCTTGTTCCTCGCAAAATTCGTTGACGATTTTTTTCGAACCTCTCTGACAAGTTTGTTCTTCCCCCACGAATTAGTTTTTCTAGCAACTGTTGATCTTTAGTCCCTTTTGGATTTTTCATCCAAGAGTTTATTCAGAAGTTGGGGCACTGATTATGCAAACTTCTCATGTATCTCCATAAAGAATCTTTCTTTTGCTTGTGCGGTCATCAATCTGTTTCTTCGTGTGTAATTCTACAAATAATTTACAACTTTATGTTCCCACCATTCCTTAATCTCCTATTCTGATATCATTTGTTTGCATACATTTCAGACATGTACTATTGGAAATGGAACCAATGTTGTAATCTCACATATCACCTAAGGTTACCAATTATACATACCAAAACATACATACATAATAGAGACAAGAGATAAGAACAAGTAGAGGAAATAACAGATTATATTAACATGAATGGGTCCATACAATACAAAGAACTGAACCAAGTTCTCATCTGGTTCAACAGCCTAATATATATGATTTACAAACAATTACAAAATAACTACCTATCGGTTCGGTGAACCGACACGACCTTAGGTGGCCGACCTAATCTCTAGTTTAGTCGATCGACTGACTTAGTTAGTTGATTGACTAAGTCGGCTATCGTTCAATTTGGCATACCGACTTGCTCCTCTAACAGACATGCATATTCTTAGCTAGGGTCATAGAATACTTATCCATTTGCAAATGTATTCTTTCTTCATTAATGAGGAATGGGGACTCCCTTCTCTGAGTTGATAGTCCCTTGGTTTTCCATCCAACTCCTTTTTACATTCCATATCCCACATATGTCTTACTAACATAATATTTACCATCTCACTCATATTGTTTACCAATAATGTAGTGCAGATTGGACATTACCAAAATATCCACTGGGGTTTCACCCAAAACCCATTTCCAAGGTATGGGATCATTCCCATGAAGTTTGGCTCTTGCAGGCCATCACACATGGTTTTCCTACAATGTGTATTCCTGGCACACTTATCAAGTAGCCAAACAGTCAACATTATTTAAAAATACAATTCAAATATGATTGTTCCATAACCTGAAAGTGTAGAGTACTGGTGGTGATGAAGTTTACAAGTTGGGCGGGTGGATGATTGAGGTCGGCTCTGAACTTCTGCATGATGGGATAGGAACGATCGGGGTCGGTTTTTCTAGGGGGCGGGGCCACTAGCTCTGGCTAGGTGGCGGACCTGTGATATTTTATCCTTTGGGCAACTTGCTGTGGGACATCTGGGTCTTTTTCCTTCGGCCCGATGGGTAAATAATGATTTTTTTCCTCCGGCACAAGTTTAGGGCTTCTTGGTGTTGAGCTGAAAGGGCTGTGATCGGGTGGAGTGCTAGCAGACTGAGGTGGGGCAGGATTTCTGCTTAGTTTATTGTTTTATCTTTGTTTTTTGATGGAGGGTTTGGACAGGGTGGATTACTCTTGTGATTTGCTGGAAAGCTCAGAGATTTGGGTGGTTCCAGGTGGACAGGATTTGGGGCAGCTGTTGAATCTTCCAAAGATGGGCCCAGAAAACTTTCTGCCTGACGTTACTGTCCAGCCTAGATCTGAAAAGGATTTCTCCCCGTCGGAGTTTTTATCTCTCTCTCCCGGACAACAAACTGATGGGGGTTCCCCGGTGGGTTTAGTGGATGGTCTGGACGTGGACTTGTCTGGGAACCCAGGATGGAGGGAGGTTGGACCTCGAAACCTGGGTTTTTCGGGAGAGCCGATGCAGGAGGGATTTGAGGTTGTCGAGGGTTTCGAGCAGATTGTGGCCAAAAGTGTGGTGGTTCAAGTTCAACAGCTCTGTGGTGCGAGCAGTGAAGGGGCTTCTGACGGCCAGAGAGAGCCATTGGGTGTGGGGGAGCACTGGGGCTCTGCATGCACCACTTGTCCTGAGGTTCCTGTGAAGGAGGTGGTTCCGGAGGTTGCGGTGGAGGAAGGGAGTGAGGGGAAATGGCCGGAGAAGAAAAGGAGGAAGTCTTGGGCGAAGGTGAAGCCCGCAGGGGTTTATGCTGTAGGGGTCGATGTGGAATGGGATAAGGTGCTTGAGATGGAGACCTTTACCCTAGTGGGAAGGGTTATAGGCAAACGCTATGCAAGAAAACCACTTGTGGATTGGGCGGAGGCTTCTTGGGGAGCCGAGTTAGGATACCTACCGGTGATCGATCTTCTGACCAGAGGGTGGTTTGCAGTGGTCTTCAAAAAAGAAGAGGACCTGCGACAGATATTAAACAAATCGTGGGCTATTGAACATTCTCCCATCTTGCTGAAGCCATGGCACCCACTGTTCGATGCAAGCAGGGAACGAGTGGACAAGATACCAATTTGGGTACGACTTCCTGCACTACCTTTACATTTCTGGGGTCCGGTACACTTTCGCCGAATTGGAGACATTTTGGGAACCTATTTGGATGCGGATTTCTCATACCTGGAGACGCACGAGAAGAAAATGGCACGCATTATGGTAAATATAAATATCAGAGAAGGGCTGGCGGAGACTATAAACCTGGATTGGGGGCCGACTGTTATTTCACAGATCCTGGATTATGAGAACATACCCTTTCGGTGTAGGAGATTCCATAAATATGGTCATCCGGCCTTGGATTGTGACTTACCAGTTAGAACCATAAATGGGAAGAAATAGAAGGGGTAGTCTTCGGCTGGGGGGGGCTCGAATGCTGGGGAGGGATCTCGGGATGGGCCGGCCATTGCGGGAGTGGAGAGCAGTGTTCAGGAGGAGGAAGTTACAGTCATCGACACTCAGATGGAATCAGATGATCAGCCACTTCAGCCTGGTCCTGCAACGGATGATTTGATAGAAGTGATCTCTCCGGGGGCTGCAAACCCGGGTTTTCCTTCTTTTACCCTTTGTCCATCTGTAAATTTTTTTATAAATCAAGTCTCTTATACTAAACAAGATTGGGTGGAAGGGATGCAAAAATTGAAGATCTCGGGAACCCATGGGAGTACCTCTGCTTCTTGTCCTATCCTTATAGTCTCGGAGGGAAAGGAGGGCCCTTCATGCTCCATTCGGGGGGAGGTAGAACAGGAGTTGGATAGGGATCTCTTTTGTCTACCTGCCGGATTGTTGGAAGAGAATCCACTGCTGTCAGATTCGGATCAGGGGGAACCTAATGAGGTGAGTTACTTTTCCCCAGCTGAGTCAGAGGACTCGGGGTATTTCCTCAGATCCAGTAAAAAGAAGATTTCGGGGGGCCTGGGGAAAAATTCACCACCTGCCAGGAAAGGGAGGGGCCGCAAGTCAAACCTACATAAGGCACAATCTAGGGCTCAAATAGATCTTCAGGAAGGGAAGCAACATTCCATTGAGAGGGAACTTAGAGCGGTGAATGCCCGGAAAAGTGCTAAGAAATGAAGGTTATGTCATTTAACTGCCGGGGTCTGGCTGGCCCAAAAAAGAAGACAGCCTTCATGAGGGTGCTTACTCTTGAACACCCTGATGTAATATTGCTACAAGAGACTTTAGGAGTTGGAGATATTGTTAAGGAGCGGTTGGAGGGATGGTTGGGTGGTTGGTACTTTGTTACCCTGGATGTTAGAGGGCGATTTGGGGGTCTTGCTGTAGGTTGGAAGAATAGCGGAGTAAAACTTATTAATGCTTGGGGATGGGACTCGGTTCTGGGTGTGGAAGTTCTTTCTATAGAGCTTGGTATTTCTTTGTCGGTGATAAATGTTTATGGACCTTATCTTAATCGAGCCCCCTTCTGGGACTCCTTGTTCAGAAACCCCCTTTTGGAAGGGGAATCGGTGATAGTGGGCGGTGACCTGAATTTTTCTGTGGGACAATCGAAGGTCTAGGGGCCACATGCACAAGTAGACTCTATGGCTGGATATTTTATACAAAAATTGGTGGAGAAAAACTTCTTGGATATAGAGCCCATCAAACTGAGAGCAACTTGGAGGAATAACAGAGGTGGGGAGGCCAGAGTTGCGAAGAGGATTGATCGTTTTCTGGTGGCTGAACAGTTGGTGGACAGGTTTTTCATGGTCAGATAGTGGGTAGGAAGTGGGGGTGCTTCGGATCACTTTCCTATATTTTTCAAGATTAAAAAGGGACCGGTTAATCCACCAAGCCCTTTGAAATATAATAAGAATTGGTTGAAGGATGACTCTTTTAAACAACTCTTCTTGGATCTTTGGAACCCATTC
>LPNX010775163.1:46048-70425 GCA_001517045.1 Pseudotsuga menziesii
CTCATTTCATCAGTTATTTAGTCATAATAACACACGCACCATCCCTATGTATTCATGCAATGCATCACAACATGTGCACCCATACTTATGTATGCATCTTTACAACATCTACTCAAACTTTTCATATGCATCCACTCAATGTATAATCACAAGATTTATAAAATCTCTTAATGCATATTCACTCAATTCTACCTTGTATTGATTCATTAATACTATGCATTCGAACATATTATGGCCTAACCATGACTACCTCATATGAGATGGACCACCTGTATTCACTTGGTTTGGTTATTAAATTCATAGCAACATTCACAGGGCATGATATATTTCTATATGAATGTAGTCTAAATTTTTAAACATCCACATGGTATGAGATCTCTTGCCTTCACCACTCCATGCCCCACCACACTATGGCAATATGTCGTTCATATGAATGCATTCATTCCTAAATGCATACCATTCGATGATTGCTAAATATGGTTCAATGGATTCTTACCCAATCCCCTTCCAACACTTATGCAATTATCATAATTAAACCATTACATGCATGGCTCTTACTTATGCCCTTGATATACCAGTTTAGTTGGTCTCTTATAGAAGATTGCAAAATTCTCTCACCAATTTCTTAATCATCGATTTGTTTCCTTATATCCTTTTCTTCATAAGGTGATTAGGATTCTGCAAAATCTTTAATGACATAGTTGTTAGCTGCATAACATTCACATGAATCATACACTACTTACCTTCACTTGGAAAAAAAATCATACATTGACAACTTTGCCCAAAACATATAATTTTCTTCACAAAGAATGACTATCTCAGGGGGATGACGGGGGTTAAGAGGGCTCGCCCCCTTGTTGCTTCCGCCACTGCAGGGCGGGTTGAGGGAAATGCCCTCATTTTTTTCTTTTGTAAATCTTTCAATTTTGTGAAATCTAGTGCATAACCATGCTACCATTTGTTCATTTTTCTAACCTTGCATATCTCACTGAAAAATGTGCTAAAAATATCTATTTCAGAGCAAATTTCATTTTCCTTCCGACTTCTCCTTCCGCTACGTCCGAGAAATTTTTGAATTTCACCCACTGTAGCGACTCCATATTCATCTTCCATCCACTGCTTCTAATTGGCTCCATCTTCATCTTTCTGCCGTCGCACATCGACTTGATCTTCAACACTCTACTACCGCACCTCGGATCGATATTCAAATTTATCCCACCGCACATCAACTTGATCTTAAAATTTCTTCCGCTACACATCAGCTCGATCTTCAAATTTCTTCCGCCATACATTAGCTCTATTTTCAAATTTCTTTCACCAAACATCGGCTTGATCTTCAAGTTTCCTCCACCGTCGTCGGCTCGATCTTCAAGTTTCTTCCATCGTCGTTGGCTCCTTCTTCTTTTTGTGCCCACCGCTAAGCCAACACTTAGATGAATTTTATTTCTTCCTTTGTCTTTTATATTTAGTATAAAAAATATCAGCATTCACCTACCATTGCGGCTCGGGGCCCAACTTCCACCCAATGTTGCATCTTGAAGCCTGACTTCCACTTGCTATTGCTGCTTAAAGCCCAACTTTCTCCCGCTATTGCAACTCGAAGCTTGACTTCCACCTGCCGTTGCAGCTTGGTTCTCAGCTTCCACCCATCACGCATCAACTCTTCTTAGCTAACATGGAACAATTTTCACACTTATAAAAAAAAATTCTTCTTGTCAGCTCCATCTTTCCCACGAGGCCATCATTTCGGCTCGCTTTTATCTAATCCAGCTGATGTATCAGCTCATCTTCAATCATCACAACCGACAAGGGAGATTCCTCTTCCAACACTTAGAAAAATTTCTACTATGGATGTTTTTAGCTGGACAAATAAGTTGGTTCTTCATGGCCCATTGAGGGGATCTACCTTCTGACGATGATCTTTCCGAAGCTACTGCTAGGTTGGAGAAAATCCAAACTTTCTCCTGATGAAAACCTTGTCGAACTGCCCATCATTATGGAAGCATCGATCTCATTGGATCGTCTCTTGCGAATTCAGCTGCCGCCATGGCTACCTTTAGGAAACACAGAGACCACTGCGGCTTGCTTCTTATAACCCAACAAATATTGCAGCGATCTCAACCGCCACATGAGAATATTCAACAATTAGAAAAAAATTAGAAATTTTTATGTATGTCATCTTTTTCCTTCTGCTGAGCACAGAGGTTGATCCTGCCTCTTTCAGCTATTCATCTTGGCCCATTGAGGCCCAATACATCAACCTTAGGATTTGATACCACACTATCATGTCCCCACCCCTCTACTCGGTGGAGAGGACGCATCTAGCATTATCAACCCGAGAAGTATAATCCCCATGAACATAATATATAAAAAAAATTGCCTTGAATAAAACATTCATATGTATAAACAGATGCATAATGCAATATACAATGAAAGCAAACACATTAATCCAATACATTCTATTCAAGCATTTAACGTGTTCATATAATTTCATAACAATATACAGTCGCGAAAATAAAATATAAGGGATTACTTATCTTTGAAAGAATCTTGTCCTACAACCATCTATGTCACTGCAATGTTCCTCCCAACAATAGGCAAGGGTGCTCTTTAATCTCTCAGCAACAATTCCACCCCCGAGCTGGGCATGGTTTCCCTAAGGAATAAGAAGCACTAGCATATTTTCCCCATATCCAAGGATACATTAAGACTCAGTTAAGCCAACAAAGTTGGGTTTACCAGACTCACACGGGGAGTGGGTTACACTTTATCCAAAACACATGAGACACATCCAAGCCAACATATGGGTTTATCAGGCTACTAGCCAAGCCATCCATCCAATTGGGTTTATCAATTTAGATTCCACACGAGGATGCACACACAATGATCTCATTCTGGGATCAACAAAACATGACAAAGGCCAAGGATTACACATGCACATAATAATTTATGAATTTTTGAGCATTGCCAGTGACTGGCTGACTACTGCAAAATACCAAAATGAAAAACGTTGTTGGTCAATTCATTAAAAAACACCAAATCGTATTCAGGGAATTCCTATTTAGGAAAACGACTAGAAGACTAGAGAAAAACATGAAAGAGAACAATGTTGAATAGAAAAACTAAAATCGTGAAAGAAAACAGATTCACATAACTGGAGAGAATCATCCAAAGTTCAGAGACATAGTGGTTTTGCCTTTTGCATGAATGAAGATTGGGATCCCCAAAAACGTTACCCCCAGTCAAAATCGTGAGGGCAAGATGAAACGTCCATGCATAAGGGAAAGGTGGATGTTTTGTGTTTTCTTGCTCAAGAAAATTAAAAAAAAAATGTTTTTCCAAAAATGGTGCTCTTCCCATTTCAAATTTCTTCCCCACTCTTCCAATCCCCCACTCCTTTACCCTTAGGAAAATCATGCACCCATCTCATTTAGTTGCGTTCACATAGTTGGCTGTAGGTTTTTAATTAATATTTCAATTTTAACATACTACCCAACTTTTAATGTTCAGCTGGCATTAAATATCACCAGCCCAACCTTAATTGCCGAAGCATAACACTAAATCAATGGTGGGGCTTTTTCCTAGCTCCACACCATGATTATTTACATCATTTTATTAAATGCAAATGGGGTGAAAACCGAGGTGTTACAATATGCTTATACTTTTCATTAAAATATTCATGTTCTACATGGTATCTACAACAGCATGTGTTCCTCGAATGTACCATGGTTTACATTTTTCAAAGGACCTTTGGCTCATGTTCAATTGTGTGTTCTCATTCCTGAATCTCTCATATATTTTAGTTTGTGTCATTTCAATGAAGTGTTTGACGTGGGGTTCACGTTCAATAGAACCTTTTCTCAACTTTAGCGCATCTCTTTGGTTAGATGAAGGTCTAGTATAATCATGCCAGAAATTTTGTACTAATTCCTTAACAACATCAATTAGCTTCATATCTCTATGAGGAAACTTGCCGACAAAATACCAATAATCTTATCCACCTAGAGTCTCAATGTTCTCTTATAACATAGTACTTCTTAGTAGTTTTTCTATTTAATTTAAGTATGTGAGAAGTGTGTGACATGAGGCTATGTTGCCTTGTGGACTTGCTTACATCTGATTTTGATAACACACAATGAGCCGCACAAAGATCTTTAGTACAAGATGTCTTCCCAATCACATTAAAACCATATTGGATATTTCTAACAATATAATAGTTAGCCTTTGAACTTCTAACCATCTTTATGCCCAGAATTCTCCTAACAACAACTAAACAATTTGACTTTAACAAACATAGTAATAATTGACATTTACCTACATTGCCTTTGGATTCAAAATATTCCTTCATTAATTTGCTACATTTCCAATCGATAGTAATCATCATCATCATTGTCATCATCATCATTGATGATGATGATGACATTCTTTCAATATTATTTAAAAATAATTGGTCCCTGGAATTTGAGTACCTCAACTATTTGTTGATCTCTCCTAAAAAAAGGTTGCATTATCAAATGTTAGCATGTTAACATGTCAATTAGAATTGATCCTCTAAAAGTTGGAGAAACTCCAATTGAGATGATTAATCATGCACTCATGGATCCAAATGGGTCAGTGTATGTATCTTGGTTGAGCCACATAATTATAAATGAATAATGGTGCATACAACTAACTTGAAACTGACATAATTCTAGTGTTTTTACCTTAACATATCATACATATTTTCTCATAACATAATTTTTTTATTATTATAAAACTGAGAAAATAGCTTCATTTATAAAAATGGAACAAAGCTCCAAGCTCGGTACTCTAAGAAACTCAACAAACCATATGATTCATGGTATCTTCCAAAATGGATATAAATAACCTACAAACAAATATATGAATATCATAAGCTAGATATGAACAAAACAATGCGATGCAATTAAGCTTCGCTTATAAACTTTTTTTAATTGTTAAGTCATCACCTTTTGCAGTGCCCCATTTTTGTGATAGACTATAAACTTTGACTATAGATTATAGATTTGATCATGAATATTCTTTGCAGGAATTTAGTTTTGAATGACCTAGTTATGTGTGGCTTAGGCTTAGACTATGTGATGCTTTATTTTTGGAATATTTGGTTTTGGATGATCTAGACCAGTACATGTTGTTGTCTATGTGATAATGATGATGACTCTATATGATTATCTTATGAAAGACATGTTATGATTTCATTGATAATTATGATTTGATGTTAGTGTGATAGAGAACTCACATGATTGTGATATGATGTGATGTTGATCAAATGCTTATATGTTTTTGTTATGATTTTATGATGATTTAGATGTTTACATTATTCGAAATGTAAAAAAATGTTGATTAATATTTATGTTTATATAAATATCATGTACTCTGATGAGTTATCGAGTGTGACATGTAGATCAGGTACATGCAACACAAGTAGGCATAAATACATCATAGACTCATAATGAGTTGTAAGTTAGTGATATGTGTTGATAATATGGTAAACAAATATATGCTTATGTTGAAATCTTGGTAAAATATTTGATGCATGTAATGTGCATAGACTCTAGATGAGTTTGTTACTTTGATAGGTGATGTCAAGCTATGATTCATATTTTTATTAGAAATCTTCTTTTAAAATATTTGATTTGTGTGGTGTTTACATGTAGGTGTCATATGTGATTGCCAATCGGTCCACATCATGGGATGTGGCTAAACATGATACAACTAAGTCTATCCAATGTCAACACGATGAGTATGATTAGAGAGAGAGAGAGGCTCCAACTCATTAGGTTCCTGCTACCATGACGGCAGGTTGTGGTATAATCATTCACAAGGTACATTTTAGGAGGGTGCACAACAAAGACTCGGTCTTATTCCCTAGGAACCACTATCCCTCATCACGGTAGGCAAGTAGAGTTAACAACAGCTCAATTGTCATTGACAAAACAACACTCAAGGGAATATATGAAGGGCATGTAGGAAGCATGGCTCCTTGAAATTCATGTTCACCCCGAAAATGCGACAACTAATTATTTGTAATCATTGGGCATGGAAAATAGAATTAATATAAGTATTAAATAAATATAACTTGGATATATATTAAATGAAAATTAATTAATTAATTAATTTTAAGGCAATAGATAAATTAGTATCCATACTAATACTAATAATATAATAATTTTAATAACAATAACAATATAATAAATCTTATAAAAATTAAATAATAATAATAAATAAATAACAAAATAAAAAATTATAAAAATATAAACAATCAAAGTTGGGTGAGATTTAAAAAAGAACAATAACAAGATTTGGAAAAAAAAACTAAAGCATATAATAATAATAATAAAACACAAAGAAAAGGAAAAAAAAAGAAAGAAAGCGAGAGAATGAGAATGAGGTGAGTGATTATTAAGAAAGAAAATAAGCATCACACTCACATTTTTTTTCTTTTCTATAGAGTTTTGGAGATAGCTTGGGCTATGAATCCTGTGAAGATGAATGCTTGAAATGTGGTTCAATATGATGCAACTAGTAATATGATTTCCCTCATTATTGAGTCTCTTATCATAATTTATTAGCTAGTAGAGTATGGATAAGAGTGCGAGGGAAGAGGAGTACCCTAGGGTATGGTAGCGAGAAAAACAGTGGATCATTTTGGATTGGAAATCTTAAGAATTATCGTTACAGTGGATTCAATAGCTACGTCCATTTCAACTAAGTGCTCATCCTTTGGAATTCTAATGATTGACAAGTGAGTTTCAGTTGTTCAAATGCAATATAAAATTCTGAAATTGAGTTGCTTGAGAATGAATTCAAAATTTTATATAGATATACTTGGTTGTAGATCATGTAACATTTAAGGAAATTTTTATTTATTTCTTGATATGGATTATAAAACAAATTATTTCTCATAAGATTTAACCATTTCCCTTAATACGAGAGGTTTCCAGAATCATCGTAATTTCATCTTACTTCCCATGTTCTTTAGTTATGTTCTTTTGCAAAAAGATGGCCTGAAGGACAACCCTAATCTCTCAGTACCTCTGCTGGAAAGAGGTGGATGTTATTTTAAAATGCTCAGCCCTCTGTGTATTTAAAATGTCTTCTTGTTGTATTCATAAAATGATTGTATTGATTGTGAGAGAGGGACGCAACTCCGCTAATTGTTTGATTACTGTTTATCCTCTATGATATCTGTATTTTTATTATTCACTTATTTTTGGGAAGGGCGCACTACACCATGGGTGAGGACACATATCAGTATAAAAAAACCTGGAAATTCACCGATTATTTATATGATAATGAGAAGAAAATTTTAAAGTATTGACACTTGCAATTTGGTTTTTGTATCATTGACAGAGTTTGACTTGGACATGTATCCCAACCTGAAACCTTGAAATGGGCTGCATACAAAATAGATAGAACCATGGGCTTTCTTTTTCACAAATGAAGTTTGTCTCAGCACTAAGGCTGCTCGATTGGTCGGGCTCCCCGACACTTGAATGATGTTTATTGTAGTTGTGCAAGGATATTCCAATAAATAGCGCATGACATTGGAGGAAGATCTAATTCATCATTGAATTACTCATTAGAAAACTTAATAAATTGAGATTTGCTTAGTTTCTTTTTATTGTAATTTATAAAATATGTTTATATATATTTCCATACAATAAAAGCACTAGTTTTAGTGTTATTAGAGAGAGAGAGAGAGAGAGAGAGAGAGAGAGAGAGAGAGAGAGAGAATGCTAGCTTTAGTGTTATTGAATGAATGCTATGTAGTTTATATGCATTAGCTTTATCTTATTATTCCCTGCAAGTAAGGAATATTGTAATCCACTAGGTTTTGATAATAGTGCATCACCAAACACAATTTTTTATGCTATGGTATCTGTATTGATTCTATGGTTACAGTTTGCAGATCATGTGCATTCTTCTTTAGATGTCCATTATTAATCAATATAAATTTTTAATATGATATTATGTTTAAATTAAAAACAGAATCATACATTATTTATTATGATATAATACACATGTGAATTATGCAATGTCACATTAATTAGTTAATTACAACACTTATAAATAATATAAAGTACAACCATATAAGTTTTAAACCGCACAAATTATATTATATGAAATGTCAAGTATTACAATAAATATGAGTTTTCTCAAAAACTGTCTCCATATAACTTTACATGAAAATCATATACTACATCGATGGATTTTCAAAATATTACAATGGCTCAACCATCCAACTTGTACTTGGTTGCTAAGCTATACTTAGATCCCACAACAACTTCAATTAACCCATACTTAGCAGCTTAAAAGTCTCATCAACAGGCTCTTCATACTCAATGGAAAAGCCTCAACAAGAGAATCTTCATACTCAATGGCCCACTTAGTTAAGTTCACTCCTGCAAAATCCAATAAAAAAATCTCACTTGTAAAGTAGAAAAACAATGAACTGTAAAGTATAAAAACAATGAAGAAAATTATTTATAATGTTCAATAGCTAACAACAATAACCAAGTTCATGTGCAAAATAGGAAAGTCTAATCTAGCATTAGGATTATCACCTTCTCTCTAGCCTGTGGAGTACCAATTGTGATAATGCAACCAATGGTGGGATAGCACCTTCTTACAAAGTTATAGCACGAAACCTAATGCTATTTGTACAAAGTTGCAGCAAAGCAGGAATTCCCACTACCTCAACCAAAATAGGAATGCCCCCCTCCTCAACAATTTCATATCGACCTTCATGAATGGTTGAAAGATTGGACAATACAACAACAACCTTGTCTACCATTCTAGTTGTAGGGTCCATTGGCTCAATAAGAGATTTTATGGCTTTGGCCCTCACTATGCGAGCCTTGTTGTCATGATAGATAGAAATATTAAATAGAGCAGTGTCATCATCCTTCTTTCCTTGAGGAGTGCCATCCCTAAGAAGATACACCAAAGGTTGAATAACACCTGATTGACCAATACTGATTTTATTTTCTTCCATGACTGAAAGACTAAATAATGTTGTGGAAGCATTCTCTCTTGCTTCATGATTTACTATCTTGAGTACATATATCAGTGGATCAATATCCCCAACAAAAACAATTTCATTCTTGTTGTTTTTATTGATAGATAAGTTCAATAAAGTAGTAACAACATTTTATTGGGTCTTCAAGTCAGAAGAATGTAGCAGTGCTATCAAAGGCCTGATAACTCCACAATTTTCAATTATGATTTTGTTTTCCATGTTATACTTAGCAAGGAGACCTGACTCTGCTGCAGCTCCTCTTTGTACATCAATTATATTGATAGATTCTAGATACTATATCATTTTCTCAACTTGTAGTTGAATGCTTTGATCTTCACCCCTTGGACCTGTTGTGATTGTACAAAAACTGCAATATAAGATGTATAGTTGTTTCACCAGATAAAATTCCTTTAATCTTCACTAGTCTTTCTACATACATTGTTTCTATTGCATCCAATTCAATATCAGCTCCATTGGGAACAATGACACCATCTATCATTTGGACATCGTCAAAGGTATCCATTACAACAAGTGTTTGAGCCAAAATAGTGTTACCACTATTAGAAACTTCACCCTGTAGCCCTAAAGATTGTCCAACAGCTGCACCTCTGGTGCCTTGATGCTTGGGTTCAAGAAGTTGATTTATAACATTTATGAGGAAATCCTGATCCTCATTTTCAAACAAATCAAATGCTATTTGAAAGGAAAACAAGGAATCATCCTATAAAGATATGAGCAATTAGATTGATTTCAACTATATATAGTGAAACATGCAACCAATTATCTGTCTAAGCTCAATTATTATCAAGATGTATGAAACAATGAACTTTATCAAGGTGTTTACCAAAGCATAGCCATGCAAATAGCATGAAAACTTTCCACTACAAAAAATGCCAATAATTCATTTCTTCAAAAGTAGATGCATGAAATGCTTCAATACATTTGTAATTCTCTCTTGGTACTTTCTTCCAAAAACAAATATTTGAGAGACATGTTTGACCTTTGGGCTGAGATCACCAACAAAAATGTTGTAGTGACCTAAAAAAAAAAACATTTATGTTGCAAACTTTGAGAAAAGTCAGGTAGACAACATTACTATCAAATTTCAATAATGGAGATGAATGACATCAATAAGATTGCACCAACTGCATAATTAATACTGGCCCTACAATTACATAAAATGGCATACCACAAATCTTGATTACTTGAATTAAAGAAAATAATCAAGAAAACATTGACAAAACTTTTAACTTGATGTGTCTTCTCTTTGCACACACGCATAAGCCCAATTAACTTGGCTGGTTAAATTTGCATAGTCGTACAAGATTGATCGGCCACTTCTACTTATGCAGTAATAACAAAATTAGTAAACAAAATGAAAAGAAGAAACTTTTGTAGTGAAAAATGAGCCTTACATTTGTCTTCCATTAAGCCTTGAAATGGAGTTTACAGTTGGTTAAAGTAGTTCACAAACGCATAGGATGACTACAAATAAGGAAATCAAATGGTTAGCTTATTTTCAAAATTTAATAAGGACCTCGAATTAACAAACCATATAAAATTATTTAACACTATCGAAATTAGCTTCACTAAATTGTAGATTGTTCACCTTCGACTCCTCAACTATATTGAAGTTTCAAAAGGAACGTTTGTATTTTTTACATTTATTTATAACTAAGATGGATCCATGCTAGTTCATTTTTTAATTGGTTTTCAACCTGATTGTGATCGAAGCACAAATTATTAACAAGGAAGAGAAACAATAACTAGGGAATAACTATAATAAATAGTATAGTACCTTTTCCTTTATAATAAGCTTGCATCCCTCTATTGGACCAATACTAGTAAACACCTAGAGCTGCAATAAGGATTTATGTGACAATTACATGTATGTTACCCACATATCTACATCAGTGGCAATAATTTCATTAGATACATGAACAAGCAACAACAAACAATGAGAATCAACATTTATATAGAGACACCAGATTTTTTAATATCATACTTATAAAAAACAAAAGCAAACATCAATAAAATAAAGAACTTTTCAGTTAA
The DNA here is from genome assembly GCA_001517045.1 of Pseudotsuga menziesii. NCBI lineage: Eukaryota > Viridiplantae > Streptophyta > Pinopsida > Pinales > Pinaceae > Pseudotsuga > Pseudotsuga menziesii. The sequence continues at coordinate 57,144 of LPNX010775163.1, forward strand.
ATTTCCCATTTGCATAGTAAATACTAAAATTTTGCACAAAACACAAAAAAATGGTCATAATACCTGGTATGCAATGCATAAGTAGATCCTCGAATAATAAAAAATAAAGAAAATAAAAGTCGTAAATGTAGAAAAAAGCCATGGATAGTGCACTCACACAGTGTGCCATGCACTTAAATCAAACCCACGTGGAAAATTTCCACTTAGAATTGGCTAAATCTACAAAAGGTTGTGACATTAGTTCTAAATGGAAATGTCTTTTCTTTTCATAACCTCATCATGACAGGAGCTTGTTTTGATGTCCACAACAACCACTTCCATATGGAGATTATGCTCAAGTTTCCCAAGTTAAAATCCACATAGGCCTCCACAAAACCAAACCTACAAATCAGGTTTTCCCAATGGTTTTCATAATTCCTTGAGGTTGAAAACATGTGCATGTGATTACTGATTTGAGATTGAATACAAAAATATAGACATTTGAGATTGACTTGAATCATGAATAATAATCCATGGGAAACAATCCGAGCAAGCAACACATGGACTAGTAGATCAACACAACAAGGGTATTTATTCAAACCATATAATTTTATTATAAATGTGTCATATGTGGGACTAGTATAGAAGAAGAATTTACTTCTCATGCAAGGAATCTCTATCCCTTCCAACTTATTTACAAGCCAACAAAACATAACTCTATCTTCTAATATGAAATATGTAATTTTTATTTAAAAGGTCCATTCGAGCATGCACAAGGTTTACAACTTCGAATTGGTGAATGTGTTGATCTATTCTTGGGTGTACAACATTTTGAAAATAACTTGTACTCGGCAATGGTGAACTCTTGGGAATATGCATCAATTACCTCCTAATGTATGGGAAATCCACTTTTTTGGTTGTATTACACTCTTTAAAGCATTGGAATTTATTGATAGTGTATTGCTCAGAATAATTTTTATTAGCCTTCTTATCATTGTTTTTGGGTGTATTTGCCTCAAAACTCAAGAGAAATCACCTTTCCTTACTGAAGATAATTTACCAAAAATCAAGAGAATTTACCTCTAAAAAATGTGAGTTTGTTTTCCTATAATGCACTAATCACATCACCAAGAGCTGAGAGGGACACATATTGCATTCCCTTCCTCCATAGTTTGACTTATGGCATGCGTATTTAGCAAACACTCACTTCCACTGGTATATATTACTATGCTAAAAATTATTCTGTCAATTACATCCTTCTACTAGCATCTATAGTTTTCATAGCAAATTTTTTATAAACTTAACCACCTCCAAGGATTTTCTTTTCAATAATAGTATTCAATGGCCTATGTGTTACTACTCTAAAAAACACTCTTTTAATTACATTATTTTACAACATTTATATTTTTCATGACATAATTTCTACCGGTAAGGACACCTCTAGGTGTTTTTAAGTGTGCAAACGGCCAGAACTTCCAACCTACTTGTGAAACAAACAAAGCATTTCCAGCTCCACCTTAACAAATGACACAAAATGTGTGACAATATATTAACCTTCCTAGACAAGAAAGAACAATGGTGTGAAAATAATAGTAATATCTATTATAAACCTTCAATAATCATGCCAAAGAGGGTAATATGCTTCATAGGAAATAGTACTAGACCATATCTCCCACTTGTACTTAAGGAAAAATTTCATCTCTTACCATCGGAACTGGCCAAAAGTTAGCTTTCAATTCACCAAAAATATTGGCTCATGACTCAAATCACAGCAAACCCAATATTGTAAAATAATTACTCTTACAGAGTCAAGTCCATACAGTTTGGTCAAATGCCACCTTTTCTAGTACTACCCACCAACCCTAGAAAGGAAAAATAACATATATAACCATAAATGGTTGTACACCTATTTGTAAGGGACCAAAAAGAGGATTCAAATTAAAACAAGTTCCATATGGTGAGAATGTCAAAAAATGGAAGTAGGTATTACCTCACAAAGATGGTAATAATAATGTGACAAAGGGCCATGAAAGGAAAACCCAACAAGGACATATCTGAACATCCAGATTCTATTGAATTTGAAAAGTTGCTTTCCTTCATAGCACCACCAATCCATGACAGTAATTATTAGTCTGCAATATGTATGTCTACAATGTAATTGGTTTGATATAAAGAATGCACCAATTGCATAATTAATTTCTTATTGTCACTGAATATGCACTTATATTTCAAATGTGTTACCTAAGAAATCGAATCTCCCAAGGAATAAACAACCCTTCCTATCACCATTTTTTCCAAAACAGAGTTTGGTTTCAAGGTCTCTTCATAAGCAATCCAATTATGCACGAGTGCATATCTGACAATCTCAAAAAGGGTCCATCCCTGACAACAACAATACCAAATCTATTAGAACATGAAAATATTCAATTTGCTAAAGCAAAGTTGACAATCAAACACCATTTTTTTAATGGCATAAAACAACAGGCATGGATTACATGCCTATAAAAAATTTCAGGAGTCATCTTGTTTTGTTGGAATATAGTTATAGAACTTAAATAGCGCATTATATAAAAAATTTAAATAGTTAAGGACTGACATTGCAAGATATCTTTAACAGCTAAACAAATTAGGGGCCTTACCTAAACATAGAATTGGAAGGGTTGATTAGGACATTACTCACTAGTTGGTTGGGGTGACCAGTGCAGGAAGGGGAAAGGGGGGTATTAATGTGAAACCAAATACCAACATATGGATATTCCATGGTGGTAAGATAGAATGAAACATCCCATAGATAACAATTTCAAGGAAAATATGATCCAAAAGGAATAACAATGAAACCATCAGTGATGTTAGTACTGGAGTGTGGGAGGATGCTATCACATCAACCCTAAGACCTGCTCCCGAATGCCAGCTTCCAGATTAGCAAATATTTTGGTGCATGAACCAACAAAGGATCAACCCTTCGTTATTTGAGTGTTCGTTGGGTGGGAATATACAATTGCTTAGAAACTTTGAGCTATCCTAGGGTTTTGGATGATAAAAATAAATAGTTGAGAAATAAGTCAATCTACTTTTGCATGATGGATGGTGAAAAAATGAGATTTAGTGCTATTTCTTATCAAAATATCCATAACCCAGCATGAATTAACACCGTATTTTCAAGGCCTTACAAAAAATCTATGTACTATGTAGGTTCCTTTCAGGTAGTAAGGTTCTTCCCAGTAAGGCCTCAATAAACACCCAATAAAGTAACCTTTCAGTTAGGACCAAACCGGTAATGTTTTATGGGAACAAGTGTTTGGATTTTGGTTTCTGGTTTATTCATGTTTTGATGACATGGTGATTACACTAAAATTATTTTAAAAGTAAAAGTAGATGATATTGTCTTCGGTCATGATCTCATGAATATGTGTGTTTTCTCACTTTTGGATAAATGTCTAGGAGTGAATTTACAAAACCATATTTGGTAACATTGTTCTGAATCAGATTACTGCATCCCAATTATTTTTCTGGCATTCATCAAGAAAAGTGTTTCTAAAGGAAACTCTACCATTTTTACTTAAATTACAGGTTTTTATTTTCGTTACTCTATGTTCTACAATGTATTCTATGAAGTGATGGTGTTAGGATAAGTCAAGAAAAATTAACTAGAATGCATGTGTTTTCGTACAATTATTAAAGACTATGTATGCTGAGATTTTTATGGGAATTTCATCTTGCAAAAACATGTGAAGTAATCTATGTAATTATATAAGGTTTGTAGTAACCATAACTTGAAAGATGGATGGAATATAGAAGGCCGGTGCAATCTTCACTTCTATGAAAAAATAATACTAAATTCCCCTATTACACACCAGTATTTTAAACAATTTTTTAAGTTGCAAACTTTAGAGTAAAGGGATCTTGGAATGATTGCATAAATATGTATGTGCAATTTGACAGTCAAAATCCAAGTTTGACCAGAGGACAATTTAAGGATCATCAAGTTCAGCCTTGGGAGGTGGAGCACCTGAAGCACATGTTAAGTGATTGGCCACAAGAAAACCCTACAAAGTTCCCTTCATTTTGTCAATATAAGCATAGAAAGGCATGCAACCAGTGATCATGAGGAGTTGAATAGAGTGGAATTTCCTTATTTTCCCCAAACCTCCAAATGGAATTGATGCTAAGAAATGACAAATGACAAAAAATGTTTATTTCTGTGAATCCCCTAAGAACCGTCAAGCATGGTTAAACATTTTTAGACTCCACCAATTACTCGAGAAGCCACAGATTGGCACCAACTAGCTAAACCAATGATCACACATATGCAAATGATGACATGTAAGTTGTATATCCAACCTCAAAGTTCGGTGGAACTACAAGTGGAATTGGTTCGACCCATAGGGGTGGAACAACATTGTAGAACTAATAAATTTGGAAAAAAATGTCAATAAGAAATCTAATATAGAAGCATACATCATGCTTAAAAACCACATTCACGGTTAACCAGAGTAGAAGCAACAAACTTGACACGCCGAAGCAGAAAACCATAAATATTTCTCTTTGATGATCAATTTTTTCTACCGAATTAGTGTCTGGAATGTCTTCCTTCTTATGCGCAATTTGATCTAGCCATGCATTAACCCATTATATCCTCCTCCACATTCTCCTCTCGCACGGTGTCGTGGATTCCTAATTTCTCATGCCTATGCGTCGCATTGCCAGGGCCAACTATGACCTTCAATGAATCCAATAAGGCTAGATGTGAATTTCTGCAAGAACATAGCATTTAGATACCTTCAAAACATGAATTGAACCCTTCCCATGGATCGACAATGTCCTATTGGCATTCACAATATGTTCAATAAAGAACCCTAGGTTTTGTGTCATTTTGAAAAAGAGAGGAAGCCAAATCCGGTGAAATCAAGTGCCAAATTGAACAATTGAAACACTTCAAAATGCTGAGAGAATAAAAATTGCAAACTAGTTGTGCCCCAAAAATAACCCAGCTAACACCATGAAAAACCTTTACGCCCAATTCCAAATCCAACTCCAATAGTCATGGTTATGGAATTGCTGATCTAGTTTACCGCTCTCAATGCATATACAGAACAGTATTGATCTAGTTTACCTCTCTCAGTGCATATACAAAACACTTTCCCTCAGTTTCATTTTTGGTGTTGGTCTCAAGGGCTACTGCCCATACCTCTATTAGTGCCTCAAAGAGTACACAGAATGAAAAATAAAAACACGTGTAAGGGTGTTAATTTATATATTTATTTTATTTTAAAATTATTTAAAATTACTTATTAATCTCACAATTAAGGTTTGGAAGGGAGAGAAATATGTCCCATCATTAGTATTGCCAACCAATGAAAAAATAGAATTAACAAATTTCAAATATTCAAAAAAATAATTTTAACTTTACAAATAGATTATTCTTTAAAACTATAGAAAACCTTTTAAAAGAACAAACAAACTAATTAAAAGTCAATGCACATTTTGACCAGGTGACAAGTATGGTGGCAGGGACTAATAACCAAACCTAAATGAAGGATAAATAAATTTGAAGAAAATAACAAAAATGATACCCAAAAAATTTAAACCCCATACCTACGTTTCTTGAGTCATCTCTGCACGTGAATGAGGAAAATGATCAAATAATAAAAATTATACTAAAAAATCCAAACCTCATACCTATGGTGCGGTTTCTTGATGCCTCTTTACACGTGAATGAGGACAAAGAGGAAATAATAAAAATGATACAAAAAATCCAAACCCCATAGTGTGTTGCAGTTGTACCTCTCCTTCTAGGTTTCAACCTCAAGATGCAACTCAAAATGAAAATGAATACTTTGTTATGTTTTGTTTTTTGTTTTCTTATTCTATTTATGTTTTGTGTTTTCTTATTTTATTTTTGTTTTGTGTTTATTTTGTTTTGTTTTATTTTATTTTATTTTTCTAAACCATATTCAGTGTGCCAAAAATATTTTCAATTTAAAAAAATTATTTTTTACATAGTGGTAAAATTTGTGGCGCCAAGACTATTTGTGGCGTAAAGTTTACTAAATTCTAACTCTACAGATGGATTCAGAGACCCCTCTCTGAATCCATATGCAGAGTTAGAATTTAGTAAAATATACAAATTCATTCTCAAATTTGTAATGTTTTCCATTGCCGGAGTGACACAACTAAAAATGACCAAATAAATAACCAATTGTCATTTGGTCGTTTGTACTCTACATATCCCGTGATCAAATTTAGTCATTTATCTTGGTTTTTTTTAGTTGGATTTTATCATGTGACCAAAATTGGTCATTTATCTTGGTCATTTTTAGTTAGCTCACTTATAATTATCAATTTGGTCATGTATCCCTTTAAAAAAATTGTGGTGAGCAAAATTTTTGGTCTCATGGTCACTAATCTCACATTTTCCACTAGTGTTCACATCACTCCCTTCAGCACTTCCGATACTCCATTGATCAACATTGCATTTGACCACCTCATGAGCATGCCTCTTTCCTACATTGAAATTGATAATCCATTAATACACAATCCATGTGACCATCTCATCATCACTCTCTATGTCTGTGAACCCTCAAATATTGTTTTTTATATCATTAAGTAAAAAAAATTAATGCACAAATGCACATGCAAAAAATGCATGTTCCCTTCTCTAAAGCTATCAACCAGCCCAATTAATCTTTTACTAATGGAGTAAAAAAACGTCATAATTTTTTCTTCATAAATAGGTTATAGTTTTCTTTTCTTGGTTTTAGAAAGAGGTAGTCCCTGTTTTCTACTTTTCTAAAGGAGACAACCAAACATAACAGTCATTTTTTCTTTGTTGGTTTGACATTAACCTTCTTACACATAAAATGTATTCCCTTAAGTAGCTTTCTCTTGTTGGAAGAGGGGCATTTAAAGGTCTCTTAAACATTTATTTTCATGATATCTTAAAAAATACTTATTGCCAAATTAAATATAATTACATGTAAACAAATATGTTTACATCTACAAAACAACTAACATAAAAGGTCTATGCTCTTCTTCTATTTTTTTAGCACACATTTACTAGAATATGTAGTACTTAAATTACTTTTAATGATTACTTATCCAATGTCCATTTATTATTTCTGCATTCACTTAAAGTAATTATCCTTTTTTTGAGAAACAAAATCTTCCTTATGTGATGTTAATTGATTTTGAAGTGTGTTAAGCTTTGTTGTTTCAAGTAAAACAATTGAATCATAAGTATGAAGTAGATAAATTAATTCATAAATATATACATGTTGGAAATAACTTTTACTTATGCAAGTACCAACGTATCACATCATCAATTTGGATTTTCTTGTTATACAATGATGACAAAAAAAATGTATACATATCTTGAGAGAAAGAATATAGTAAATCCCTTTGCTAACTTGTAACTATTCTCTTGTCTTCCTTTTGTAAGTTGATTCCCTTAACTTGAAGTATAACACAATGGTTGTAGCATGTTTTTGGGGTGTTTCCTCATGGATACTACATACCTAGGCTATCCTTTTTTTGTCTTTCTTTTGGCTTGAACATTCATGTGGTTATCTTCTCCTGACGGGATTTTCCTGTTTGAATCATTCTTCCTTTGTGTTTTACTTCTTATGCCTTGCACATGTCTATACATGTATGTCTTAAACCCTTGATCGTACATCAAAATTAGTGTTAGGACTAACCATATGACCTTTCATGCCCTATTATAAATCAACCTAAGATTTATTTTATTTTATTAGTAACTATACTACAAATTAGGGATTACCTAAGGGACTTTTCTAGAAGGGTTTCAAATATTTTACATTTTTCTTTCACTCCTCCATTTGTATGTGGCACCTGGGCAAGAGAGAAAATCATATCTACTCCTCTTTCTATTGTAGACTTGTTTGTTGCTCTTTTGCTTTAAGAGCTTTCTTTTGCTTAACGACCATGGTTACTTCTACTTTTCCTTGACGCCTAGGTTTATTTATGATCTTGGAGTAGGCCATGAAAACTATGTTTAATCATGGGGTGATTGTCGATACCTCTCCAGAATTCGTCCTCCCTTCCTATGGCCCAAATTCCACATGTGTCCTTCTGCATTATTTTAGACTTGTGTCCTTTAGGATCTTCATCTTCTCTGTTTGGATTTCTTAAAGTCTGCAGTTTCTTTCGTTTCAACGAATGCTTCTTCCCCACACCAAAGCGGTTTATTCCACTTCTCCGGTGGGATCTCTTCGCACCATGGTTTCTTCTACTCCTCTGGTAGTATACCCTCACTTTAGATGGTTCTTATAAGTTATCCAATGGACTCTCCTTTGCTTGATGCTTGTCATCCTAGTCACAATAGAGTTGAACCTATTGAACCCCAAACTAAAGGTGATAGATAGCTTGCTTTGAATTTTTCTCCAACCCGCACTAAGGAGTTTTGTAACAACTACTGATGCCTCAACCATCTAATTTCTCTTCAGTACTTTCATTGGGTAGACAGACTCCACGGAAATATAAGATGGAATTGTCCTTTTTCACATAACCCATTCATGGGGGTCACTTGACATTGTGTCAATCCAATGCCCCTCCCTAGTGCATTTATTGTGTTTTGCATTTCCATTCAATTTGTTGATCTCAAACTGCCAACACTTTGTAGATAGATCAACTTCACACACTTTCCAATACTTGGGTTTGCAGAAACAAATTGCATTCAACCTATTTGTACTAAAGATTCTACATGGAAAAATATTTGATCTAACGATTCTAAACAATTGGGAAATCTGTAGAAATACATGTATTATGTCTGTTATGTCTTCATTGTCTATTGTTTTCTCGAACTTCTACTTATATATTCCAAGCAGATGTGCATGGATCCTTTGACTTGTGTTTTTGAAATATGAAATCAAGTTAAAGAGGCTATTTTTAGCCTGAATAGTTTGAATTCTATCGTATTCCATGCATTATTTTGTAAGAAAAAATGTTGTTATTGATACCCTCATCCAAGTAAGATATTTGTCTTGGTTTTGAAGTTAGATGTTGTTCAAGGTTGGAGGGACTATTCACTACACTGATATATATTAAAGTATGAAACCGTGTTGATGAATATGGTATATATCCTGATATAGAATGAACCGGTATATGGGGGATATATATATAAAGAGCCAACATCTTGAAATGATTTTGTTCTCGTTATAAATTGAACATTGATGTCTATAATCATTTCAATCAAAAATTTAGGTACCCACTACATTGGCTTCCAATGAATCTCGAAATGTTTCAAATCATGTTGCTACTACATCCTAGGTGAATGCCTAGCTCTATTGCATCCATTTTGAAATGATTTTCATCTCATTATAAATTAATCATTCATGTCTATAATTATCTCAAGAAGTTAGGTACTAATTTAAGAGGCTGTAAATTTTATTAGTTGTTTTCCAGGATCTTTGAGGTATTAGAATACTTCTGGAATACCCATTTCACATTAGATATCTACTAAGAGGAAAGTGTCTTTGTTGAGAGGAAATTGGTTGTGATGGAGAGGGCCATTTGAATGATAAGTTTGTTTTGATTCAAGGCAGGTTGTTGGATTAGAAGCTGTTGCAATTCATCCAAGATTGCAACTGGCCTAATATGTTTGGAAGACCATGTTTGAATACATGTGTTCTTATCAAACATGTGTTTCCTTATTTATAGTTATAACAACACATTGGATTCTTTTCTTCATGAGATAAATTTCTCCCATGCCATTGCATGTTCATTGTATAATGTGATGTTAATTGGAAATCCCTATTTGCTATTGTGTAGTTATCTATTCTGAGTTGGACTATTCTTTATCTTTTGATAAATTGAAGTGTTTCATTTGGTTGTGGTATTAATTGCATTCTTGCACTACCTCATTTTAATGTTACATTTTCTGCCTTCTTTTACCCTCTAACAACCACCTTATCGGCGTATTATTGCACCTCCTAGGGGAAATTTCTAGTTAGGATACTGCGTCTTTATACATAAATAATTAACTAATTGCACTAATCATAGTTGTTGAATAGAGTATTTTCAAATTTGGTCATAATCTCTAGGGATGAAGAGGAAGGACACTTTGTAAAACAAGGGAAACCATATTAGACCTTATTTAAAATTCAGTGTCCTTAATCTTATTGACACGTCACATCATCCCATATAACTCTAGTAGTATTAAACAAACCCAAGTTGCAACAACAATGGGTGTTAATGTCACACATTGGTATAATTCAAAGTCCTTTAACTTACTTTTAAAATTGGTATCAAGAAGCTAATCATTTAATGACATATGTGAATTTTTACTTTATTTTTATTAAACAAATTCTTGACGTGTGAAACTATTGACCAATTAAAAGTATGTAAAGTTAATCTTCGAAAGATGTATTTCCATTTATGTTGTTTTTTAAAAGCTTTCATTTATGTTTTTTTTAAAGCTTCCATGTTATAGCAATAACTATTCACAACATGCTAAACATTACCATCTCTTAGAAAATTTGAATTTTTATCATATTTGATCATGATGATGATGATGATGACGACGACAACGATGATGACGACGACGTTGACAATGATGATAATGATGACAACGATGATGACGACAATGCCGCCGCCGCTGACAGCGATGACGACGATGATAACGATTCATTAAGACCAACTTTGGTCTATAATACTTTAAGAAGGAAAATACTCAAGGTTTGATTTAAAATATTGTTCCTGCCAAGAAGCTTTCCAACCTCACTATAGTTTTGGCAAGTTAGGAGGTTATAAAGGTTTGTATTGTAGAGAATACTATGAAACTAAGATTTAATGTGGGTGTAAGCAAAGCACTCTAAGAGAAAGTGATTTTCATCCTCAACGCTCATAGACTCACACAGATGGCAAACCCTTTCCTCCCATGGAGTCTTAGGAATAGACCAACGCCTTGTTTTGCTATGGAGTTCATGAGAGTTCATTCTAATCTTGGTTATATTAATTTTCTTCCGTGAGCTAGTTACTACGGAGAGATACTTATGATCCTCTAAGTTAGGATTAATGACTTCCTTTAGTATTTTAATTTTCTCTTAACCGCTAAATTTTCCTCACACCAGGATTTCTCTTTAAAATTAGAAATAATAATATTTTTTACATTGTCAATGTTCTGCAAAATGTCATTTTCATTAATGCCCCAATGGTTTAACCAAGCCATGGTATCTTTACATCAACACCGCTTGAGGTGTAGTTAGTTTTGACTTGAGTTTAAATAAAATTTAAGAAGTATCTTGTTTCCCATGTTATTTATCTTATGCTTCTACATCAAGTACCTAGTCATCGTAATGCTCTCAATGGAGGAAAGACCCACTTCTATAAGGAGAATAGGATAAGGTGTATTACTTTTAATTTTGAGGTTATAATTTATAAACAACTTATGGATTTGCTCCATCTTCCTCCAAGATTCTATAGAAATCATTGCACCCCATACTTCACAAGCATACAAGATTTAACAGGGATGACAAGAGTTTCAAATAGGAACTTCTTTTTATCCCACATGACCACATTGGTTGATTTACAATTATTTTCAAGACCAAAATAAGCTTTTCACCCTCCATTAATTATTTTCTCAATGCTATAGTTCCAATTGAGCTTGTGATGAGAAGTTACTTCCTCTAGATTTTTATTATCATAAAGATTGTACCACCAAAAAATTACTTTAAAACATATATAAAATTACAATTTATATATCAATAACATATATAATAAAAGTTTATTTTAATATATATATATATATAATTTTAATTTTTTAGTATTAAAATATACATTTTGTTTTAAGATAAGTTATTTCTATTTAATCAATATAGATTCATTTTAAACTAGATCCACTAAAATACCAATAGGGATATTCTTTTTAAGTATAGTTTTTTTTTATCTCAAATTTCTACATTTTAAGACACATTTACACCTAAACAAATGTTTGACCTCTTTGGTGATTAAAATGGATTTATGATTATTTTTTTATAAATGTATATAGGGTTTTTAAATAATTTTCATTTAGATATATTTTTTATTTTATGAGTCAGATTTTTTAATTAATTTTTATTTTTTATAATTTAAAGTAATATTAAATTATGTATAGAGCACATTTAAATGTAGTAATATTTTTTTATAAAAACCATCAATATAAATTTTAATTTATAAAAATTAAAAAAATAAAATAAATGTTTATACTTTGCATATGGATATGGATATGAAGTATAGTTGTATCGTTATCAAAGAATGAGTTATGACCAAATATGATCTATGATCTCAATTGACCTTTAGGGTTAAAATGGTTTAATTATGCGTAACTATTAAAAGATGGTAACGCATATGGTGAAGCAAATACAAATAAAATAGGAGCAAATCCGGTGCTCAATTATCTTTATTAACGTAAATCGACTCGAATCTTTATTAAATACAAATAATATAGGAGCTAATACGGTGGTCGATAAACTTTATTAACGTAAATCGATTCGACGGCCTCGTGAAGAATGGTCATTCAGCCCGGTCGTGAAGAATCTTCATTCCTATATACCTGCAACATATATACACAATTACAAGATCTCGTTCACTTCCACTTTTAGATAGAGAGGGCGAGAAAGAAATCCAATTCAAATCTTGGGAATTATATTATATTTATTTACCTGCCGAGCATCATAGTGGTGGCTTGTGGATTGGTTCCAGGGCTCTCTCTGTAAGTTGAGCCATCTACAATCTTGAGACTATCAACTCCTTTCACCTGATACTTGTCATTAACCACATAGCCAGCTTCACATCCTCCATGATAATGCCAGATTGTGGTCACCGTATCACGGCAGAACTGAGCCACGGCTGCATCATCCGACATGTTCTTTGGCAACGCCTGTCCACTGAAGTTGATGTGATTAAACGAGATAAATCTCCTCAGAGACGTTGTGTTCAGGAGTTTAGCGACCACCCTCACGCCTTGCACGCATTTCTGGAGGTCCAGAGATTCAGAATAATAGTTGTATCTAACAGACGGATTCTCTCGAGGATCCCTGTTGCGTAACCGAAGCTCTCCCCTAGATAATGGAAATGCCACCTTCTCACCAATCAATTGACTATAAACGTTCTTCTTGTTGGGGCCGTGTGCCGATGCGCTGCCATTTACAAAGCTGCTCGCGTACTCGAGGTAATTTTGAGAATCTTTAAGAATACCTACTACCTGTACGTTACTGTAGAATTTGTGAGATGACCAGGTTACGGATGCACGGGGATTGTCTTGAATCCTTTGGCCTACGAAGGGCGAATGTAGTACTAGAGGAATATT
>LPNX010775163.1:92869-109014 GCA_001517045.1 Pseudotsuga menziesii
AAGTTCAGAGTTCCATCATGTAGTAGATGGAAACATCGTGGGATACAAAACAAGATTCATATCATGAGGCTACGAAGAGACATTTTCAGTCAGTAAGAGTTGAAACACATACATGATGAGATTGATGAAGATCTTAACCTTTTCTATAAGATTGAAGATGCAAGTCTATACACTAGATGGTCACATAGAATATTAGTAGCATAGGAAGCTACTTGTCACTCCGGTACATAATGTTTCAGTGCATAGAGTACGGAAGACAGAGGGAGTATGATGCTTCGCTTCAGAGGGAGTGACTACAGAAGATCTAAGGTTCGACATGGTACGACAGGATGGGCAGGTTATTGATGACTCTAGGCTTTACTGAGAGTAAAGCAGATTCCAACCTTTACTTCAAGGTTGAAGACAGAAGACCAGTGATGCTCCTGTTATGTGTCGATGCACTATTGTTCTAGGCATGGAGGTGTGGCAGAGTACAGATGGGATCTTCCTTGGACAAGGGAAGTATGCGGTAGAGATCCTGAAGAGGTTCAAGATGATGGACTACATGACCACACCAATGGCATCGAACATGAAGCTATTGAGTGATGCTTCATCAGAGTCAGTTGATACTATGATGTATCATCAGATGATTGGGTCATTGATGTACCTGACGAACACGAGACCAGATATTTGCTTTACTGTGAACACCTTGAGCCAGTACTTGACAGATCCGAGAATTGTTCACTTGATTGCTACAAAGCATATTCTGAGGTACCTGAAGGGTAGAATTGATTATGGGCTCAAGTACGATGCGAATCAGAAGATTAACCTGGAGGGTTATGTTGATTCAGATTGGGCAGGCAGTGCCATCAACAGGAAGAGTACTTCTGGATATTGCTTCAATATGGGATCAAGTGTGATCTCTTGGTTTAGCAGGAAGCAATCATGTGTGGCACTGAGTACAGCTGAAGCAGAGTATGTCGCAGCTTGTTCAGCTAGTTGTGAGGCAGTATGGCTATGGAAGCTACTGTCTGATATATTTGATCTCTCGTTGGATGCTACTTGTATACATTGTGACAACCAGAGTTGCGTAAAGTTGTTAGAGAATCCAGTGTTCCATGACAGGTCGAAGCATATCGAGATCAAATATCACTATATCAGGGATATGGTGCAGAGAGGAGTAGTGAAGCTCTTGTATGTTGCGATGGAGGAACAGATAGCTGATGTATTGACTAAGCCATTGGCTAGGCTGAAGTTCGAGTACTTCAGAGAGAGACTTGGTGTTCTCCAGATCGAAGCTTCCTCCCAGAGAAAGTGATGAGACCCATAGCCATTCTGACATGGTGAAAGGATTGGTTCCTTCCATGGTCAGATGTAAGGGCTGAGCCATTCTGTCATGGTGAGAGGATTGGTTCCTTCCATGTCAGATATGAGTGCTGAGATCCATAGCCATTCTGATGAGTAGGTCAGATATAAGGGCTGAGCCATTCTGTCATGGTGGTAGGGTTGCTCCCTTCCATGTCAGATATGAGTGCTGGCCATTCTGTCGAGTAGGATAGATGTAAGAGCAATTTCCATTCTAGGAATGGAGGCACCTGGTCAGTTACCAAGAACACTCAATGTAAGAACTGAGTAGCCATTCTGATGTGATAGAGGGATGTGTTCCCACTTAATCAGATGTAAGGGATGAACCATTCTATTCATGGCTAAAGGATTAAGTTCCTTCCATGTCAGATGTGAGTGTTGGCCATTCCGACGAGCAAGTCGGATGTAAGGGCAACTGCCATTCTCTAGGAGAATGGAGGCGCCTCGTCAGTTACCAGGTAGCTCAGTCGAGGAGGACTGGGGGCCATTATGATATGATTGCTGGGATGTGTTCCCTTCATGTTCAGATATGAGTGCATGCCCTTCCATCATTGTGAGCAAGATGTGTTCCCGCCTGGATGGATGTAAGTGGTGAGCCTTGTCACAGATGATAGTAGGTGTGTCCTATCATGTTGGTGACTGTAAGTGCTGTGCCTTATCACAGATGATAGTAGGTGTGTCCTATCATGCTGGTGACTGTAAGTGCTGTGCCATTTCACAGATGATAGTAGGTGTGTCCTATCATGCTGGTGACTGTAAGTGCAGTGCCATTTCACAGATGGTAGTAGGTGTGTCCTACCATGCTGGTGATTGTAAGTGCATAGCCTTTTCATAGATGGTAGTAGGTGTGTCATACCATGCTGGTGATTATAAGTGCTGAGCCTTTCCACAGATGGTAGTAGGTGTGTCCTACCATGCTAGTGGATGTGAGCGCTATTCCTTTCCACATATGATAGTAGGTGTGTCCTATCATGCTGGTGGTTGTAAGTGTTGAGCCATTTCACAGATGATAGTAGGTGTGTCCTATCATGCTGGTGGTTGTAAGTGTTGAGCCATTTCACAGATGATAGTAGGTGTGTCCTATCATGCTGGTGAATGTGAGTGCTGGGCCTGTATGATGGGATTGTAGTTTACTACATGATCAGATGTGAGTGCTGGGTGTGTCTTTCTAACGAGCAGGTCAGATATAAGTGCTGGGCGAAGACCTACATGAGGGTAGGACTACAACCAGCATGAAAAAGGGCTGGCTCTGTAGAAATTCCTATGACGAGAAGAATCATGAGATAGCACCAGTGTTGATCCAGATCGAGTGATGATCCAGATCCAATAATGATGATCCAGTAGTAGTGATCCAGATCGAGTGATGATCCAGATCCAGTCCAGTGATGATGATCCAGATCGAGAGATGATCCAGATCTAATGATGACTTGAAGACGAAGATGACTTGAATACAAGATGATCCAGCTGATACAGAGAAGAAGACCAGTGCTGAAAATTGTGTCGAAAGAATACCTTCCTCGTTAAGAGGGAGTGTTGATGTATATGTAACTTCGGAATGTATTCTTTTATATATCTTATGTATTGTAACCCGATGTTTATTCCGATATGTTTCTATTATGTATTTGAGTCATGTGGTCATGCCCCGATGTTCCGATCGGGAGGATTAATAATGTAAACAAGTCATGTCAAGTCATTAGGTAAGTCCCCACAGTTTCGTGGCACTTGAGTTATTATACACTAATTAAGGTGTAGGCTCGGGTAAGTAATGTTAGGTCGAGCCTACATGTGAAAGTGCAATTCAAGTGAACGGATGAATATAAATAGAGAGTGAGAGTCTCTCTATTTATCACTTGTGAAATACATCACTTGCTCTCCCAAGTGTAGCGCGCTACTGAAGAAGGAAATTTTGGGACTAGATAGAAGATACAAGACTATTGCTGTTTTGGGAGATCTCTTACTATTTTGGTGCTGATTCTATCTTAGAGGAAGTTGCGGGGTTTTCTCCTTTATGGTTTCCCCAAGGAAAATCTCTTTGTTTCTCTTGTCTCTTGTGATGTGCTTATGTTTTATTGCTATGCTTGTTATTCTCTCAGTGAAAAGATCCTAAGATCATAATGCTATCTTATTTGATGAAAAACTAACAAAAGCTAATGTGTGTTAGTTTTCATAACATAGTTTTTCATATAACACAACCACATTGTCATCAATCACATTGTGTAGTGTTGAAAATTTACCTGAAGTTAGCTTTCATCCTTAAATCATTGCACGATGAGTGAAATATAATGTGTGTAAGCTTTCATAGTGTAGTTTTTTATCTAACATAGCCACATTGTCATCAATCACAATGCACCATGATGGAAATCTATCTGGAGTTAGTTTTCATTCTTAAAACATTTCACGGTGAGTAAAAGCTAATGTGTGTTAGATTTTGTAAGGTAGCTTTCCATCCAACACTGCCACATTGTCATCAAATACATTACACCGTGATGGAAATCTAGTTGGAGTTAGCTTTCCTTCTAACATGGCACTATGAGTGAAAGCTTATATGTGTTAGCTCATTACACCATTATGAAAATCTAGCTGGAGTTGGCTTTCTTTTTAACAACATGGCACGATGAGTGAAAGCTAATTTGTGTTATCTTTCATAAGGTAGTTTTTTATTTAACACAATGTCATTATCACATTGCATCGTCATGGAAATCTAGCTGGAGTTAGCTTTAAACCTTAAATCGTTGCACGGTGAGTGAAATCTATTGTGTTAGCTTTCATAATGTAATTTTTCATTTAGCACAACCACATTGTCATCAATCAAAATGCACCATGTTGGAAATCTAGCTATAGTTAGCTTTCATTCTTTAAACGTTGCGTGGTGAGTAATAGCTAATGTGTGTTAGCTTTCATAAGGTAGATTTTCGTCCAACATAGCCACATTGTCATCAAATACATTACAACATGATACAAATCTAGCTGGAGTTAGCTTTCATTCTAACAACATGGCATGATGAGTGAAAGATAATGTGTGTTAGCTTTCATAAGGTAGTTTTCCATCAACACAACCACATCGTCATTGATCACATAGCACCGTGATGAAAATCTAGCTAGAGTTAGCTTTTGTCCTTGAATCATTGCACAGTGAGTGAATTCTAATGTGTGTTAGCTTTCATAATGTAGTTTTCCATCTAGCACAACCACATTGTCATCAATCACAATGCACCATGATGGAAATCTAGCTAGAGTTAGCTTTCGTCCTTAAAACATTGCACAGTCAATAAAGTTAATGTCGGTTAGTTTTCATAAGGTAGTTTTCCATCTAACATAGCCACATTTTTATCAAATACATTACATCATGATGGAAATATAGCTAGAGTTAGCTTTCCTTCTAACAACATGGCACTATAAGGGAAATATTTTATTTGTTAACTCATTACACCATGATGGAAATCTAGCTGGAGTTAGCTTTCCTTTTAACAACATGGCACGATGAGTGACAACTAATGTGTATTAGTTTTCATAAGGTAGTTTTCCATTTAACACAATCACATTGTCATCAAGCACATTGCACCGTGTTGAAAATATAGCTGGAGTTAGATTTTATCCTTAAATCGTTGCACAATGAGTGAAATATAATGTGTGTAAGATTTCATAGGGTATTTTTCCATCTAGCACAACCACATTGTTATCAATCACAGTGCACCATGATGGAAATCTAGCTAGAGTTGGTTTCCATTCTTAAAACATTGCACGGTGAGTAAAGCTAATGTATGTTAGTCTTAGTAAGGTAGTTTTTCATCTAACACAGCCACATTGTCATCAAATACATTACACCATGATGGAAATCTAGCTGGAGTTAGCTTTACTTCTAACAACATGGCACTATAAGGGAAAGCTTATGTGAGTTAGCTCATTACACCATGATAGAAATCTAGCTGGAGTTAGCTTTCATTTTAACAACATGGCACGATGAGTGAAAACTAATGTGTGTTAGTTTTCATAAGGTAGTTTTCCATGTAACACAACCACATTGTCATCAATCACATTGAGTTGTGTTGGAAATATAGCTAAAGTTAGCTTTCATTCTTAAATCGTTGCATGGTGAGTGAAATATAATGTGTGTAAACTTTCATAGTGTAGTTTTTCATCTAGCACAGCCACATTGTCATCAATCACAATGCACCATGATGGAAATCTAGCTGGAGTTAGCTTTCGTTCTTAAAACATTGCACGGTGAGTAAAAGCTAATGTGTGTTAGTTCTCATAAAGTAGTTTTCCATATAACACTACCACATTGTCATCAAATACATTACACCATGATGAAAATCTAATTGGAGCTAGCTTTCCTTCTAACATGGCACTATGAGTGAAAGCTTATATGTTAGCTCATTACACCATTATGAAAATCTAGCTGGAGTTAGCTTTATTTTTAACAACATGGCATGATGAGTGAAATTATCATTACCAAGTGGTTTTGTCATTATGTCAATATTTGCTTTGCTGTAGGACAATAATAAAGGCAAATGTCTTGATTGTCAACCAACTATCTGATGTAATTGTGATGAACTTCAATATGCTTAGTTATGGCATAATAGACTGAATTTTTTTCCATTTTGAGAGCAGTTTGATTGTCACAAAAAAGTGAGGTTATCACTGCTTGGTCAAGTTGAAGATTGACCAATATTCTTCGTAACCACATTGCCTCACAACCTGTACTGAAGTCTGCCTTGTATTTTTTGTCAATGGAGGATAAGGAAACTGTAGCTTGTAGATTACTTTGCCATGAAATTACCTTCCTAAACCAAGAATGAACACATAACCTATTTCTGACTTCCTTGTATCAACTGATCCAGCGTAATTGAAATCAATATGCTCTGCTAGCATGGAGTCAACATATCTTTGATATAGAATGCCAAAGTCAAGGGTCCCTTTGAATATTGATGGACTCATTTTGCAACTTGCCAATGTAACTCTTCAGGATTAGACATGAATTGAGAAAGAGACAAATCACTAAAAACATAGATCTGATTGGGTGGCAGTAAGATAAATCAAACTACCAACCAATTTCCAATACAATGACTCGTTGACTAGTGGTGAGTCCGTGTAAGTTGAGAGTTTTATGCCAACTTCCATAGGTGTAGATGTCGCATTACATCCAGTCATTCTGAATTTTTTGAAGAGTGCTTTGGCATACTTGACTTGTGATAAAAAGATAGCGTGCTTAGATTGCAAAAATTCTACACCTAAACAATAATGAAGCAGGCTTTAATCATTAATTTCAAAAATAGATCAAATATCAAATTTTACCTGTTGAATCTTGTTGGCACTGCTTTTGGTGATGGGAAGACCATCAACATAGACAAAATAAGATCAATATATCATCGTCACTGTTTTTGACATAGTAAGTGGGTTCATAATAGGTTTTCTAACTCTAGAATCTCTAAGGTATTGATCAAGTTTGAAATACCATGCTTGAGGAGCCTGCTTGAATCCATACAAGGAATTTACCAACCAACAAACCAAATGTTTCTTTCCAAAAAAATGAAACCCTTACGGTTACATCAAGGCACTTTTAACATCCATCTGTATATCTTCCATCCAGAATGAGTAGAAATGGAGATAACTAGTCGAAAAGTTACCATTTTCGCTATGGGGGAAAAGATTTATTCACAGTACACCCCTTCATCTTGTGCATATCCTTTGGCAACAAGACAATCTTTGTATTTGTCTTAAGAACCATCTAGTTTATATTTAACTTTTAAAATCCATTTACAACCAAGTGCTTTTGTCCCTAGAGGCAATGTGGACAAGACCCAAGTCTTGCTTTTCATCTATGCATCATATTTCACTTTCATGGCAGCCTCTGATTCAAGTTTTCCTTTGGATTCTTCAAATGTGCTAGGTTCAAATACATGGCACAAAAACAACAGAAGTTAGAGAAAAATTTATCTGCTCCCTACCTTGCACAATTTGTTTCCTCAATCATGTAGTCTTTCCTTCTAGTGCCTTTGGCAACTCATCTTCTCAATATGCTTCCATCATGGTATAATACCATTTCCATTTCCTTTGTTGGCCCTCTTGGTCTTGCTGTGAAGATCAAGAATCCCTCTCTGTTGTGAATATTGAGAATCCCCCTCTTCTTCACCAAACCCCTCCTTGGAACATGACTCCTATGATGTTTCCGGCTCTGAGTCCTGTTTGATTTCAACACCAGAACTTGAATGAGCAACAATTTCCCATACACTACTTAGTACTATCCATAGATTTACCATCATCATAGGAGAATGATATTTTCTCATCTACAACATCTCTATTAATCACAATTTTGTTCGTAGAAACATCCAGTTATTCATTAGGAACGTTTTTCCTGGGGAATATTTGCAAAAGCAATACAACTGAAAATACAAAAAGCTCTTGCAAAAGGTTTTCTACCTAACCATGAATCCTTAGGAGTGATATCCTACAAATATTTAGAAGGAGTTTTGTTAAGGATGTAAACCACAACATTCACTGGTTTTTCCCAGTATGGCTATGGTACATTCTGGCTATGCACCATGCACTTTGCCATCTCCACAACTATCTTATTCCTCCTTTCCATGACTCCATTTTGTTGTGGAGTGTATGGAGTGGTATACTGCCTATGTATACCTTCCCTTTTGCAAGATTCTTTGAACTAAGTTGAAACAAACTCACCTCCATTATCATATCCTAAAGCTTTCAGTTGTTTACTTGTTTGTTTCTCTACCAAAGCTTTTCATGTTACAAAATTTGAACAACAACTTGACTTATTATTCATAAAACAAACCCTAATTTTCCTTGAATCGTCATCAACCAATAATAGGAATTACTTATCTCCATATATTGTAAGTGTTTTCATTGGACCATGCAAATCAACATGTACTAGGTCCAAAACTCATCTGGCTTGCCATGTTTTATTGTCAGTATCAAATGAAAGCCAATGTTGTTTTCATAACTGACAGCCTGCACATATCTCTAACAATCCTGCACATACCTCTAACAATCCTAAATGCATGGAAGACCATCCACCATATTAGTCTTATTAAGTACAAATAAATATTGATAACTTAGGTGTCCATACCTTTAATGCCAAAGTACATTTGTATTCTCTACCACAGCTGGTGCATGTGCCTTTGTTGTTTTTAGAATCAACCAGTGTATACAACCCTTTTTCACCAATACAAACTATAGTCACCTTGTTATCACGAGAGTAGTGACCATATATTTGCTTCCTTGAAAATTTACAAAAATATTAGGGTTCCTAGTTATCTCACTAATAGACGAGATTTTTGCTCATGTTAGGAACATATCGAAAGTTTTTGAAAGTATAAGTTAAAGTATTGTTCAATATGACATGAACAACCTCACATCCTCTAACATAGTGAGTCCATCCATCACCCAAAGAAATAGATTCACTATTACTCTTATCTTTAATGAAATTTACATACCAGTTTCTGTGACACTTGTAGTGGTGAGATGCACCTGAGTCAAATACTAGGCTATAGACTTAGTTGATTGATTATGTAATTCCACAAATGCAAAATACCCACTGCTTCTTCTTCACCTCTTTCGGAAACATTTGCATGCCTTGATTTCATTTGACCACGTGCCAAGTCATATTGTTTTTTTGGCAATATCTCTCAAAGTGTTTAGGCTTATTGCAGTAATAACATTTGAATTTGTTCTCTTTGATACATTGCTAGCATTTTTTTTTGTCTTTGCCTTTGAACTCTACACTTAATGCACTCATTATAGTGGATGGATTTGATGCTTCTATCTGATCTAGCCTCCTTTCCTTTTGTACAAAAAAGTGTTAATAACTTCTCAAATGTAAGTTGTTGGTTCTCCCCAAGTAGATGTAAGGACTCAACAAATGAATCAAAGGACAACGAAAAAATTCGCATCAACAAAGCAACCATATCCTCATCATCCACCGGCTTCTTAATAGCAAAAAATTGATCATTAAGATCCTTCAAGTGCAATAAATATTTAGAGACTGGTCCTCCTTCCTGCAACTTGGTGGAAACGTTAAAACAAAAGATTTTTAAAATACAATGACCACCCAACTTATGATGCTTGATACTTATTTTGGATATTTGTCCACAATATAGGTGCTACAATGGAATTTCTTACTTCTGGAACTAATGTAACTGCGACTGACAGTTTGAGAAGCATAAGTGCCTCTTTTTGTCTTTTATCATAGTTTTTGGGATAATTTGTTGGTCTGTATTCTTTACCTAAGATCATAGTGGAAAAAATCGCAATTTTTCTTGGCTATCAATTTTTCGGCCCGAAAAAATCTTGATTTTTCAAAAAATCGAACATCGAGAAAATAAAAAATAAAAAAATTTGGGAAAATCAACAAAAATTGGCAAAAAATGGGAAAATCGGGGAAAAAACAGGCAAAAAATCGAGAAAATCGGGAAAGATCAGGGAAAAACGGGAAAATTTGGCAAATAGGGGAAAATCGATACAAAATTTGACCCTATTGAAGTACAAAATTTGCATTTTTTAATGCTTGTCGTAGTTTTTTCGCCGATGTTGCCGAGAAGATGTTTTCTAGACCCTCGCTGATTTTTTGTTGATGCCAATTTTTTCCACTATGCCTAAGATGGTTTGTTCAAGATCTCTAAATTCAATAATGGTTAGTATCTTATGACTCCATAAACTGTAATTCTTTCCAATCAATTTTTCACACTTCGAAAAGAGTAAATGATGCTAACTAGCCATTACTAACACAAATCAAAGAGTGAAGACTACAATTTAGCACAGGCTTACTACCATTGAGAGTACTCCATCCAATCAGTTTAGTAAACCTCCTTCGTGTCGATAGTAGCTTTGAATTTCCACGCAGTGGCTGGGAAATACTTCCACTCTCCAATTCGCAGCATGTCATCATTCCTTCACACAGTAGTTTTATGGTTAATACCAAGGTGGTGGTTGATTCTCGATGAGCTTAATTTTATCATGCGGATACACCACAAGATCATAGTTGTTGGCCCAATGAAAACTCCTCAATTTAGCAGCATATTAGGTCGCAACAGGTCTGAATGTCTACTTTCCTATATCGATATTACAGTAAGCAGATTTTGTAAAGTTCAAAGTTTACCATCAATAGTAGAAATTCCAGAAAAATGCAGAACATGGTCAAGATTTACCCATGCTTTCATAGCTTTTAATATGCACCATGAGAGTCATACACCAGTTGCATACATGCAATAAGATTTAACCACGATTCCAGTTACTACAGGTGCATTATCTCTTGGCAGATCATGTAAATTGCATCACAGAGATGTAATCACATATAGAGACCATAAAAAAGGAGATAAAATTAATTTGATCTAAGAATGACTTTGGCAGGGTAGGCAGGTCTCATTACAGTACTAAGGGGATTTTGAGAAAACAGATCTCACCGTAGCCTGGCTTCTCGAGTTTATTTCTACATTGTTGCTGTAGACAGACATAAAAGAAAGAAAGCCAAGAAATAGTACAGGTTCAACATCAAATTTTGTAAAAGGTACAAGGTTATGAGGGTAAGATGGCATTGTGAAACGAAGGAAAACCAGATGGCATTGAATCTGCTAGGTGGTATTGTACAACAAGTTTAATATTTCTAGAATTAAATGGTGTTTTTGGGACAAATGATAATAAGCTAGGAAACTTGAACGCCCTCTAGAAAGTCTATGTTGCTTTGTGACACGTACCTGCGATTTTGAAGTTAGTGTTTTTTGTTAGAGATGATCCTCTAGTAATAGAATGATTTTTAGAACAGAAGTATTTACTGAAACTTGATTAGCAAGTGATTTTGTGTGCAACGAAAGTTGTTTTTTCTCTGAGGAATTTCAGAATAGTCAAATTTAGAGTGTGTTGTTGTTATCTAAATTGTTACAGCAGTAAGGTTGTCAATCACCAAGTCTTAGCAATAATTAGTAAAATCAGATGCCCTTAATCCCAAGATGACCGTGGAAAACAATGCTCAAGAGATATAGCACAATGAGCTGTTCAAATAAATAAATCATGAAAATGCTAGCCTCGACCATGGACAACCAACAGATAACCAACAATTCCACCTACTGTGCATTAACAGCTCACAGTCTGGACTCAGAGCCATGCAAAGGGTCGAGGGCTTAAACATCAACATCAAACCCTGCAAACAGACTGGCCAAAGAAAAACTTGGCCTCACACATTAGTGAACGAACAAGTGAAAGGAACAATAACAAAATAGTGATAGAGCTCAAATGTAACAAAGGGCAAGAAAAACACAAGGCAGAGTCACTCAACCAAACAACAATTCCTACCCATCAACCAAAAACAATGCACCAAAAAGGAAACATAGAGGAAGGTATGAGTCTACCTTTATCCAAACATAGTTGAACACACAATTTGGACGCAGTTCCAAACTTTTCAATAGCCAACAATCAGTCAACAAAAACACTTACAACCCAGGCTAACAGTCATGGCCAAGAAAGCACTTAACTGAATGTGGTCGCAAAGAGGGCTATTTCCTGGCTTACAAGTCCAATTTTTTGCCTTATCCATTTAAGTTGAAATTGTTTGATGTTGACACTGTCTATAAGCACTTCACCAGATTGTGGATCATAGAATCTCTCTATAATACTTATAACTATGGACTTCCCACTTCCACTCTCTCCAACTAAATCTGCAGTGGCACCTCTGGGTATTTCCAATGAGAACCCAGAAAATATTTGAACATCAGGCCATGCAGGATACCTGAAGTGTATATCTTTAAGCTCGAATATCATCCCTGAATATCATCAAGTACCAATCCATTTGTATCATATACATCAATCTCTGGCTTCCTATCAATTGTCTCAAACATTTTGTAAGCTGCAGCTTGTCAAGCTCCAAAGGCATTTAAACATGGCAATGTCTGGCCCAGATACCTGAAATCCAGCAA
The DNA here is from genome assembly GCA_001517045.1 of Pseudotsuga menziesii. Lineage (NCBI taxonomy): Eukaryota > Viridiplantae > Streptophyta > Pinopsida > Pinales > Pinaceae > Pseudotsuga > Pseudotsuga menziesii. The sequence continues at coordinate 105,142 of LPNX010775163.1, forward strand.
ATATTTATTATTTTGTTCTCGTTAATCAACATGAATTTATCTACTTTGAATACGTGAAAAATCCATGTAGTTAAATTTCTTTATGAAGAGACCATACTGCACTTCACAATGCAGATTCAACTTACATGCCTCCAGTCAGAACTGCAAAGATGAAATTAATCACACTGCCACCAGAATACCCATCATTAATAATTAACCATGATCCATACCAAAGAGCCAATGCATAGCTGCAGAACATAATAAATAGGAGAAATGAAACACCAAAACCAGCTGCTAACCCTTGGTGAGCAGCAGCCTCATGAGCAATATTAAGGGACTTTTCATAGTCTGTCACAACTTTCTTCTCCCCGGTGAAATATACAATCTAAAATGTAACTAATCCTCGTTATTAAGATGAATAGAGTATATACAATTCAACTTGTGCCAATATGAATACATAGTGACCTCAAAAGAAACCTTGCTTTATGATATGACAATTCATGGTTTGCTTTGTTGATCAAATACTTACCGTCCTGATTCCACCAATGGTCTGCTCCACAACATTGCCTACTTCTGAATATGCTTGCTAGCCTCGGCTTGACATCTTTGATATTACCATAGCCATGGAACCACCCACCGCTACAAGAAGGGGAATTATACATAGCATTACTAGGGTGAGTTTCCATCCTTTGATGAAAGCAACAACCAAACCTCCAAAGAATGTGGACATGAGTTGGATAAATTTCCCAACCTGAACAAACAACAGGAAACACAAACATATAATAAAGTTCATTGTATGTTCTTATGTGGAAGATGCAAAATATAATTGTTTCAACACTTTTGGGAAATAATGTTTCAATATTTTTGCTAACCTCATGAATATCGTATCTCCAATTTAAGGCATAAAGAAGATCCTATGAACAGTTTTTCCATTATAGAGAAGTTTGTTTCTACCTTTATATTTCAATAAACATCCTATGTGCTCATAAGGATAGTTTTGTAAGCCAAAGAGTGCCAATCCTTACATATGATAAAAAAATTTGTACATTCTTCTGTGGAAAGTGCAAATTAGAATTGCTTCAACATTTTTGGCAAATAATGTGTGAATTTTGTCCCTAATCTCATGAATATCAAATCTCCAATTAATCACATAAAGATCTTATGAATAGTTTTCCATTACATAGAAAGTTTATTTTTGACTTTAGATTTCATTAAACATTCTACCTACTGATAATAACAGTTTTGTAGGTGAAAGAGTGCCATGTCAGCAATTCCTATCCTTACAAAACCCTTTCAATGTGCTCACATTTGTTGACTTACCTTCAAAATTTATAATTTTTTGTAACCAACATGGGTAAGGAGAAATGAATTAACTGGAACATAAGTACTGTTCGTGATAGAGATATCTAATACACGTCAATTAGGATGACAAATTTTTACAGAGGACAATTTATGGACCATAAGGTCATTGTTGTATAGAAAGGAGTATGTTGTTTGTATGCGAAATAAAAGATGAGGATTACACATGGTTGAAACTTTGAAGTAGAAACTGAATAATCTTGTAATGTAATACAATTTCATTGATGCAGCTAACGCATGTAGGTTAGCATGGTTGCATCTACGAAATGTGCATCTTATTACTACAAAGAGGCAGCTGATGCAGTGTATAGGGTGATGAAGCTGATCTCTTGGATGGCTAGCTAGAGAAATGTGTCTTAGGTCTATTGTTTTCATTTGGTGGGCAATCAGATATCATGCTAACAAACTTTTTATCTATGAAACTTGTGCATTTTTACCCAGGCTGGGTTGCTTAAAAGAAAGTGATGTCATAGCAGTTACTACTTACCTTTTCACCAATAGCATCTTGAATTAGTATAGTATCTCCTGACATCCTTCCGATAACCTCTCATGTTGATGTCTCAGTGTCAAAAAATGCAATATGTGGCTTTTTAGATATCCAATTCAATGAGGCATTCTGCAACAAATTCCCCTAGCTTTATATTCTTATGGATTCTACATGCAGCGATGAAAGAGCCTCATCAACATACCCATCCTGTGCATATCCTGTAATCATTGTATTCCAAGAGACTAGATTCCTCTCGGGCATCTTCTCAAACAGTTTGTAAGATTCATCAACACGCCCATTCTGAGCATAACCCAAAATCAATGATGTCCAAGATACCACATTCCTTTCAGGCATTTCATCAAAGAGTTTGGCAGCATATTCAACCATGCAATTCTATGCATATCTCACAATCATTTATGTCTAGGAGACCACATTTCGTTCAAGTATTTTTTCAAACTGGTCTAGAACCTCATTAACATACCCCTTCTGTGCATATCCTGCAATCATAGCATTCCATTTGACAACATCTTGTCTAAGAAATTTGTCAAAAACATAACGTTCAGTGTTGATCTTCTCATATTTTGCATACATGTAAAGAAGGGCATTCCCCACAAAAACTTCAGAGTGAAACCCACTTCTGATTATTTCTTCATGAACCTTCGCCACTGCTTCCAAGTGAGTACATGCTGGGAGAAAGCTGGATAGAGTGAATTGATTGGGGAGAATACATGTTCCTTGCATTTGATTGAAAAGTGTCAATGATTCTTTTCCATGGCCATCCCTACAGTAAGCTGCAATCGTGATACTCCAGGAGACCACATTTTTCTAAGGCATTTGCTCCAAAAACTTGTGACCATTGATTAAATTCACACACTTGGCATACACGCTTAGGATTTTATTGGGTAGAGCCATGTCAATGTAATTAAATTTGAAAGCAATTTGGATGATGTGACCACGGACCAGCTTGGCCTCCAGCAGAGCTCTGTTAATGAGGCATACCTGCAAGAGAGACTGATAAGCAAAGCAATCTATTTGTTCATCCATCAAATGCAAAATGCACATGGCTTCTTTCAATCGCCTTCATTTACACGCCATCTCACAACGTTCTTCACTCAGGTTAGCATTCTTCACCACCACAAGGGCTTTCAGTTTCACCTGGTGAATGCCTACCTAGTGAAAGTTCAAATGTTAAGCAACTATAGGATGAATAAACTCAAGAATACAACGAAGAAAGGAGATGATAGACCAGCACCTTTTTTTACCACGAGGATTTTTGTTTTTTTCTCAAGCACTAAAAAACAACTTTGTATTATTAAACAAAGTTGTATCAATGAATTACATTTTTGTTTGAAAGATAAAATATTCTCATTATCCAAAATAAATTACTACCTTGATAAAACATGATCTTAAGATCTTTATATTTTCTTCTCTCAACATTATTTTGACATTTTTGTACCTCTTATAATAAAAAACATATCATAATAATGATAACAAAATAAGAAATATGCCATCCCCAAAACACAAGCTATTAGTAAACAAAGTTTACTAGATGAACAACTCTTAAATCAAAAGAACTTCAATCTGTTCGATTCTACTGGCATTTCATCTCTAAGCTCTTTAAAAGAAATATTTCCATCCAATTCATCAATGCCTTTTTTTGAAAGTCTATCTGCTTCATCATTTAATTCTCTATAGATATGCTAAAAAGTAATGTGTGAGAACTCGATATCAACTTTCTAACATTTCCCATCCAATTTTCCAATAACAAAAAGTAAAGTGCAGTTACCCCTCTAGCCCAATCTGTAGTATCTTTTGACTCACCAACAATCATAATAGAAGTGAGTCCCATTCTCCTAACAAACCAAAGAAGTCCCTGTAAGGCAACCAACTCCTCTCTTGTATTAGTTCTCTTTCCAACCCCAAAGATGTTCCTTCTATGGAGTCCTGCCACCAGTCCCTAAGATAACCTATAATATTTGCATAAACCAATAAAAGGATCAAAACCAATAAATACTTGAGTACCTCGGCCGACGGCCCAACAAATCGAC
>LPNX010775163.1:120776-132232 GCA_001517045.1 Pseudotsuga menziesii
CAGGCGGAACTAGTTCCAAGCGCAAGGAACAAACCTATGCATAATGCAAGGAAAGAGAGCAAGATAAGGACACTCGGGGAACGTCTCCTCAAGGTAAAGGGTGTCAAGTTGCAAAGGCAAAATGATACAAGGCTAGGCGGTAATGAGAACAAAGATGAGGGCTTATACAACGAGCTAAAAGCGTGGAAGCCGGCATCAGGATCAAAAGCGCGAGTAGGGCACATGCAAATGCAATTACGACTTGAACAACAAGGTGAGGCTAGTAAACAGTCGTGAATCCAACTAAGAATCCTGTCTCCAAGAAACAACAAAATCAGAATCATATTCAAAAGAAATGATCTGATGTTGGTCACTTTAGAAGAAACGCATGTGACTTTGCTATCTTCTACAAAAGGTAAAGTCAAGGCAGAATCAACCGAAGAAGATTCTATAGGACCAAGGCTCGAGGATTTATAATCAATAAGATCAACCTCAGAAGGAAAGAAAAAATCAACAAGGGAGATAGAGTCTACAGGAACAAACTCAATGTCCAAGGAGTCGAAAAATTCATAAGAAAAATCAAACTCATCAGGATCACCGACTTGCTGTTCAAAAGAAGAATAAAAAAGACTCAACAAGACCAACATAAGAAGAAAGGTCAGGCTTACTAGGAAAATCAGGGTTAGACTTAGTCACAACTAAACCAACATCCAAAAGAAGGTCAGACTGTATCAAAGACTCTAGGAAGACTTCATCCAAAGGAAGGAGATCGTCCGAGATAGGACACATGCCTAAACTTGCGAATGGATTGACAGAGTAGAGAGAAGACTCTACAGTCTGTATAGAATGACTCACCCGATCAACTGCTGGGACCAAGTCCCGAGAAGGTAAGCATGAAAACAGAGGCTGCTTCTCAGAAGCAATTGAAAACAAAGGACAAGAGGCCACATAGTTCACCTGTGGTGGGGTGGTGTCTACAGAAACACTGGGAATCAATAAAGGAAAGACTTGGGATCTAGTTGGGTCAGGAGACGGATCAAGAAAATCCACCTGATCGATAGTGACAATTTCTTCGCCATGATTAAAGTACATCACACGAAAGAATGTTGACACCACAGCTTGCATGGCATAGATATAATCATGTCCAAGGAGCATATTAAAGTCCAAGGGGTCTTCTATCACCATGAAGTCAACTAAGATGATACTACCACCCGAAGTAACATGTGTTTGAGTAAGAATTCCCAAGGCTACACAAGTTCTTCTATCAAATGCCATTAACTGACTAGCAGTCGACACAAGGCTGGGAGATCCCATACCTCGCCAAGCACGAGCAGACAAAATACTAACTGAGGCTCCTTCATCAACAATATAACGAGCAATCGTATAAGGTTCAACCTTGACCTTTATCTGGAAAGGTGCAGCGGAAGGAAGGTGCGGCTCAACTAGGCTATCCCAATCAAAGGAAGCAATCCGAGGGCTTGGTGGGGGTTGATCCGAAGCAGGTTCAGTGCCCCCTTGTTCAGTAAGATCTGAACTGGCAGTAAAGAAAATGTGACTAGTAGACACTTCACTCTCCAAGGGAAGAGTGGGATCGATCGATAATGAAATCGATTCAACCGCTTCATGAAAGTCACTCTCCGAAGGGAGAGTGGGATTGACCAAAGATGGCATTGGTTCAATCACATGGGGATCACTCTCCGGAAGAAGAGCGGGATCAACCAAATCTGAGATTTGTTCGACCACTTGATCAACCAAAGGTTGAGTAGGCTGTTGAGAAACTATAGGTTGTTCACAAGAAGAAAATCCATGAGTCTCGGACCACACTCTTCGCACCTCTGGGATAGCAGGGCATAGATGAGTAAGATGATCTCCCTCGCATAACACACAAGGGAACTTAACATGGTGCTTCAAACGACCAGTTTTCTCAACTGAGTCAACATGACTAGCAGTGGATGACTGTTTTCTCTCAACATGACTAGCAGAGGATGAAAGTTTGCCCCCAGCGTGAACTACAGAGGCTGGGTGACTAGGTCCAACCTCACTAAGAGAGGCTGGTTGTTGAGAGACTTCAGAATGTTCAAAAACGGGGTGACCATGAGTCCAAACTCTTCGCACCTCTGCAATAAAAGGGCATTTATAAGTAAGGTGATCTCCCTCACAAAGCTTACAAGGAAACTTGAGATTTGGTTTTGAATGGGTAGCCTTGTCAACAGTGTCAACATGACTTGCAGTGGCTGACAGATTGTCTTCAGCTTGAAAACCAGAGGCTGAGAGACTGCCCCCATCTTGACTTGCAGAGGCCGAGGGACTAGGTCCAACATAACTTGTAGAGGTTGAACTGGCACCATCAACGTGAACAACAGAGGTTGAATGGTTAGGATCAACATGCTTCGCAGCAGTTGAGTGTGTGCCCCCAGCGTGAACAACAGAGGCTGGGTGGATAGATCCAACTTGAACAACAGAGGTTGGATGGGTAGGTTCAACTTGAAAACCAGAGGTTGAACGGGTGCACTCAGCTTGAATACCAGAGGCTAAGTGACCGGATCCGACATGACCTGGAAAGGTTTGAAGGATCCCACCAGCGTGAACACCAGAGGCTGGATGGGTAGATCCAACTTGAAAACCAGAGGTTGGATGGGAAGGTTCAACTTGAAAACCAGAGTTTGAACGAGTGCACTCAGCTTGAACACTAGAGGCTAAGTGACCGGATCCGACATGACCTGGAAAGGTTTGAAGGATCCCACCAGCGTGAACACCAGAGGCTGGATTGTGAAGATCAACTTGACTTGCAGAGGTTGAGTGCTTAGATCCAACATGAACAGCAGAGGTTGGATGGGTTCCCCCAGCTTGAACAATAGAGGCTGGGTGGTGAGGTTCAACTTGACTTGCAGAGGTTGAATGGGTGCCCCCTTGCTTATGTGCTTTCTTCCTATGCCTCCTTCTTTTACTCCTTTTAGACTGCCGGTTACTAGTATCAGAACTTTCACCGCATGAGGTAGAAGGAGGAGGAGAACTAACTACAGGTGAAGGGGAGACAGTGTTTTGATGCCCTTGATATACAGAGCTTACATGAGAAGCATCAGGAGCATTCAGGACAGTTGGAGTGGAAAAAAACCACACCGGTAGCCCTAGGGTGAATCCCGGAAGATTCAAGGTATCCATCAAGGGAACACCAACATTCCCTGGAAGAGGAATAGGACAAGGAGTTCCCATCAAAGGGATCTCTTGGTTGGTGTTCAAAGGGGTGTTAGCCATAGTTTCAAAATGAGAGACCAGGTCTGAGGTTGATGATCAACCAAAAATTGCAAAGCAGACACCTAAAGGCCCACTAAGCACAGACAAACCACACAGCACTCACTAAAAATTCCTAAAGCCCAAACAGACAAACGGGTATAAGAGATGATTTCCAGAAGAAAGCTGATGAACAGTTACTTGGCGTCCTTGAGGGGTTCTCAGGCACAAGCGGAGGAATCACCCACCACCCTCCTGAACTTTCCACAAAGGTTACCTTCCAAGTCTGTCCAAGGTCAACCAGAAATAACCTTCTGGTTTACCTGTGTATGAACCCTAGATGTCAAGAGACTAAAGGCTACCTTGATAATACCTACTGTCTGGGGGGACATTCGTCAGCCGAACTCGTACGCATGGGCAGGGTAGCTGAGCCCGAAACTCTGCCTAGACAGAGTCCCCATATGCGCAAAATTCCTGGGTTACGTTTTGACAAGGATTCGGGGGGTTATCCCCTCTGTCCAAGCCTCCACGCGGCCTAGTGCTTAACTCCCGTTTGAGAGGAGCTTCCCAGATATAGTGGTAGAACCAAGGATTTACCTAATGAATGGTCCACTACGTCTGATTTTATAGCTTGTGGGAAGTTTACACTCCCTAGCCCACAAGCCTAGCCTAAGCTAGTAGGTGGAAGGCCCTAAAAATAAAAACTTACTAATAAATTTTAAAATTATTGTCGTTTATTTTATGGGCTGTTCTTACTCAGAAGGTAAATGGCATGAAACTGAAGTGGTGTTTTGAATCAAAAATGAAACAAAGCTGACTAAACAAAGAGAAATGGAATGCACAAAAGAAAAACTATTCTCTTTATATTTTCAAAATAGAACCTTGAAAGCCAAAAAAGATCAAATCTTTTTATATTTTCCAAAGACAATGAAATGCTATGCACCCTAGACTAGAAACTAATCTACATGCATATAAATCAAAACAAGTGTTTTTGTATTTTCCTTTTATAAATGCAAAAGAAAAACTAGCCTATCTACTAATGCAAGCAAAAACTGTAAGCAAAGCAAATAGGTAACTACTTTACTCCCCAAAAACAAACCCTAGGTTTCCCTAAAGCTGAATATAAACCTCACTTAAAAGGAAAGATTACAAAGGTAAACAAGCCAATAACTTTGGAATGAAAAGACTAAGCATAAAAGACTGACATAAACAAAGGTCAATAAATCCTAAGAGTCAACCTAAACCTACACATGAAGGCTGCTCAGCACCTTGTCCAACAAGGTCAAACCAAAGGAAGGTAGGGGGAAAAGCAACAATAAAAAGTTCTTTTTAATTTTCTTTTATAAAATGGAAAAGAAAAACTACCTACAAAGCAAAGCAAACAGATAAAAAGAACATAAGCAAAAGGACTTTGCTATGAAATCACTAGCAAACTCTAGAACAAACTAAAGTTAGCATAAAACTCTACTCGAAGGGAAGGCTTGCATAAGAGACAAGTCAACAAGTTTGGCAAGGTGAAGTAAACCAGCAAAAGAAGAAGGAAACCAACACCAACAAGTTTCTGAAATCAAGCAAAGGTCACTGACATAGGCTGATCAGAAGCATAAGCCAAAAATCAAACCAAGCAAAGGCAACAGGTGAAAGAGCAAAGAGTAAATCCTATTGCTATAAAGGGACTTACCACCTAGATAAAGAACAACAAAAAGAAAGACACAAACTCCCTGGATTCAAACACCCGCAGAAGACATTAATAGACCTACCATGCACCTAAAAATGCACTGTGCTTTGAGCAAACTTGGATCAAACAAAGAAGGCAAGCAAGAATTACTCCAAGCAAAAAGACTCAAAGGCTTTTGGAAAAGCAGGCAGGGTGATCACCACAAGTCTTCAGACAAGCTATACAGCATTCATAAAGATAAACCACTCACAAACAGGGATTACCTGAAGAAGGGAACAAGCAAAACATTTCATAAAAAATCCCAACTTACAGGTATATAAGCGACTGTCTATAAGGGCAGGTCACGAATGATGCGCGACTTTTCAATAGAACAACCCGCGCATACAAGACTGTATATGCGACTGTCTAGAATAGCAACCCGTGCATAGGCAGCAAAATCCCAAAAAGGTAAAAAACTACCCTAAGAAGGCAGGGGAAGTGTGTAATCAAACTTCAAAAAATGTTCCTAAGTGGTAAGCAAGACCTGAAATAATGCAAAAGCTGAAAGAAAACAAGAGAAAAACCCCAAACAGACAAGGCTCTCCCCAGCGGAGTCGCCAGTTCTGTTGTAAAGGAAAGTATCCTATGGCTAGGGTTTAAGAGGCCATCAACGTACTGGGGTTGAAAGAGAGATGCACAATGTCCAGCAAGCATATATCAGCAAGTTTCAGAGATGAGAAAGATCCACACCTGACTAACTGAAGGCTGGTCCAAGCTTTCTCTTCAATCCTCTTCTTGCTCCTCTCGCTCCAAGAGACCTGCAAAACAAATTATACCTTCCTCAAACCATTATGACCACATATAAAACAATGATAATCAAATAAACATGAACAACTGATCTGAATAACATCATCATATGATCAGAAACATAAATTCAATCACACATTGAACAATGATTTGGGAAGAGGAAGGACATCACATCTTTATTAATCTTGAAAACAAGTACAAATATACCTTCTCTTCAAGTTTGGCACCTCACGAAACCTTGATCTGGATTTGCTGTTTCTCTTCTCCAAAGAACTCAGCCTCCAAGCTCTGCAACACAAGGGGAAGACCTTCAAGGCAAAGGTGTGGGCAAAGAGAGTCCAAATTCCTCCAGCATAACAGTGCAAAAATTCAAGTCCCCCTTTCATGAACCTCCCTACCTCTATTTATATGCTGAAGAAGAGTTAGGGGCGAAGCCAAAGTGGTTACAACTGAAGGAGTCAGTTGTATAACTACCCAAACTAACTCAAAAGGCGTGTTTTTTATGTTTTAATGTTAAGAACAGATGCGCGACTATGAAGGAGAGCAACCTGCGCCTGATGCGCAAGTTTCTACAAGAGTAACCCGCGAATATATGCATGCGCGACTTGCAAAACACAAGAGTCGCGCATGATGCGCGAGTTGCACATAAGGAGAGTCGCACATACACAAAAAACTCATTTTTAAGGTATTTCTGGGCATTTTCAGACTTTGGTTTCTTCTGGAAAGTTTTAGCTAACAGAAATATCTTTCCAACGGTGCAGAAATGAGGTCAAACGGAGTTACAGAACTCAAGATATGGGTCCTCCAAGATAGGTGTTTTTTCAATGACTTTCAGTGACTTTCAGGAAGTGCCGACATGCGACGAAATCATGGGAAAGTGGTCACAGGAAGAGATGTGTCATTTTGGGCTATAACACTTCTAATTAGAGGGCTTCTTGCAGCTCTATCCACAATTCTTCTTCCATAGGGGATGCCTCTTTTTCCACACCTTCTTCTTGTCGGTCATTACCCAACTCTGGCAGATTTATTTCCTGGTTGGTCGCCCTAGTACTCATTCCTCTGTGTAGTGCTAAGGCTCTTTCTCTTCTTTCTTCCCTTCTTTATTGTCTCCCCTCCCTCTCTATTTTCTGGAGATCCGACATACCTTTGTGTGACATTGTCTTCTTGATTTCCTTTTAGCTGACTTCTCATTACTAGTGATTAGTATCTACTTTTAGTCGACTAGAATCCACTCCACTTTATCTTGACATATGACCAGCTACCCCCCCATAGCCTACCCGACACTTTAGAAATCCTAGATATTTCGGTCTACTTGCTTAGGAAGTATTCCCACTCCCTTTCTGCAATGAATTTTTCCCACCTCTTTGTTTTTCCGCCCAGTTAGGGTTTAATGGCGGTTCGTGAAGTGATGGATGAGGTTTGACAATATGACCTACTCCCTTCTCGATTAGGAATTTAAACAGCAAGGTCGGTAACGAACACAAGAATTGCTCAGTGAGGTCTCTATAGAATTTATTCTTGATGGTTTCCATTGAAGTCCTTTCTTCGACTGCTTGTTCCTCGCAGAATTCATTGATGATTTTTTTTGAGCCACTCCAATAAGTTTTGTCTTCTCCCACGAATCAGTTTTTCTAGCAACTGTTGATCTTTAGTCCCTTCCGGATTTTTCATCCAGGAGTTTCTTCAGAAGTTGGGGCACTGATTCTACAAACTTATCATGTTTCTACGTAGAGAATCTTTCTCTTTCTTCTGCGGTCATTAATCTGTTTCTTTGTGCATAATTCTACAAATAATTTGCAACTTTATGTTCCCACCAGTCCTTAATCTCTTGTTCCGATATCATCTATGTGCATACATTTCAGACATGTACTATCGACAACAGAACCAATGTTGTAATCTCACAAATCACCTAAGGTTACCAATAATACATGCCAAAACATACATACATAACAGAGACAAGAGATAAGAACAAGTAGAGGAAATAATAGATTATATTAACATGAATGGGTCCATACAATACAAAGAACTGAACCAAGTTCTCATCTGGTTCAACAGCCTAATATATATGATTTACAAACAGTTACAAAATAACTACCTATCGGTTTGATGAACCGACACCGACACGACCTTAGGTGGCTGACCTAATCTCTAGTTTAGTCAGCCGACCGACTTAGTTAGTTGATTGACTAAGTCAGCTATCATTCAAGTCAGCATATCAACTTGCTCCTCTAATAGACATGCATATTCTTAGCTAGGGTCATAGAATACTTATCCATTTGCAGATGTATTCTTTCTTCATAAATGAGGAATGGGGGATCCCTTCTCTGAGTTGATAGTCCCTCGGTTTTCCATCCAACTCCTTTTTACATTCCATATCCCACATATGTCTTACTAACATAATATTTACCATCTCACTCATATTGTTTACCAATCATGTAGTGCATATTGGACATTACCAAAATATCCAATGGGGTTTCACCTGAAACCCATTTCCAAGGTATGGGATCATTCCCATGAAGTTTGGCTCTTGCAGGCCATCACACATGGTTTTCCTACAACGTGTATTCCTGGCACACTTATCAAGTAGCCAAATAGTCAACATTATTTAAAAATACAATTCAAATCTGATTGTTCCATAACCAATCAATGGTACTAACAATTAAATTCAATATGAATTTGCAACTCTATCTACTACATAAATGGATTTGCTTAGAAATGAGGCCATCCTCATATTGATTGTCTCATGTAAGTGGAACCACTCTTCCCATTATAATTTTATGCTTGCTAGTATAACATGAACATCCACTTACAATATGTCCTCCTAACACAATTCTATGCAAGCCAATGATGATTAGTAATTATCAGCAAATTCTCAAATCTGAAATCTACAAGTCCAAATTGACAATTCGTTCTGCACATAAACTAGTTTTACAACCATGAGAATCTTCTCATGAGGTTTGGTTCTTTCACATGGTATATTCCATCCTTCATCATGGACTTACCCACATTGCCATGCCCAAAACAATCTACCTACAATCTGAACTTCAATCAACCAAACACTTTGTAAGTCTCTATGCATATAATATTTCATTGTTGCAACAATCACTGAAGCATTTTCAGAATTATAACACTTCCAACTATTAACATATCAATATCACCAAACTCATTTACTTCATGTGAATCATAATCATACTAAAATTGCAAGGTACAGTCACATCATTAATGCAATTTATATGAAACTTTTAGATACTCATTATTTCACAGTCATATCATTTATACCACTTTGGACTTCCATGGAGCATTCTGGTAGCCCATCGATCATGACTACCTTCTTCATGCACTTACTATTCTGCATTCATAACATCCCATGAAATGATCCTAGAATTATCACCAATTCATCATTTCATTCGTTATTTAGTCATAATAACACATGCACCATCTCTATGTATTCATGCAATGCATCACAACATGTGCACCCATACTTATGTATGCATATTTACAACATCTACTCAAACTTTTCATATGCATACACTCAATGCATAATCATAAGATTTATAAAATCTCTTAATGAATATTCACTCAATTCTACCTTGTATTGATTCATGAATGCTATGCATTCAAACATATTATGGCCTAACCACGACTACCTCATATGGGATGGACCACTAGTATTCACTTGGTTTGGTTATTAAATTCATAGCAACATTCACAGGGCATGATATATTTCTATATGAATGTAGTCTAAATTTTTAAACAGCCACATGGTATGAGATCTCTTGCCTTCACCACTCCATGCCCCACCACACTATGGCAATATGTCGTTCATATGAATGCATTCATTCCTAAATGCATACCATTCCATGATTACTAAATATGGTTGAATGGATTCTTTCCCAATCCCCTTCCAACACTTATGCAATTATCATAATTAAACCATTACATGCATGGCTCTTACTTATGCCCTTGATATACTAGTTTAGTTGGTCTCTTACAGAAGATTGCAGGATTCTCTCACCAATTTCTTAATCATTGATTTGTTGCCTTATATCCTTTTCTTCATAAGGTGATTAGGATTCTGCAAAATCTTTAATAACATAGTTGTTAGCTGCATAACATTCACATGAATCATACATTACTTACCTTCACTTGGAAAAAAAATCATACATTGACAACTTTGCCCAAAACATATAACTTTCTTTCACAAAGAATGACTGTCTCAGGGGGATGATGGGGGTTAAGAGGGCTCGCCCCCTTGTTGCTTCCACCACTACAGGGCAGGTTGAGGGAAATTCCCTCATTTTTTTTTGTATATATTTCAATTTCATGAAATTTGGTGCATAACCACGCTACCATTTGTTCATTTTTCTAACCCTGCATATCTCATTGAAAAACGTGCTAAAAATATCTGTTTCATAGCAATTTTCATTTTCCTTCCGACTTATCCTTCCACTACGTCCAAGAAATTTTTGAATTTCACCCACTGTAGCAACTCCATATTCATCTTCCATCCACCACTTCTCATCGGCTCCATCTTCATCTTTCTGCTGTCACACATCGACTTGATCTTCAACACTCAGTTGCCGCACATCGGCTCGGTCTTCAAATTTATCCCGCTGCACATAAACTCGATCTTAAAATTTCTTCTGCTACACATCAGCTCTATCTTCAAATTTCTTCCACCGCACATTAGATCGATTTTCAAATTTCTTTTTCCGCACATCGGCTTGATCTTCAAGTTTCCTCCACCATCATCGGCTCAATCTTCAAGTTTCCTCCACCATCATCGGCTCAATCTTCAAGTTTCTTCCACCGTCGTCGGCTCCTTCTTCTTTTTCTGCCCACCGCTAAGCCAACACTTAGATTAATTTTATTTCTTCCTTCGTCTTTTATATTCAGTATAAAAAATATTGGCATTCACATGTCATTGCGGCTCGAGGCCCAGCTTCCACCTGGTGTTTCATCTCGAAGCCCGACTTCCACCTGCCATTGTTGCTTGAAGCCCAAATTTCTGCCGCTATTGTGACTCGAAGGTTGAATTTCACCTGCCATTGCGGCTCGGTTCTTGGCTTCCACCCATCATGCATCGGCTCTTCTTAGCTGACATGGAAGAATTTTCACACTTACAAATTTTTTTCCTTCTTGTCGGCTCCATGTTTCCCATGCAGCCATCGTTTCGGCTCACTTTTATCTAATCCAGCCGATGTATCAGCTGATATTCAATCATCACAACCGACAAGGGAGATTCCTCTTCCAACACTTAGAAAAATTTCTACTGTGGATGTTGTTAGCTGGAAAAATAAGTTGGTTCTTCATGGCCCATTGAGGGGATCTACCTTCTGATGATGATCTTTCCAAAGCTGCCACCAGGTTGGAGAAAATCCAAACTTTCTCCCGACAAAAACCTTTTCGAACTTCCCATCATTGTGTAAGCATCGATGTCATTGGATCATCTCTTACGAATTTAGCTGCCGCCACAACACCCTTCAGGAAACACAGCCACCACTGTGGCTCTCTTCTTGGAACGCAACAAATATTGACATGAGAATATTCAACACTTAGAAAAATTTTAGAAATTTTTATGTATGTCGTCTTTTTCCTTCTGCTAAGCACAGAGGTTTATCCTGCCTCTTTCAGCTGTTCGTCTTGGCCCATTGAGGCCCAATACATCAACCTTAGGCTCTGATACCACACTATCATGTCCCCACCCCTCTACTCAGTGGAGAGGACGCATCTAACATTATCAACCCGGGAAGTCTAAGCCCCATGAACATAATACATATAT
>LPNX010775163.1:132267-142754 GCA_001517045.1 Pseudotsuga menziesii
TAATTGCCTTGAAATAAAACATTCATATCTATAAACAGATGCATAATGCAATATACAACGGAAGCAAATACATTAATCCAATACTTTCTATTCAAGCATTTAACGTGTTCATATAATTTCATAACAATATATAGTCGCGGAAATAAAATATAAGGGATTACTTATCTTTGAAAGAAGCTTGTCCTGCAACCATCTATGTCACTGCAATGTTCCTCCCAACAATAGGCCAAGGTGCTCTTTAATCTCTCAGCAACAATTCCACCCCTGAGCTAGGCATGATTTCCCCAAGGAATAAGGAGAACTAGCATATTTTCCCCATATCCAAGGATACATTAAGACTCAGTCAAGCCAACAAAGTTGGGTTTACCAGACTCACACAGGGAGTGGGTTACACTTTAGCCAAAACACATGTGACACGGCCAAGCCAACATATGGGTTTATCAGGCTACTAGCCAAGCCATTCTTTCAGTTGGGTTTATCAATTTAGATTCCACATGAGGATGCACACACAACAATCTCAGTCTGGGATCAACAAAATGTGACAAAGGCCAAGGATTACACATGCACACAGTAATTTACAAATGTTTGAGCATTTCCAGTGACAGACTAACTACTGCAAAATACCAAAACGAAAAATGTTGTTGTTCAATTCATCAAAAAAAACCAAATCATATTCAGGGCATTCCTGTTCAGGAAAACGACTGGAAGACTAGAGAAAAACATCAAAGAGAATAATGCTAAATAGAAAAATTCAAATCGTGAAAGAAAACAGATTCACATAATTGGAGAGAATCATCCAGAGTTTAGACACATAGTGGTTTTGCCTTTTGCATGAATGAAGATTGGGATCCCCAAAACGTTACCCCCAATCAAAATCGTGAGGGGAAGATGAAATGTCCATGCATGAGGGAAAGGTAGATGTTTTGTGTTTTCTTGCTCAAGAAAATTTAATTTTTTTTTTCTTCCAAAAATGGTGCTCTTCCCATTTCGAATTTATTCCCCACTCTTCCAATCCCCCACTCCTTTATCCTTAGGAAAATCATGCCCCATCTCATTTAGTTGCGTTCACATGGATGGCTGTAGTTTTTTAATTAATATTTCAATTTTAACATACTGCCCAACTTTTAATGTTCAGCTGGCATTAAATATCACCGACCCAACCTTAATTGTCGAAGCATAACACTAAATCAATGGTGGAGATTTTTACTAGCTCCACACCATGATTATTTACATCATTTTATTAAATTCAAACGGGGTCAAAACCGAGGTGTTACAATATGTTTATACTTGTCATTAAAATATTCATATTCTACATGGTATCTACAACAGCATGCGTTCCTCGAATGTACCATGGTTTACATTTCTCAAAAGACCTTTGGCTCAGGTTCAATTGTGTGTTCTCATTCCTGAATCTCTCATAGAGTTTAGTCTGTGTCATTTCAAGGAAGTGTTTGACGTGGGGTTCATGTTCAGTATAACCTTTTCTTAGCTTTAGCACATCTCTTTGGTTAGATGAAGTTCTGGTATAATCATGCCAGAAATTTTGTACTAATTCCTTAACAACATCAATTAGCTTCATATCTCTATGAGGAAACTTGCCGACAAAATCCCAACAATATTATCCACCTAGAGTCTCAATATTTTCTCTTATAACATAGTACTTCCTAATATTTTTTCTATTTAATTTAAGTATGTGAGAAGTGTGTGACAAGAGGCGACGTTGCCCTGTGGGATTGCTTACAACTAATTTTGATAACAAACAATGAGCCACACAAAGATCTTTAGTACAAGACCTCTTCCCAATCGCATTAAAACCATATTGGATATTTCTAACAATATGATAGTTAGCCTTTGAACTTCTAGCCATCTTTATGCCCGGAATTCTCCTAGCAACAGCTAAACAATTTGACTTTAACAAACATAGTAATAATTGACATTTACCTACATCGCCTTTGGATTCAAAATATTCCTTCATGAATTTGCTACATTTCCAATCAATAGTGATTTTGGGAAACTTACCTTCAAATCCTAACAGACAAATTTCATCGACATGGATATGTCTAGGATTCCTTTTTCTTGCACTAGACAATCGAGGTGGGGAAGGTGGACATCAACTACGAATCGCAGAGATTCTTTGTTGTGGTGCTTCATTTACATGTTGGTGCATATTGGGAGTGTGCTCTACATGGTTGTGGTCTTCTTGGAGATATTGCAAATTAATCATTTCTCCTACATTCAATGCTTTAAACTCAGTGTCTCTCAATATACCTATGTCTTCAAGAGCTTTAGCATGGCTTGTTGATGGATTGTTGGTTGGAGATTGTGTTGATGTTGGAATTTGAGTTCGGTCAATTGGACGCAATCGCTTCACCCATAGTTCTGAACTAGACATTGTTCTGTCATCGATTGTGTTAGGATCGGTCACAGTATCAATGGAAATGTCTGGACCATGTCTCACTCTGTCCATTGCAAACATGTCCTTTTCTCTTACCTAATTTTCCTTTTCAATGGGAATATTCCTTCTAGTTTTTCTTACTTTGTTACGTGAGTTTCCCATATCCAAAAGTTTAGTTATAAAAAATATGAGGTCTACCCCTACATAAGAAGCAACAAATAAGGTATTAGTTCCATTATACAAGAAACATGACGCATTCCAACATAATTAACTAAATTACAGATATGTTAATATGGTAATTATTGGCATTGATGCATAAACGCTAATTAAAGGTTTCTCTTTATGTTCAAAATAAATTTTCATTTCTATACTCTGTTTGAGTCAAGTAAAGAGAGTCAATTTTGTAGGTATTGCAATGATAGGATTATGAATTCCTTTGTGTTGAAAAATTAGTGAAAGTCACAAGAAGATGAGTGAAATATTCTTCATTTCCAACACATTCAGATGAGATGACATTACACGTAATATGCCACATTAGTTGTGAGGGAAGACACAAGTTGGTGTTTGGATGTCTTGGGAATAAAATGAATAAATTACTCTCATTAAGTTACACTAACTAAAGAGAAAAAATTGACTAATTACACAATGAGGACGGTTGCAAATCCCCCGAAGGAAGGAGAAATCATTGAGGTAGAGGCATCTTGGTCAAGATCAAAGGCATGTTATGATAAATGTAGCATGAAGAGGAGAGAATGGAAAAGTTGGTGGACTATTCAATATGGACCCTCTCCCATTATTTATTCCAAGTTTTTTATACAAATTGAAGAGTCTCAAGAGAGAACCTCATCTATTCCATCCTTATGGGAAATCAAAATATATTCATGTGCAAATTATTATTGGTCTACATTGCATACATCATCTTATATAGAGAATATGGACAACTTGGTGAACTATTCAATATGGACCCTATCCCATGATTGCTTCAAAGTTTTTTTTTCAAATATAAGAGTCTCAAGAGATAACTTAATCTATGCCATCATTGTGTGAAATCAAAAAATAGTCATGTGCAAATCATTATTAGTTAACATTGCATACTTCATCTTGTATGGAGAACATGAGACTTGTTTTGATGTGAAGTTGGGAATTCTTCTTGTGAAATTAATTATTGTCTATGAGAGATATATTTTTGTAGGCATATGATAAAACATAAATCAATGAAATGATCTCAAATCTTTTGAATGAAAACAATTATTTACAATTGACGATACATATTCAAAATGATCTCTTCTTGTAATGAAAACTTGTAGTTTGAATGTATCCACTAACTTCCAAGACCACTGAAGATGTTTTTTAGATTCCAAGAGTGACCTTCTATCCAATAGATTAAAGTGTGTCCAATTGATGATTGAGTGTGAGCCAAATTGCAAAGTTCAGGAGCACAAAACGTGCGAACAGTAGTAGAAAACCCATGAAAATTGGTAGCAAACCCGAGAAGGAATATAGCTAGTTTTTTAACTAGCAATAGGAGCATGCACACGTGTCTATGCGTATGCACATAAACACATGTGAGTGC
Source organism: Pseudotsuga menziesii (assembly GCA_001517045.1). NCBI lineage: Eukaryota > Viridiplantae > Streptophyta > Pinopsida > Pinales > Pinaceae > Pseudotsuga > Pseudotsuga menziesii. The sequence continues at coordinate 136,236 of LPNX010775163.1, forward strand.
TGATACCTAACCTTTACAACATTAACTCACTAAATTTTATCCCATTTATTAACTAATGTTCTTCAACAATGTCTTGGTATTCACACATGTACATGTATTTTTACAACATAGTCTTCAACACTACTTTCTTCTTAGTCCCATGGGTTCCATTATGAGGTCTTAGGCTCCTTACCTATGGCTAGTGGAGGGTAAGGGAGGCCTTCAACACTTACCAAGGGTGGGTGTCAAGGTGTAGCAAAGGTTTAGTGGCGACCATGGTCAATAACACATGGACTCAAGCCCTAATGCGACAATAGTGACAGTGGTGACCATGGTCACGACAGTAGCGAAAATGGTCACCATGGTCAATAGCACCATTGTCAATAATACATGACCTCAAGCCCTTTGTCAATAACAGATAGATGGCATGCCAGTAACCCTCTAAAATTTATATCGTTACTACTCTAATGTGTAAGACATCATGATATTGTTGAACGTTCTAATGTGTATGAGTCGTCAACAAGTCCTTGAACCAATACATGAGCCTCTTGTACAAGTTCTTTGTAGGTATTTAAATGGGATATGGGTGTCATGAGTAGGTTTTTATGAACTACATAGACAAAAGTTTTACCAAATAATTATAGAGAGTGAAATGGTAGAGGATAGTTAGAGAAAGGGGGGGAAGGTGAGAGGGAGAGAGAGATTGAGAGAGAGAGAGCGAGTTAGGATGACATGTTATTTGTGTGTGAGAGAGAGAGAGAGAGATTTTGTGTGTCTATGAGAGAGAGAGAGAGAGAGATACTATGCTCAAAATTCATATCCTTGTTGAAATACATACAATGGATTCTATCACCCTCTCCATAGTGGCTTGAGGTACAAGTTGGTTTAACATTATGGGCAAGGTAGGGTGAATTTTTGTGTGTGTGTGTGAATGAGTGAAAGAGAGAGAGAGATGGCTCATCGTCATAGTGATCATGATCATCATCATCATCATGGTCATCATCATCATCATAGTCATCATCACCATCATCATCCTCATCACCATCATCATCATCATCATCATAGTCATCATCATCCTCATCATCATAATCATCATCATCATCATAATCATAATCATCATAGTCATAGTCATCATCATCATCATCATCATCATCGTTGTTTTCATCATCAACATTATCATCATAATCCTCATAATCATCACAATAGTCATCATCCTCATCATCGTCGTCATCATCATCCTCATCATCATCATCATCATGGTCATCATCGTCATGGTCTTCATCATCATCATCATCTTTATCATCATCATCATCATCATCATCATAGTCATCATCATCCTCATCATCGTAATCATCATCATCATCATAGTCATAGTCATCGTGATCATCATCACCACTACCACCATCATCGTCGTCGTCATCGTTGTCGTCGTTGAACATCATCATCATCATCATCCTTATCATCATAGTCTTCATATGCATCATCATCATCATCATCATCATAGTCATCATATGCATCATCATCATCGTCGTCGTCGTCGTTGTCGTCGTCATCAGCATTGTTCATCATCATCGTCATGGTCATCATCATCATCATCATCATCCTCATCATCATCATTGTCATCATCCTCATCATCATTTTTCATCACCATCATCATGGTCATCATCATTATCATCATCATCATCATCGCCATAATAGTCATCATCATAGTCATTATCATCCTCATCATCGTAATCATCATCATAGTCATAGTATTCGTGATCATCATCATCAACAACAACAACGTCGTCATCATCATAATCATCATTATCATCTTCATTCTCATCATAGTCATAGTCATCCTGACCATCATAATCATCATCATCATCATCGTGATCATCATCATCATCATTATCATCATCATCATCATCCTGATCATCATCATCATAGTCATCATCCTCATCATTGTTGTCATCATTCAAATGATCATCATCATCATCATCATCATCATCCTCGTCGTCATCGTCATGGTCATCATCATCATCATCGTCGTCGTGATGGTCAGCATCATCATCATCGTTGTCATCATCATCATCGTCATTGTTTTCATCATCATCATCATCCTCATCAGCATCATCATCATCATCATCATCGTAGTCATCATCATCATCATCATCATAGTCATCATCATCATCGTCATCATAGTCATAGTCATAATGATCATCATCATCATCATCATTGTTCATCATCATCATCGTCGTCGTCGTCATCATCCTCATCATCATCATCATAGTCATCATCCTCATCAGCATCATCCTCATCATTCTCATCATCATCATCATCATCATCATCATCATCATTCATCATCATCATCATGGTCATCATCATCATCATCGTCATCGTCATCGTCGTCGTCATCATCATCATCATCATCGTTCATCATCATTGTTCATCATCATAGTCATCATCGTCATCATCATCATCATTGTCGTCGTCGTCATCATCCTCATCATTCTCATCATCATCAACATCATCATCATCATCATTGTTCATCATCCTCATCATCATCAACATCATCATCATCAACATTTTTCATCATCCTCATCCTCATCATCATCATCATTCTCATCATCATCATCATTGTTCATCACCATTGTCATGGTCATCATCATCATCATCATCATCATCATCATCATCACCATCATCATCATCATCATTGTCATCATCATCGTCGTCATCATCATCATCACCATCATCCTCAACATCATCATCGTCATCATCCTCATCATCCTCCTCCTCCTCCCCCTCATCATCATCATCATCATCATAATTGTTCATCATCATCATCATCATGGTCACCATCATCATCATCATCATCATCATCACCACCACCATCCTCATCCCCATCATCAGCATCCTCATCATCGTCATCATAGTCATGGTATTCATGATCATCATCATCAACGCCATCGTCATCATCATCATCATCATCATCATCCTCATCATCCTCATCATGGTCATCATCCCCATCATCATCATCATTGTCATTGTCATCCTCATCATCATTGTTCATCATCATCGTCATGGTATTATCATCATGGTGATCATCATCATCATAATCCTCCTCCTCCTCCTCCTCCTCATCATCATCGTCATCATCATCATCATCATCATCATCATTGTGCATCATCATCGTCATCATCATCATCATCATCATCCTCATCATCATCATCATAGTCATCATCCTCATCATCATCGTCATCATCATTCTCATCATCATCATCATCATCATCATTGTTCATCATCATCTTCATGGTCATCATCATCATGGTCATCATCATCGTCGTCGTCGTCGCCGTCGTCGTCATCGTCGTCATAATCATCATCGTCGTTGTCGTCGTTGTCGTCATCATCATCATCATCGTCGTCATCATCATCATCACCATCATCATCATCCTCATCGTCATCAACATCAACATCATCGTCGTCATCGTCATCATCATCATCATCATCCTCATCGTCATCAACATCAACATCATCGTCGTCATCGTCATCATCATCATCATCATCCTCATCATCATTGTCGTCATCGTCGCCATCATCATCATCATCCTCATCATTGTAATCATCATCATAATCATCATCATCATAGTCATAGTATTCATGATGATGATGATGATCATCATCATCATGTTAGTTTTTCAACAATTAAGCTAGCATTATGATCTTAGGATCTTTTCACTGAGAGAATAACAAGTACAGCAATAAAACATGAGCACATCACAAGAGACAAGAGACACAAAGAGTTTTCCTCGAGGAAACCATAAAGGAGAAAACCCCGCAACTTCCTCTAAGATAGAATCAACACCAAAACAGTAAGAGATCTCCCAAAACAACAGTAACCTTCTGTCTTCTGTCAAGCCAAAGTATTTCCTTCTCCAAAGGTGCGCCACACTTGAGAGAGCAAGTGAGTAATTCACAAGTGATAAATAGAGAGACTCACACTCTCTATTTATATTAGTCCGTTCACTTGAATTACCATTTCACACGTAGGCTCGACCTAATAATTACTACTCGAGCCTACACCTTAATTAGTGTATAATAACTCAAGTGCCCCGGAACTGTGGGGACTTACCTAATGACTTGATATGACTTGTTTACATTATTAATCCTCCCGATCGGAACATTGGGGTAAGACAACATGACTCAAATACATAATAGAAACATCCCGGAATAAACATCGGGTTACAATACATGAGATACATAGAAGAATACATTCCGAAGTTACATATACATCAACACTCCCTCTTAACTAGGAAGGTATTCCTTCGACACAATTTTCAGCACTGGTCTTCTTCACTGTATCAGCTGGATCATCTCGTCTTCAAGTCATCTTTGTCTTCAAGTCATCTTCGTCTTCAAGTCATCATCGGATCCGGATCATCTCTCGATCTGGATCATCATCACTGGACTGGATCTGGATCATCTCTCGATCTGGATCATCATCACTGGACTGGATCTGGATCATCTCTCGATCTGGATCATCATCACTGGACTGGATCTGGATCATCTCTCGATCTGGATCATCATCACTGGACTGGATCTGGATCATCTCTCGATCTGGATCATCATCACTGGACTGGATCTGGATCATCTCTCGATCTGGATCATCATCACTGGACTGGATCTGGATCATCTCTCGATCTGGATCACTGCTGCTGGATCATCATTACTGGATCAGGATCATCACTCGATCTAGATCAACACTGGTGTTATCTCATGATTCTACTCGTCATCGGAAGTCTTTACAGAGCCAGTCCTTTTTCCAACTAGATGAGTCTTCCCAGAGCTAGTCCTTTTTCAAACTAGATGAGGCATCCTAGAGCTGGTCCTTTTTCAAACCAGATATGGCATCCACTTCAGAGCTAGTCCTTTTTCAAACGAGATGAGTCTTCCTAGAGCTAGTCCTTTTTCAAACTAGATGAGGCATCATAGAGCTGGTCCTTTTTCAAACCAGATATGGCATCCACTTCAGAGCTAGTCCTTTTTCAAACTAGATGAGTCTTCCCAGAGCTAGTCCTTTTTCAAACTAGATGAGGCATCATAGAGCTGGTCCTTTTTCAAACCAGATATGGCATCCACTTCAGAGCTAGTTCTTTTTCAAACTAGATGAGACTTCACAGAGCCAACCCTTTTTCATGCTGGATGTGGCATCCTGACAATGGAAGGAACCAATCCTCTCACCATGTCACTGCCCTTACATCCGACCATGGAAGGAACCAATCCTCTCACCATGTCACTGCCCTTACATCCGACCATGGAAGGAACCAATCCTCTCACCATGTCGGAATGGCACTGCACTTATATCCGACCTACTTGTCGGAATGGCCAACACTCACATATGACATGGAAGGAACTTAATCCTTTAGCCATGAACAGAATGGTTCAGCCCTTACATCTGATCAAGTGGGAACAAATCCCTCTATCACATTAGAATGGCTACATAGTCTTGCACTGAATGATCCTGGTAACTGACCAAGTGCCTCCATTCCTAGAATGGCAATTTCCCTTACATCTCTCTTGCTCGACAGAATGGCACAGCCCTTATATCTGACCTGCATGTCAGAATGGATATGGATCTCAGCACTTATATCAGTCATGGAAGGAACCAATCCTCTCACCATGACGGAATGTCTCAGCCCTTACATCTGACCATGGAAAGAACCAATCCTCTCACCATGTCAGAATGGCTCTGGATCTCATCACTGTCTCTGGGAGGAAGCCTCGATCTGGAGAACACTAAGTCTCTCTCTGAAGTACTCAAACTTCATCCTAGCCAATGGCTTCGTCAATACATCATCTATCTGTTCCTCCGTCGCAACATACAAGAGCTTCACTGCTCCTCTCTGCACCATATCCCTGATATAGTGATACTTGATATCGATATGCTTCGACTTGTCATGGAACAATGGATTCTCGGACAACTTCACACAACTCTGGTTGTCATAGTGTATACAAGTAGCATCCGACTGGAGATCAAATATATCAGACAGTAGCTTCCGCAGCCATACTGCCTCACAACTAGCTGAACAAGCTGCGACATACTCTGCTTCAGCTGTACTCAGTGCCACACAGGATTGCTTCCTTCTAAACCAAGAGATCACACCTGATCCCATACTGAAGCAACATCCTGAAGTACTCTTCCTATCGATGGCACTGCCTGCCTAATTGAATCAACATAACCCTCCAGGTTAATCTTCTGATTTGCATCATACTTGAGTCCATAATCAATTGTACCCCTGCATGCTTTGTAACCATCAGGTGAACATGTCTCAATGTGTTCACAGCAAAGCAAATATCTAGTCTCAGGTACATCAAGGACCCAATCATCTGACGATACATCGTAGCATCAACCATCTCTGATGAAGCATCACTCAATAGCTTCATGTTCGATGTCATGGGTGTGGTCATGCAGTCCATCATCCTGAACCTCTTCAGGATCTCTACTGCATACTTCCCTTGTCCAAGGAAGATTCCATCTGTACTCTGCCACACCTCCAT
>LPNX010775163.1:142976-145476 GCA_001517045.1 Pseudotsuga menziesii
CTATGAACTTCTCCTCAGGTCTTGATACTATGCCCAGACATCATTCTTCTTGAACTGATCTTCCCTTTCATCTTGGTGGCTGGAAGGTTCTGCATCAATGATGTCACTGCACTCATCATATTATTCTTTGTCTTGAAACTGTCGTCACTTGTTCTTCGGAACAAGTCTTCATTCTTCTTTGCTTGTAGGCGATTATGTATGCGATCTTTCCTACAAGTCAAATGCATTTATATGGTTAGAAACATTTCATAAGGAATATTTATATTGGCAAACACTTATGCATAAATATATGATCATGCAACTACTTTATTCAATACAACATTCATCCATATCTCACTGAAACTTTCTAGATGCCTTCCATCTCTACCAGGACAACATTGAGATTGTGCACTAATCCAATATGTCAGCAAAGAGGTTTCATTCTAGATAAGTAGCAATGGAGAATTTGTATAACACCATGAGCTACTTACCCATCACATGCATATTAGTAGTATACTGTCATTAATGCAAACATCCTATCATGCATAATACAGTAACTAAATATAAACAAATGCATAACAAAACAATATCGTGAAATGACAATTGAATACTTATCTTTATTTGTTTCGTGGGTATACTCCTTCTTGTGTCTTCAGATTTATCGTCTTCTTCATTCATGATAGCATCGTTTCTTATACAAGTGATAAGAAGTTCTTGAAGAGTTGAGTTCTTCATATTTCTCATTGCTTGAGGGATCTTCTTTGGAAGGTGAAAGCTTGATCTTCAATTGTTCCCATCTTCTCTTCTCTTCCTATGATTCGAGCTTCTTCTTCTTCACGTAGTGTGCTGAAAGTAATCACTTCCTTCTGGAACACATTCCTTGAATGAATGAATTCCACGATCCTAGGAGGCCATTCAAGGTGGCCATCACCACTTCTACATTCTTCACCGCTTCAAGTTGTTCTTGATTTGAGAGACTCTTATGACTCCATGGTATCTGCATTCTGGATCTTCACATTCTTCAACTAGTTTCTTTAGGTCATATTCTGATTTTGTTCTTCCCTTCAAATAGCTTGAAATTCTGGAAGACCTTCAACAGCTTTGCTTGCAATAGGTAGTGCTCTGTAATGCACATGTGCAAGCCTTCTATTCCAGAGCTTATTTGGCTCTACTATGTCATGGATCAAGGCTTGTTCTGGATAGCCCTTCAATTTGTACAAGCCTCCCTCTTGTTCTCCAATCACTACCGCATCATCGATAGTCTTTCCTTTTAGCCACATGATGACTTGACCATCTATGAATGCAATCCACATTCCTTTTACATCAATTTTGAAACAAACAATACTTCTTTCATTGTTAGAGACTTACCAGAGTCTATCTTGTATGAAGATTCCCCACTACCTTTTATTGGATATTGGTAGTCATCTCCTAGTTTCACCTTGTGAGGTGATTCATGTTCTGACAGTCTCACAAAGGATTCCTTGAATCCCGTCATATGTTTGGAAGCCCCACTATCTATGAGCCAATTATCACTTTCATGAGTAATGTTACCTGTGAGAGCTGATATCTGAACATATTCATCTTCGCTTGAAGAATCTTCACTTTCATATCTGGATCTCTTTCTGGATGGTTCATCATCCTCTGCAGCATGAGCATGATGTCTTCTTTGGCCTCGTCTCCCTCTGAAACTGGAACCTCCATACTCATGTAGGTGTCCAATATAGAGAGATAAAATACTTCTATGCTTTGAATTTGTCAACTTCACCAAGCTTATCATCAAGCTGATGTGATAGTTCACTTTTAAATGAGAACCTCAAATGGAAATAGCAAAGGATTAGATCTTACCGATTTGAGGTGTCCGTCCTTGTCCCGGAGTTCGCTGATCTAGGGTTTGTCGCAGAAACCCTAATTTTAAAAACTTGGAATATTTCATATCTGATTGGATGAATAGATAGATCTCTTCAAATGGAGCTGTCCAATGTACTCCTTTTCTGAAAACAGTGGAGGGAAACTCCCCGAACAGGAAGCCCTAATTTTCTGATTTCTTCTGCAGAAATGCTTGTTACTGTTTCTATGATATTTCCGAAATTAATGATCCTATGAGTCTGAAATTTCTTACTGAGGTAACCTCGCACGTCCCTGATCCAAGACCACAGGTTTCATCAGAATTGGTTTCACCATTTTGGATTTATGATCCTTTTCCCAAGGTGACCTGTTACAGGACTGTTTAGAACAGCGAAGTTGTACGACATTCCATGTGTCACTGGTTCATCTTCTGAGTCTGATATTCATACCACATAAATTAAAGTCCATGCCATTTCTAGAACATCTTTAGGAATTCCATTTGGACCTCTGTCGCCCAAGATATTACAGATCTCCCCAGGTGACCTGTTTATGGATGATTTCTGGAAGAGGCTGGAACCCTAACTTGGAGAGATCATATCTCCCAGAATATAGCGAATCTAAGGCTGCGATTTTGACACAGTGTTCGTCAGGATTTTACCTTCGGCCCTTGAAATTT
>LPNX010775163.1:147976-177127 GCA_001517045.1 Pseudotsuga menziesii
AATTTTGAATTTTGGAAGGAACATTCTTTCCAACCTACGTGGTGGATAACTTGGCTTCTTTGGTTTTAGGTTCGGGTTGCCAAACCAAGTGGTTTGGACTGTCTTATGATAGAAAACATGTTTTGTACCACTTTCTCCTATTTCGTGCATGATTTTGCATATGCCACGTGTGTCCACTGCTAATGAAAATTCACATACTTGTGTAACTCTGTCTGTAGACTCTGAGTATGTAGTTTTTATTTAAATCTATTATCTTTTTCTATTTTTTATTGAATTTTAAATGGACCAACGTCAATCTAACTCAAAAGGTAGGCTATTTACTTCGGCTATAAATTTTGATTAGCTCACCTATTTAGAAAGCAGAAAAGAACCTGCACAAGAAGACACAAAGATCTACATCCTAATAAAAAAATTTCATTCATTAACTATGTTAAGACCAAGATGTCATGGACCAATGCTCGACATTGTCATTTTAGGGCGTCACGGACTTCCTTAATTAAAAAAAAACAAAATATAACATAAATAAATATAGAATAATAATGATGCACTAGGCATGCCTGTTATCTACAACTCTATATAATATTTTTCATAAAATTCCACCATTTTCTTACCAAATGCGTGGACCAACGCCAACATATTCATTATGTTTTGGAAAAACAATAACATACCAACCTTAGAAGAACCTTGTTTTTTGGGATTTATACTTACTTTCCATAAATAAAATTTATATATTCGGAAAGGTAGCCCGATTGTCTACATTTCATTTTCTTACGCCATATTCCAAAAAGTTGTGTAGGTACCTCTAATATTGCTTTTTGATGTTCAAATTTCTGTTTTTCCAGAATTTCATCGCAACGAACGCGTCATAAGTGACCATCATTAGCTTGCACCAGCCCATATTCAAAAAGATATATGTTATTGATTGAATTAATGCCTTTTTACAAGGAGTACAATGTGGATTTATACAAATCAAGGGTCACAATTAAATGATGTGACCTATCAAGTCATTCATTAATAAATAACAATTTACTAACTAAGTTACTAAACTATTTAGTTTTATTACACACCCTTAAGGAAAACACCATGGAATCTCTTCCTAAGCCAAAAGTGGATGATACTATACCCCCGTTGAAGATTATCCTAATATATGAGTGTCAAGGAGCAGCCCCAAAGTTCACTTCATGCTTTATCAAGATTTTACACACCTCAAGCATTGAAATTGATTGGGTACATCAATCACAAAAAGTCATAGTGTTAATCAATAGTGATATATAACCATAATTTCATTAATTAATGAGTTTCTAAAGACACATTGTTATGTCCTTCCCACCTTCAATTTCCAAAGTATGATAGCTAATAGTGGTACAATGAACTATATTGGTCATTTTTAAAATGTAAAAATCCAAACAGGTGACTACTAACTACGATCCCAAAGCACATATCTCTTCCATTAACATGGGTGGTTGTGAAATAGTTTTGGGGTCAAATGGATCCAGAATTTAGGACTCTCATCATAGATTTCAAGGTATTATCTCTCATCTTTTTTTTTTAACAGAAACAGAAAGGTTTTTTATAAAATAGGCTATGCACAGCCAATCATTATAGAGAAAAAAGTGGGAACATAGATTTCTTGCAGTTCAAAAATGCTACATACAAAACTGGTCCAAGGATATGACCAATAAATTCCACAAAGTGAATTTGCAAAACAACTAGTGCCTGGGGTAGTGTATACCCTTATAAAATGACTACAAAGCAAAAGACAATAATACATATTAACATTTTTAAGAGAGAACCGATTAAGGATTGCCTTTGGGCTTCACGGGCTGAACCATTGATTCCTCCTCCATGGGGTGTGCTACAGCTGTAGGGGATTCATTTTCCTTGCTACAATGGTTCATATTGATTAGGCATTGGAGATATTCCTGAATTCTATCGAACTTACCCATCATCTCCCTGAGGTTTCTCTCGTTGTCGTTAATCCTTGCATCATGATTGCTGATTTGCAGAGATGTGTAACTTACCACTTCCCCCATCCTCTTAACCTCCTGTGCTATTTCCTTATTATCCATAATTACTATCACCATCATCTCATGGAGATTCCTGAGATTCTTCTTTACCTCCATAATGCCAGTGTGTTCGTTAGCCTGAGACATGCTGCTGTTTCCTGGGAAAATATCTATACGGGCGAAGTTGCTATGCAGAGCTCAGACTGAACTTGCTACACAAGCCTGATTCTCTGCGGAGAGGCCACTAAGGATATACTTTAGCAATTTAAGCTCCTAATGGAGGGAGGCACCCTCCTTGCTTCGGTAGGATAAAGTACCCATTGCACCTTCCTTCCACCCTAAACAGTGACAGCCCAAAATCATGTTTTTCTCAGCGGTGAAGGACTGAGTGTCGGACAGGAGACTAGGGACAAAATATATGCTTGCAAACCACAGCAAAGAGCCTATAAGGGAGCTACAAGAACAAGAGGAGAAGGATGTGAGGGCGAGCCTTTACTTCACGAAGGTACTGGTGAGAGGGAGAGATTCTCATGGAATTTCCTGTAACCACCCTTCATCTACACCTACTATGAAATCCAATAGAATGCGCTCCAGAGGAATTACATGATGGATAGAGACAAGAGATGGAGTGAAATGAGATCGCAGGCAGCTTTGAGGAGATGACATGGTGAGGAGAGCAATAAGACTTGGAGGGTACGAGGGGAGAGAGCAATTAACCTGGGGGAGGTGAGCCATAAATCCTGCGTTGTCCAAGAAAGGATGCAGGTTGAGTGAGATCCATGTGGCAGGGAAATGAGAAAATGTAGGACAACACATTAAGTGAGAAGACCCTTCGGGAAGGAGCACGAGGTGGGAACCTGCTGTGGGAGGAAGGCGGGAGGCGATGTGATGGAGAAGAGGGGTGAAGGGAGGGATAAGGGAGATGGGTAAGGAAATATCTAGGGAAAGAAAAAAGGAGAATATGGAGGGAAAAGGGGATGGGGAGAAGGAAGTAAAAAATATGGAGGGATAAGGTGAATGGAGGGGGAGTTCTTCTAAAAAACCTTTAGGGAAAACATAAAACACTTTGAGAAGTGGAGAGAGGGAAGACCACTTGCCTTGAGAGAGGAAAGAATAATCCCAACAAGCCATTAGGGAATGAATTTGGTGTAAGGGGCTTCTCCGTTAAGAATGAATTGGCCTTGAGGTAGGGAGGCCCCCATGTTTGCCAAGGCATCCACAGCTAAGTTGTTGTTGCAAAGAATGTGGAATAACTCATAGGATTTAGACATGAGAGGCTTAGCTTTGTCATACAGACGATGACAATTAATTGAACCAGAGGTGTATCCATTAATCATCTTGAAAATAACATGCAGAGAGTCTCTGAATATCACTATCTTATGGAGGTGTTTATTGACTAACAATTGTAGTCCCTATAGGAGCGCAACCACTCGGCCTCGTTTTTGGTCCTGTGTCCAAGGCCCCAAGTGAAGGTTTATTCAACATGTCCTCTAGGATCCAAGAGGATCGCCCTTGCACCTACCACCCCTTGGTATTATCTCTCATCTTTACTCAGGCTAAGAACACACATCACCTCTATCAAATTACACATAGCTCTCTTGAAATTATCCAGTCACAAGTAGAATTTAGCATATTAATGACTACATGACTAGAAAAGTTTTTCATGGTAATATTTTAAAGCTAAACACTACTAAATTTGAGCAACACCACTAAAACTAGAAAAATTAAATGACTAGTTTAGTCATGGGACGAAAAATATGACTAAATAATTAGTGACAACTAAAAATGACAAAAAAACTAATTTAGTCATGGGATAAAAATCAATTGTTTACATTTCAAAGTTTAATTTAATTTCAATGTCTCAAGTAAGGTTTAATAATAATTTTTGAAACCTTTAAGATCTAATTAGCTGATTTTATATTATTTAGAGGGAAAATTTTAGTTTAATGCAAAAATTTTAATTTGCAAGACCTTATATTTGATCCATTTGGAGGGAAATAGATTATTACTTTTATACTTCATTTTTAGTTAATAAAGTTTGAGAATCAAATGTGAATACTAGATAACTCAAAATCCCAAGTTAGGTTATATTTCAAACTATTTGTTCCTGATTGTATTCAGTTGGATGTAAACAAGAGATTTAACTCTCTTACTATCTTCCTACCTCATACACAAACAATTTTCTTTGTTAGTAGAGCTTGAGAACTAGAGATCCTCCTAATAATGGCATGTACCGGGGAAATAAGTGTGCTCAACATTGAATTTGAAGAACTTGTCCAAGTCTATTTCAATCTATAGAAGCCTCGGGCTAGATATGAATGGAAAGAAATGAAGGAGCAACATGATTTGGAGTTTTGGAGCTTTACAACCCTGATAGTTGAGGGAGACCTACCCTATGGTGATAACTGCATCCATTCTCCAAAGAGGGAGAAAATTTAGTGGCATAATAAGTAAAAAGGGGGTTCTTGGAGGAATAAATAGAAAAAAGAATAAAAATAGATTGAGTAAGAATTAGAAGAATCAAAACATCACTCTCGAAGCTTTGGCATTGAAGGAAAATCCTTTTGGTTCATGCCAAAGCTTATTCAAAATGTTGTGGACAAGAAAAAAATTTAACCTCTTTGGCATAAAACAAAAAAAGACAAGGGAAACACATGGGATTGGGTCATTCAAGAGCTATATAGAAGGTACATGGATATACCCTCTTAAATATATGGTAATGAATGTATTCCATCTATTTGAATAATTAGATGTTGTAAAAACCAAACAATTCATGAATATAGTAGCAAGGGTAAGTTGAAAACCCTTTCAACTATTTTTTTTCGTAAGCCTGCTCAAAGTGCATTTTTGCAACTAAATATGATTTATTTTGATTATGGATGCTTCCACAATGGTTAGACATTTTTCATAGGTTTTGGATTTTCACTGTATTGTCCTAAAACTACAACACCATGAAATTTAGAAGCTATGAAGAATGATTGTTTTTTTTAATGCAATGTTAAGAGCCCATATTTCCATCCTTTATTGAGTCGATTCTGATATATCTAACATAACTTCTTGAGTTTGGAATAACTGGATATATAGAACATTGCACAAGATTTTAGATTATTCAGATGGACTAGAACTAAGTTTAGTTGGAAAATACCTACGTAATCCACACCTTAATATATTCATCAATTGAAACGGGTGTCCATGGAAGTGCAAGACAACAATAATACTTACCTTTTTTAGTCGGTTATTTCAATGTGTACAACTTATAGAATTGGATTCGGGTGAAGAACATGAGTATGTTCTTCGATCCTCTCTTATTGGATTCTTCTTGGTTCACTGCATTCCATCCATTGTACTGATGTTTTAATAAAATAGGATCATTACACTACATATGATAAGCATGTACAACATTATATCTAGTTGATAAATTATCTTACAAAGTCTTCATTATCTCTAAGAACAAAATAGCTTTAAGTGTGGCTGAAAATTTTGACACATGACAATGTTGTTGTGTAGTCACAATTAGTGTAAATGTCTATCCTCTTAATAACATTCCTCTCTATTCTATATCGATATGGAGGCCCAAAAGTTCTATTTGAATGCATAGATTGTGATTTACCCACAAGGGCAAGACAATTATAACTTTTCTCATACCCATAACCTTGCCTAGTTTCGGTTCGTGAACCTATTGAAGTTGAACTAATGAAATAACTATTTTTGGTGGATGAAAAATATTAGGAATATTTTAACACCTTCATTTTCATGCATATGCATATTCATACCAATATTTAATTTTTTATTATCCAAAAAGGAATCTCTTGACGGAGTTCAACTTTATTTGTTCATTAGGAAACAAACCAAATTCTTTGTTGTTGTATCCAATAAAAAAATTTCTTCAAAGACTAAATGCTTTAAGATTATTTAGTACACCTTATTGATATCAATCCTTCGCTCTCTAGAGAAAGACCAATGGAATTATGTAGGAATGAATATCAATAACTCTCTGTAGCAAGAAAATTAATTGGAGCATTCTTGATATGTTGTGTGTGTGCAAAAGATATTATTATTTTTTCAATGCTTTTGTTGGTTTTCTAATATGGTTCCCAACTAGATCTATATGTATATTAGTTATACTTTTAATTATTTTGTTGAACATTTATTCCTAACTGTTAATTCTAGAACTCTACTCATGAGTGCATTTAATCCGCAGGGAATGACATGAAAGAGATTTGTTCCCATGATGATTAAATGAAAGCAAAGTTGAGTTGAAGCATTTCTGAATAATTTGTGATAATTGGTTGTACCTATGATCAAGTTCACAAACACAAAATATTAAGGCAAAATTCGTTATTTGAGGTTGAATCTCAATATAGTCAAACTCAACAATATCAAGAGGACTACATAATGCCTTGCTACACATAGTGCTACTTTGAATCCAGGTTTCTTCAATTAAATTTATTCATATTGATTTGGTGTCCATTCTCCATCTATTGTAATACTAAATTTAGAGTTTTCTTTTATTTTTTTTAATATGATTAAATTTGTTGTTTGAACATGATATTCAAAGCGCACACATTATGAATTAGCAACTTAAGTTGAGGTGCAACAGGTGGAAGAAAGGCCTAAATATTTCTTAAGCAGCGAATATGAATGACATGCCTTAAATTGGTATTATGTAAGCAATATATGATTTTACATTCACCAATAAGATATCAAGTAATTTATTTCAACAATATGGAATGATTTTGATCTATTATCACTCAATAATCTATGCAAAAATAAAGTTCTCATCCAATTTTTAATTTTCCTCAAATATTCTTGAATTTTTATTATCCTATCCATACCAGGGTGATTTGTAATAACATGAGGAATAAATTCCCGTTCATTAAGGCATGGATTTCAAAGTCAACAAGATATCTAAACCTTCAAGAGTCAAATCATCTACACAAAGGATCATTTACTTGACAAATTTCTTGATGATATTTGTTTTAAATAAGTTTGTATGAAACTTTTAGGATTTTGACCTTCCAATTTTAGTTGTTGTACATTGATGAGAATAAATTCAAACACGCAATTAATTTTTGTAATACATATTAGGAAAACCAAATCTTGTGATACTTCTTGATACAAATAGAGCAATATTGTCAACACATTCTTTCAATATTATTTAAAAAAAATTGGTCCCTGGAATTTGAGTACCTCAACTATTTGTTGATCTCTCCTAAAAAAAGGTTGCATTATCAAATGTTAGCATGTTAACATGTCAATTAGATTTGATCCTCTAAAAGTTGGAGAAACTCCAATTGAGATGATTAATCATGCACTCATGGATCCAAATGGGTCAGTGTATGTATCTTGGTTGAGCCACACAATTATAAATGAATAATGGTGCATACAACTAACTTGAAACCGACATAATTCTAGTGTTTTTCCTTAACATATCATACATATTTTCTCATAACATAATTTTTTTATTATTATAAAACTGAGAAAATAGCTTCATTTATAAAAACGGAACAAAGCTCCAAGCTCGATACTCTAAGAAACTCAACAAACCATATGATTCATGGTATCTTCCGAGATGGATATAAATAACCTACAAACAAATATACGAATATGTAGTGCTTATCATGAACATCAAACTCACATTTTAAGTTTATAAGCAAAACTTAATACACTACATATTGTACATCAAACTTAACAAAACTTATGTAGTGCTTATCATGAACATCAAACTCACATTTTAAGACTGAGAATGAGGCAAGCGATTATTAAGAAAGAAAATGAACATCAAACTCACATTTTTTTTCTTTTCTATAGAGTTTTGGAGATAGCTTGGGATTTGAATCCTGTGAAGATGAATTATTGAAATGTGGTTCAATATGATGCAACTAGTAATATGATTTCCCTCATTATTGAGTCTCTTATCATAATTCATTAGCTAGTAGAGTATGTATAAGAGTGCGAGGGAAGAGGAGTACCCTAGGGTATGGTAGAGAGGAAAATAATGGATCATTTTGGATTGGAAATCTTAAGAATTATTGCTACAGTGGATTCAATAGCTACGTCCATTTAAACTAAGTGCTCATCCTTTGGAATTCTAACGATTGACAAGTAAGTTTCAGTTGTTCAAATGCAATATAAAATTTTTAAATTGAGTTGCTTGAGAATGAATTCAAAATTTTATATAGATATACTTGGTTGTAGATCATGTAACATTTAAGGAAATGTTTATTTATTTCTTGATATGGATTATAAAACAAATTATTTCTCATAATATTTAACCATTTCCCTTAATATGAGAGGTTTCCAGAATCATCGTAATCTCATCTTACTTCCCATGTTCTTAAGTTATGTTCTTTTGCAAAAAGATGGCCTGAAGGACAACCCTAATCTCTTAGTACCTCTGTTGGAAAGAGGTGGATGTTCTTTTTAAATGCTCAGCCCTATGTGTATTTAAAATGTCTTCTTGTTGTATTGATAAAAATATTGTATTGATTATGAGATAGGGATGCGACTCTGCTAATTGTTTGATTACTGTTTATCTTCTATAATATCTGTATTTTTATTATTCGCTTATTTTTGGGAAGGACGCACTGCACCATGGGTGAGGGCACATATCAATATAAAAAACCTGGAAATTCACCAATTATTTATATGATAATGAGAAGAAAACATTAAATTATTGACACTTAAAATTTGGTTTTTGTATCACTGACAGAGTTTGACTTGGCCGTGTATCCCAACCTGAAACCTTGAAATGGACTGCATACAAAATGGATAGAACCATGGGATTTCTTTTGCACAAATGAAGTTTGTCTTGGCACTAAGGCTGCTTGATTGGTCAGGCTCCCCGACACTTGAATGATGTTTATTGTAGTTGTGGAAGGATAGTCTAATAAATAGCGCATGACATTGGAGGAAGATCTAATTCATCATTGAATTACTCATTAGAAAACTTGATAAATTGAGATTTGCTTAGTTTCTTTTTATTGTAATTTATAAAGTATGTTTATATGTATTTCCATACAATAAAAGCACTGGTTTTAGTGTTATTATATATAGAGAGAGAGAATGCTAGCTTTAGTGTTATTGAATGAATGCTATGTAGTTTATATGCATTAGCTTTATCTTATTATTTCCTGCAAGTAGGGAATATTGTAATCCACTAGGTTTTGATAATAGTGCATCACCAGACACATTTTTTTATGCTATGGTATCTGTATTGATTCTATGGTTACAGTTTGCAGATCATGTGCATTCTTCTTCAGATGTTTGCACCGCAGTTTCCCTTGTTTTGGAATCGTGTTATATCGCTCTATAGTCAGGAGAGTTTTTCATGAAAGTTGAGAGTGTGTGTTGCAAGAGCCTTGAGATTCTGGAGAATAGGATTCAAGATCACCAGCTTACTATATATGTCGTTTGTGAGTGATTAATCAAGGCCTCTGATAATGATAAGCAGGTTTTGGTGAATGAAAATCTGCTGGAATATTTGCAGTATGTAAGTGGATTTTACTCATTCACCAGATGTCATCCCTTAGATTTTGAAATATTTAATATCAAGAGATTTTTTTGCTAATTTTGTTTGTATATTGCAGGCCTATGAGGAGATTTCCAAAGCAACATTGTAAAGCTAAATACATATAGAGGTCTATGTATGATTCGATGTTACTCATTGTGATGAAATCCGACTAGAGCTAAGAGAAATGAGTAGGACTTTTAGCAAGTTTATTTAGCTATGATATAAAGTTTCTTTTTGTTTTTAATGACTCTTAGCAATTGCTATGATGTAGTTTGTGTGATTTTTAAGAGTAAATACATGTTTTTAACTGTTAAATTTATGTATGTTGGTATTTGAATTGGTATTATGTATGTTTATGGGATTCAAGATATTTCATGTTCATGTGGTCACTAATTTAGTCAGTTTTAGTCAAGATCTCATTTATTGGTCACAATTTTAGTCATTTTTAGTCATTTTATGTGTGTTTATTATATTTTAGTAGTTTTAATGGTGTCCATTATTAATTAATGGATCTCATTTAATATAATATTATGTTTAAATTAAAAACAGAATCATACATTATTTATCATCATCTAATACACATGTGGATTATGCAATGTCACATTAATTAGTTAATTACAACACTTATAAATAATATAAAGTACAACCATATAAGTTTTAAACCGCACAAATTATATTATATGAAATGTCAAGTATTACAATAAATATGAGTTTTCTCAAAAACTATCTCCATATAACTTTACATGAAAATCATCTAGTACATCGATGGCTTTTCAAAATATTACAATGGCTAAACCATCCAACTTGTACTTGGCTGCTACGCTATACTTAGATCCCACAGCATCTTCAATTAACCCATACTTAGCAGCTTAAAAGTCTCATCAACAGGATCTTCATACTTAATGGCCCACTTAGTTAAGTTCACTCCTGAAAAATCCAATAAAAAAATATCACTTGTAAAGTAGAAAAACAATGAACTATAAAGTAGAAAAACAATGAAGAAAATTATTTATAATGTTCAATAGCTAACACCAATAACCAAGTTCATGTGCAAAATAGGAAATTCTAATCTAGCATTAGGATTATCACCTTCTCTCTAGCCCGTGGAGTACCAATTGTGATAATGAAACCAATAGTGGGATAGCACCTTCTTACAAAATTATAGCACGAAACCTAATGCTATTTGTACAAAGTTGCAGCAAAGCAAGAATTCCCACTACCTCAACCAAAGCAGGAATTCCCCCCTCCTCAACAATTGCATATTGACCTTTAGGAATGGTTGAAATATTGGACAATACAGCAACAACCTTGTCTACCATTCTAGTTGTAGGGTCCATCGGCTCAACAAGAGATTTTACAGCTTCGACCCTCACTATGTGAGCCTTGTTGTCATGATAGATAGAGATATTAAATAGAGCGGTGTCATCATCCTTCTTTCCTTGAGGAGTGCCATCCCTAAGAATATCCACCAAAGGTTGAATAACACCTAATTGACCAATACTGATTTTATTTTCTTCCATGACTGAAAGACTAAATAATGTTGTGGAAGCATTCTCTCTTGCTTCATGATTTACTATCTTGAGTACATATATCGGTGGATCAACAACCCCAACAACAACAATTTCATTCTTGTTGTTTTTATTGATAGATAAGTTCAATAAAGCAATAACAACATTTTATTGGGTCTTCAAGTCAGAAGAATGTAGCAGTGCTATCAAAGGCTTGATAACTCCACAATATTCAATTATGATTTTGTTTTCCATGTTATACTTAGCAAGGAGACGTGACTCTGCTGTAGCTCCTCTTTGTACATCAATTATATTAATAGATTCTAGATACTCTATCATTTTCTCAACTTGTAGTTGAATGCTTTGATCTTCACCCCTTTGACCTGTTGTGGCTGTACAAAAACTGCAATGTAAGATGTATAGTTGTTTCACCAGATAAAATTCCTTTAATCTTTGCTAGTCTTTCTGCATACATTGTTTCTATTGCATCCAATTCAATATCAGCTCCATTGGGAACAATGACACCATCTATCATTTGGACATCATCAAAGGTATCCATTACAACAAGTGTTTGAGCCAAAGCAGTGTTGCCACTATTAGAAACATCACCCTGCACCCCTGAAGATTGTCCAGCACCTGCACCTTTGGTGCCTTGATGCTTGGGTTTAGGAAGTTGATTTATAACATTTATGAGGAAATCCTAATCCTCATTTTCAAACAAATCAAATGCTATTTGAAAGGCCAACAAGGCATCATCCTATAAAGATACGAGCAATTAGATTGATTTCAACTATATACAGTGAAACATGCAACCAATTATCTGTCTAAGCTCAATTATTATCAAGATGTCCAAAACAATGAACTTTATCAAGGTGTTTACCAAAGCATAGCCATGCAAATAGCATGAAAACTTTCCA
Source organism: Pseudotsuga menziesii (assembly GCA_001517045.1). Classification (NCBI taxonomy): domain Eukaryota; kingdom Viridiplantae; phylum Streptophyta; class Pinopsida; order Pinales; family Pinaceae; genus Pseudotsuga; species Pseudotsuga menziesii. Next base: position 159,921 of record LPNX010775163.1, read on the forward strand.
CTACAAAAAATGCCAATAATTCATTTCTTCAAAAGTAGATGCATGAAATGCTTCAATACATTTGTAATTCTCTCTTGGTACTTTCTTCCAAAAACAAATATTTGAAAGACATGTTTGACCTTTGGGCTGAGATCACCAACAAAAATGTTGTAGTGACCTGAAAAAAAAAACATTAATGTTGCAAACTTTGAGAAAATTCAGGTAGACAACATTACTATCAAATTTCAATAATGGAGATGAATGGCATCAACAAGATTGCACCAACTACATAATTAATAGTGGCCCTACAATTACATAAAATGGCATACCATAAATCTTGATTACTTGAATTAAAGAAAATAATCAAGAAAACATTGACAAAACTTTTAACTTGATGTGTCTTCTCTTTGCACACACGCATAAACCCAATTAACCTCGCTAATTAAATTTGCATAGTCGTACAAGATTGATCAGCCACTTCTACTTATGCAATAATAACAAAATTAGTAAACAAGGATAAAATGAAAAGAAGAAACTTCTGTAGTGAAAAATGAGCCTTACATCTGTCTTCCATTAAGGCTTGAAATGGAGTTTACAGCTGGTCAAAGTAGTTCAAAAATGCATAGGATGACTACAAATAAGGAAATCAAATGGTTAGCTTATTTTCAAAATTTAATAAGGATCTCGGATTAACAAAGCATTAAAAATTATTTAACGCTATCGAAATTAGCTTCACTAAATTGTAGGTTGTTCACCTTCGACTCCTCAACTATATTGAAGTTTCAAAAGGAACGTTTGTATTTTTTACATTTATTTATAACTAATATGGATCCATGCTAGTTCATTTTTAATTGGTTTTCAACCTGATTGTGATCGAAGCACAAATTATTAACAAGGAAGAGAAACAATAACTAGGGAATAATTATAATAAATATTATAGTACCTTTTCCTTTATAATAATCCTGCATCCTTCTAGTGGACCAATACTAGTAAACACCTAGAGCTGCAACAAGGCTTTATGTGACAATTACATGTATGTTACCCACATATCTACATCAGTGGAAGTAATTTGATTAGATACATGAAAAAGCAACAACAAACAATGAGAATCAACAGTTATATAGAGACACTAGTTTTTTTAATATCATACTTATAAAAAACAAAAGCAAACATCAATAAAATAAAGAACTTTTCAGTTATATTTCCCATTTGCATAGTAAATACTAAAATTTTTGCACAAAACACAAAAAAATGGTCATAATACCTAGTATGCAATGCATAAGTAGATCCTAGAATAATAAAAAATAAGGAAAAATAAAAGTTGTAAATGTAGAAAAAAACCATGGATAGTGCACTCACACAGTGTGGTATGCACTAAATCAAACCCACGTGGAAAATTTCCACTTAGAATTGGCTCAATCTACAAAAGGTTGTGACGTTAGTTCTAAATGGAAATGTCTTTTCTTTTCATAACCTCGTCATGACAAGAGCTTGTTTTGACGTCCACAACAACCACTTCCATATGGAGATTATGCTCAAGTTTCCCAAGTTAAAATCCACATAGGCCTCCACAAAACCAAACCTATAAATCAGGTTTTTCCAATGGTTTTCATAATTCCTTGAGGTTGAGAACATGTACATGTGATTACTGATTTGAGATTGACTACAAAAATATAGACATTTGAGATTGACTTGAATCATGAATAATAATTCATGGGCTACAATCCGAGCAAGCAACACATGGACTAGTAGATCAGCACAACATGGGTATTTATTCAGACCATATAATTTTATTATAAATGTGTCATATGTGGGACTAGTATAGAAGAAGAATTTACTTCTGATGCAAGGAATCTCTATCCCTTCCAACTTATTTACAAGCCAACAAAACATAACTCTATCTTCTAATATGAAATATGTAATTTTTATTTAAAAGGTCCATTCGAACATGCACAAGGTTTACAACTTGGAATTGGTGAATGTGTTGATCTATTCTTGGGTGTACTAGTCTACAATAATTATTATTAGTCTACAATATGTATGTCTACAATGTAATTGGTTTGATATAAAGAATGCACCAATTGCATAATTAATTTCTTCTTGTCACTGAATATGCACTTATATTTCAAATGTGTTACCTGAGAAATCGAATCTCCCAAGGAATAAACAACCCTTCTTATCACCAATTTTTCCAAAATGGAGTTTGGTTTCAAGGTCTCTTCATAAGCAATCCAATTATGCATGAGTGCATATCTGACAATCTCAAAAAGGGTCCATCCCTGAAAACAACAATACCAAATCTATTAGAACATGAAAATATTCAATTTGACGAAGCAAAGTTGACAATCAAACATCGTTTTTTTAATGGCATAAAACAACAGGCATGGATTACATGCCTATAAAAAATTCCAGGAGTCATCTTGTTTTGTTGGAATATAGTTATAGAACTTAAATAGCGCATTATATAAAAATTTTAAACAGTTAAGGACTGACATTGCAAGATATCTTTAACAGCTAAACAAATTAGGGGCCTTACCTAAACATAGAATTGGAAGGGTTGGTTAGGACATTACTGGCTGGTTGGTTGGGGTGACCAGTGCAGGAAGGGGCAAGGGGGGTATTAATGTGAAACCAAATACTAACATATGGATATGCCATGGTAGTAAGATAGAATGAAACATCCCATAGATAACAATTTGAAGGAAAAGATGATCCACAAGGAATAACACTGAAACCATCAGTGATGTTAGTACTGGAGTGTGGGAGGATGCTATCACATCAACCCTGGGACCTGCTCCCAAATGCCAGCTTCCATATTAGCAAATATTTTGGTGCATGAACCAACAAAGGATCAACCCTTCTTTATTCGAGGGTTCGTTGGGTGGGAATACACAATTTCTTAGAAACTTTAAGCTATCCTAGGGGTTTGGATGATAAAAATAAATAGTTGAGCAATAAGTCAATCTACGTTTGCATGATGGATGGTGAAAAAATGAGATTTAGTGCTATTTATTATCAAAATATCCATAACCCAGCATGAATTGGCACCATATCCTCAAGGCCTAACATAAAATATATGTACTATGTAGGGTCCTCTCAGGTAGTAAGGTTCTTCCCAATAAGGCCTCCATAAACCCAGTAAAGTAACCTTTCAGTTAGGACAGAACCAGTAATGTTTTATGGGAATAAGTGTTTGGATTTTGGTTTCTAGTTTATTCATGTTTTGATGACATGGTGATTACACTGAAATTATTTTAAAATTAAAAATAGATGATATTCTCTTCGGTCATGATCTCATGAATATGTGTGTTTTCTCACTTTTGGATAAATGTCTAGGAGTGAATTTACAAAACCATATTTGGTAACATTGTTCTGAATCAGATTACTGCATCCCAATTCTTTTTCTGGCATTCATCAAGAAAAGTGTTTCTAAAGGAAACTCTACCATTTTTACTTAAATTATAGGTTTTATTTGCATTACTCTATGTTCTACAATGTATTCTATGAAGTGATGGTGTTAGGATAAGTCAAGAAAAATTAACTATAATGCATGTGTTTTCGTACAGTTATTAAAGACTATCTATGCTAAGATTTTTATGGGAATTTCATCTTGCAAAAAAATATGAAGTAATTTATTTAAATATATAAGGTTTGTAGTAACCATAACTTGACAGATGGATGGAATACAAAAGGTCGGTGCAATCTTCACTTCTATGAAAAAATAATACTAAATTCCCCTATTACACACCAGGATTTTAAACAATTTTTTAAGTTGCAAAATTCAGAGTAAAGGGATCTTGGAATGATTTCATAAATATTTATGTGCAATTTGACAGTCAAAATCCAAGTTTGACCAGAGGAAAATTTAAGGATCATCAAGTTCAGCCTTGGGAGGTGGAGCACCTGAAGCACATGTTAAGTGATTGGCCACAAGAAAACCCTACAAAGTTCCCTTCACTCTATCAATATAAGCATAGAGAGGCATGCAACCAGTGATCATGAGGAGTTGAATAGAGTGGAATTTCCTTATTTTCCCCCAACCTCCAAATGGAATTGATGCTAAGAAATGACAAATGACAAAAAATGTTTATTTCTGTAAATCCCCTAAGAACCTTCAAGCATGGTTAAACATTTTTAGACTCCACCAATTACTCGAGAAGCCACAGATTGGCACCAACTAGCTAAACCAATGATCATGCATATGCAAATGATGACATGTAAGTTGTATATCCAACCTCAAAGTTCGATGGAACTACAGGTGGAATTGGTTCGACCCATAGGGGTGGAACAACATTGTAGATCTAATAAATTTACAAAAAAATGTCAATAACAAATTTAATATAGAAGCATACCTCATTCTTAAAAACCATAGTCATGGCTAACTAGAGTAGAAGCAACAAACTTGACATGCCGAAGCAGAAAACCATAAATATTTCTCTTCGACGATCAATTTTTTCTACGGAATTAGTGTCTGGAATGTCTTCCTTCTTATGCGCAATTTGATCTAGCCATGCATTAACCCATTATCTCCTCCTCCACATTCTCCTCTTGCACGGTGCTGTGGATTCCTAATTGCTCGCGCCTATGCGTCGCATCACCAGGGCCAACTATGACCTTCAATGAATCCAATAAGGCTAGATGTGAATTTATGGAAGAACAGAGCATTTAGATACCTTCAAAACATGAATTGAACCCTTCCCATGGCTCGACAATGTCCTATTGGCATTCATAATTTGTTCAATAAAGAACCCTAGGTTTTGTGTCATTCTGAAAAAGAGAGGAAGCCAAATCCAGTGCAATCAAGTGCCAAATTGAACAATTGAAACACTTCAAAATGCTGAGAGAATAAAAATTGCAGACTAGTTGTGCCCCAAAAATAACCCAGCTAACACCATGAAAAACCTTTACGCCCAATTCCAAATCCAACTCCAATAGTCATGGTTATGGAACTGCTGATCCAGTTTACCACTCTCAATGCATATATAGAACACTATTGATCCAGTTTACCTTTCTCAATGCATATACAAAACACTTTCCCTCGGTTTCATTTTTGGTGTTGTTCTCGAGGGCTACTACCCATACCTCTATTAGTGCATCAAAGAGTACACTGAATGAAAAGTAACAACACGTGTAAGGGTGTTAATTTATATATTTATTTTATTTTAAAATTATTTAAAATTACTTATTAATCTCACAATTAAGGTTTGGAAGGGAGGGAAATATGTCCCATCATTAGTATTGTCAACCAATGAAAAAATAGAATTAACAAATTTCAAATATTCAAAAAAATAATTTTAACTTTACAAATAGATTATTCTTTAAAACTATAGAAAACCTTTTAAAAGAACAAACAAACTAATTAAAATTCAATGCACATTTTTACTAGGTGACAAGTATGGCGGTAGGGACTAATAACCAAACCTAAATGAAGGATAAATAAATTTGAAGAAAATAACAAAAATGATACCAAAAAAATTTAAACCCCATACCTAAGTTTATTGAGTCGTCTCTGCACGTGAATGAGGAAAATGATCAAATAATAAAAATTATACTAAAAAAATCCAAACCCCATACCTATGGTGTGGTTTCTTGAGGCCTCTTTACACGTGAATGAGGACAAAGAGGAAATAATAAAAATGATACAAAAAAATCCAAACCCCATACTGTGTTGCAGTTGTACCTCTCCTTCTAGGTTTCAACCTCAAGATGCAACTCAAAATGAAAATGAATACTTTGTTATGTTTTGTTTTTTGTTTTCTTATTCTATTTTTGTTTTGTGTTTTCTTATTTTATTTTTGTTTTGTGTTTATTTTGTTTTGTTTTATTTTATTTTATTTTTCTAAACCATATTTAGTGTGTCAAAAATATTTTCAATGTGAAAAAATTATTTTTTACATAGTGGTAAAATTTGTGGCGCCAAGACCATTTGTGGCGTAAAGTTTACTAAATTCTAGCATTGCAAATGGATTCAGAGACCCCCTTTAAGGGGGTCTCTGAATCCATCTGCAGAGTTAGAATTTAGTAAAATGTACAAATTCATTCTCAAATTTGTAATGTTTTTCATTGCCAGAGTGACACAACTAAAAATGACCAAATAAATAACCAATTGTTATTTGGTCATTTGTAGTCTACATATCCTGTGATCAAATTTAGTCATTTACCTTGGTTGTTTTTAGTTGTTTTTTATCATGTGACCAAAAGTGGTCATTTATCTTGGTCACTTTTAGTTAGCTCACTTAGAATTATCAATTTTGGTCATGTATCCCTTTAAAAAAATTGTGGTGAGAAAAATTTTTGGTCTCGTGGTCACTAATCTCACATTTTCCACTAGTGTTCACATCACTCCTTTCAACACTTCCGATACTCCATTGATCAACATTGCATTTGACCACCTCATGAGCATGCCTCTTTCTTACATTGAAATTGATAATCCATTAATACACAATCCATGTGACCATCTCATCATCACTCTCTATGTCTGTGAACCCTCAAATATTGTTTTTTATATCATTAAGTAAAAAAAATTAATGCACAAATGCACATGCAAAAACTACATGTTCCCTTCTCTGAAGCTATCAACTAGCTCAATTAATCTTTTACTAATGGAGTAAAAAAACGTCATAATTTTTTCTTCATAAATAGGTTATAGTTTTCTTTTCTTGGTTTTAGAAAGAGGTAGTCCATGTTTTCTACTTTTATAAAGGAGACAACCAAACATAACAGTCATTTTTTCTTTGTTGGTTTGACATTAACCTTTTTACACATAAAATCTATTCCCTTAAGTAGCTTTCTCTTGTTAGAAGGGGGGCATTTGAAGGTCTCTTAAACATTTATTTTCATGATATCTTAAGAAATACTTATTGTCAAATTAATTAGAATTACATGTAAACAAATATGTTTACATCTACAAAACAACTAACATAAAAGGTCTATGCTCTTCTTCTATTTTTTTAGCACACATTTACTAGAATATGTAGTACTTAAACTACTTTTAATGATTACTTATCCAATGTCCATTTATTATTTCTACATTCACTTAAAGTAATTATCCTTTTTTGAGAAACAAAATCTTCCTTATGCGATGTTAGTTGATTTTGAAGCGTGTTAAGCTTTGTTGTTTCAAGTAAAACAATTAAATCATAAGTATGAAGTAGATAAATTAACGCATAAATATATACATGTTGGAAATAACTTTTACTTATGCAAGTACCAACATATCACATCATCAGTTTGGATTTTCTTGTTATACAGTGATGACAAAAAAAAAATGTATACATAGCTTGAGAGAAAGAATATAGTAAATCCCTTTTCTAACCTATAACTATTCTCTTGTCTTCCTTTTGTAAGTCAATTCCCTTAACTTGAAGTACAACACAATGGTTGTAGCATGTTTGCTGGGTGCTTCCTCATGGATACTACATACCTAGACTAGCCTTTTTTTGTCTTTCTTTTGGCTTGAACATGCATGTGGTTATCTTCTCCTGACGGGGTTTTCCTGTTTGAATCATTCTTCCTTTGCGTTTTATTTCTTATGCCTTGCACATGTATATACATGTATGTCTTAAACCCTTGATCATATGTAAAAATTAGTGTTAGGACTAATCATATGACCTTTCGTGCCCTATTATAAATCAACCTAATATTTATTTTATTTTATTAGTAACTATCCTACAACTTAGGGATTACGTAAGGGAATTTTCTAGAAGGGTTTAAAATATTTTAGATTTATCTTTCACTCCTCCATTTGTATGTAGCACCTAGGAAAGAGAGAAAAGCATATCTACTCCTCTTTCTATTGTAGACTTGTTTGTTTCTCTTTTGCTTTATGAGCTTTCTTTTTCTTAACGGCCATGATTACTTCTACTTTTCCTTGACACCTAGGTTTCTTTATGATCTTGGAGTGGGCCATGAAAACTATGTTTAACCATGGGGTGATTGTTGATACCTCTCTAGAATTCATCCTCCCTTCCTCCAGCCCAAATTACACATGTGTCCTTTTGCATTGTTTTAGACTCGTGTCCTTTAGGATCTTTGTCTGCTCTGTTTGGATTTCTTAAATCCCACAATTTCTTTCGTTTCAACAAATTCTTCTTCCCCACACCAAAGTGGTTTATTCCACTTCTCCGATGGGATCTCTTCGCACCATGGTTTCTTCTACTCCTCTAGTAGTCTACCCTCACTTGAGATGGTTCTTATAAGTTATCCAATGGACTCTCCTTTGCTTGATGCTTGCCATCCTAGTCACAATAGAGTTGAACCTATTGAACCCCAAACTGAAGGTGATAGATAGCTTGCTTTGAATTTTTCTCCAACCAAGACTAAGGAGTTTTGTAACAACTACTGACACCTCAACCATCTAATTTCTCTTCAGTAATTTCATTGGGTAGACAGACTCCACAGAAATATAAGATGGAATTGTCATTTTTCACATAACCCATTCATGGGGGTCACTTGACATTGTGTCAATCCAATGCCCCTCCCTAGTGCATTTATTGTGTTTTGCATTTCCATTCAATTTGTTGATCTCAAAGTGCCAACACTTTGTAGGTAGAGCAACTTCACACACTTTCCAATACTTGGGTTTGCAGAAACAAATTGTATTCAACCTATTTGTACTAAAGATTCTACATGGAAAAATATTTGATCTAACGATTCTAAACAATTGGGAAATCTGTAGAAATACATGGATTATGTCTGTTATGTCTTCGTTGTCTATTGTTTTCTCGAATTGCTACTTATATATTACAAGCAAATGTTGCTACTTATATATTACAAGCAAATGTGCATGGATCCTTTGACTTGTGTTTTTGAGATATGAAATCAAGTTAAGGAGGCTATTTTCAACTTGAATAGTTTGAATTCTATCGTATTCCATGCATTATTTTGTAAGAAAAAATGTTGTTATTGATACCCTCATCCAATTAAGATATTTGTTTTGGTTTTGAAGTTAGATGTTGTTCAAGGTTGGAGGGACTATTCACTACATTGATATATATTAAAGTATGAAACCGTGTTGATGAATATGGTATATATCCTGATATAGAATGAACTGGTATATGGAGGATATATATAAAGAGCCAGCATCTTGAAATAATTTTGTTCTTGTTATAAATTGAACATTGATGTCTATAATCATTTCAATCAAAAATTTAGGTACCCACTACATTGGCTTCCAATGAATCTCGAAATGTTTCAAATCATGTTGCTATTACATCCTAGGTGAATGCCTAACTCTATTGCATCCATTTTGAAATGCTTTTCATCTCATTATAAATTGATCATTCATGTCTATAATTATCTCAAGAAGTTAGGTACTGATTTAAGAGGCTGTAAATTTTATTAGTTGTTTTTTCAGGATCTTTGAGGTATTAGAATATTTCTAGAATCCCCATTTCACATCAGATATCTACTGAGAGGAAAGTGTCTTTGTTGAGAGGAAAGTGGTTGTGATGGAGAGGGCCATTTGAATGATATGTTTGTTTTGATTCAAGGCAGGTTGATGGATTAGAAGCTATTGCAATTCATCCAAGATTGCAACTGGCCCAATATGTTTGGAAGACCATGTTTGAATACATGTGTTCTTATCAAACATGTGTTTCCTTATTTATAGTTATAACAACACATTGGATTCTTTTCTTCATGAGATAAATTTCTCCCATGCCATTGCATGTTTGTTGTATAATGTGATGTTAATTGGAAAGCCCTATTTGCTATCATGTAGTTATCTATTATGAGTTGGACTATTCTTTATCTTTTGATAAATTGAAGTGTTTCATTTGGTTGTGGTATTAATTGCAGTCTTGCACTACCTCATTTTAATGTTACATTTTCTGTCTTCTTTTATTCTCTAACAACCACCTTATCGGCGTATTATTGCACCTCCTTGGGGAAATTTATAGTTAGGATACAGTGTCTTTATCCATAAATAATTAACTAATTGCACTAATCATGGTTGTTGAATAGAGTATTTTCATATTTGGTCATAATCTCTAGGGATGAAGAGGAAGGACACTTTGTAAAACAAGGGAAACCATATTAGACCTTATTTAAAATTCAGTGTCCTTAATCTTATTGACACGTCACATCATCCCATATAACTCTAGTAGTATTAAACAAACCCAAGTTGCAACAATGGTTAATGCCACACATTGGTATAATTCAAAGTCCTTTAACTTACTTTTAAAATTGGTATCAAGAAGCTAATCATTTAATGACATATGTGAATTTTTACTTTATTTTTATTAAACAAATTCTTGACGTGTGAATCTATTGACCAATTAAGTATGTAAAGTTAATCTTCGAAAGATGTATTTCCATTTATGTTCTTTTTCAAAAGCTTTCATTTATGTTTTTTTTAAAGCTTCCATCTTATAGCAATAACTATTCACAACATGCTAAACATCACCATCTCTTAGCACGTTTGAATTTTTATCATATTTGATGATGATGATGATGATGATGATGATGATGATAATGATGATGATGATGACGACAACGACGACGACGACGATGACGATGATGACGACAATGATGATGACGACGGCGATGATGATAATGATGATGCTGACGATGACGACGACGCCGCCACCGCCGACAGCGATGATAATGATTCATTGAGATCAACTTTGGTCTATAATACTTTAAGAAGGAAAATACTCAAGGTTTAATTTAAAATATATTTTTCTTGCCAAGAAGCTTTCCAACTTCACTATAGTTTTGGCAAGTTAGGAGGTTATAAAGGTTTGTATTGTAGAGAATACTATGAAACTAAGATTTAATGTGGGTGCAAGCAAGGCACTCTAAGAGAAAGTGATTTTCATCCTCAATGCTCATAGACTCACACAGATGGCAAACCCTTTCCTTCCATGGAGTTTTAGGAATAGACCAATGCCTTGTTTCGCTATGGAGTTCATGAGAGTTCATTCTAATCTTGGCTATAGTAATTTTCTTACGTGAGCTAGTTACTATCGAGAGATACTTATGATCCTCCAAGTTAGGATTAATGACCTCCTTTAGTATTTTAATTTTCTCTTAACCGCTAAATTTTCCTCACACCAGAATTTCTCTTTAAACTTAGAAATAATAATATTTTTGACATTGTCAATGTTTTGCAAAATGTCGTTTTCATTAATGCCCCAATGGTTTAACCAAGCCATGGTATCTTTACATCAACACCGCTTGAGGTGTAGTTAGTTTTGACTTGAGTTTAAAGAAATTTTAAGAAGTATCTCGTTTCCCATGTATCTAGTCATAGCAATGCTCTCAATGGAGGAAAGACCCACTTCTATAAGGAGAATAGGATAATGTGTATTACTTTTAATTTTGAGGTTATAATTTATAAACAACTTATGGATTTGCTCCATCTTCCTCCAAGATTCTATAGAAATCATTGCACCCCATACTTCACTAGGATACAAGATTTAACAGGGATGACAAGAGTTTCAAATAGGAACTTCTTTTTATCCCACATGACCACATTGGTTGATTTACAATTATTTTCAAGACCAAAATAAGCTTTTCACCCTCCATTAATTAATATCTCAATGCTATAGTTCCAATTGAGCTTGTGATGAGAAGTTAGTTCCTCTAGATTTTTATTATCATAAAGATTGTACCACCAAAAAATTACTTTAAAACACACACACACACACACACACACATATAAATTAATCATATTACCAAGATGCTTGCAATGGCATATATAATAAAAGTTTATTTTAATATATATATATATAATTTTAATTTTTTATTATTAAAATATACATTTTGTTTTAAGATAAGTTATTTCTATTTAATCAATATAGATTCATTTTAAACTAGATCCACTAAAATACCAATAGGAATATTTCTTTTAAGTATAAATTTTTTTAATCTCAAATTTCTACATTTTAAGAAACATTTACACCTAAACAAATGTTTGACCCCTTTAGTGATTATCACAAAAATGGATTTATAAATGTATATAAGTTTTTTAAATAATTTTCATTTAGATATATATCTTTATTTTATGAGTCAGATTTTTTAATTAATTTTTATTTTTAATAATTTAAAGTAATATTAAATTATGTATATAGCACATTTAAATGTAGTAATATTTTTTTATAAAAATCATCAATATAAATTTTAATCCGGCGCTCAATTATCTTTATTAACGTAAATCGACTCGAATCTTTATTAAATACAAATAATATAGGAGCAAATACGGTGGTCGATAAACTTTATTAACGTAAATCGATTCGACGGCCTCGTGAAGAATGGTCATTCAGCCCGCTCGTGAAGAATCTTCATTCCTATATACCTGCAACATATATACACAATTACAAGATCTCGTTCACTTCCACTTTTAGATAGAGAGGGCGAGAAAGAAATCCAATTCAAATCTTGGGAATTATATATTATATTTACCTGCCGAGCATCATAGTGGTGGCTTGTGGATTGATTCCAGGGCTGTCTCTGAAAGTTGACCCATCTACAATCTTGAGACTATCAACTCCTTTCACCTGATACTTGTCATTAACCACATAGCCAGCTTCACATCCTCCATGATTATGCCACATTGTGGCCACCGTATCACGGCAGAACTGAGCCACGGCTGCATCATCCGACATGTTCTTTGGCAACGCCTGTCCACTGAAGTTGATGTGATTAAACGAGATAAATCTCCTCAGAGACGTTGTGTTCAGGAGTTTAGCGACCACCCTCACGCCTTGCACGCATTTATGGAGGTCCAGAGATTCAGAATAATAGTTGTATCTAACAGACGGATTCTCTCGAGGATCGCTGTTGCGTAACCGAAGCTCTCCCCTAGATAATGGAAATGCTAGCTTCTCAAGAATGACTTGACCATAAACGTTCTTCTTGTTGGGGCCGTGTGGCGATGCGCTGCCATTTACAAAGCTGCTCGCGTACTCGAAGTAATTTTGAGAATCTTTAAGAATACCTACTACCTGTATGTTACTGTAGAATTTGTGAGACGACCAGGTTACGGATGCACGGGGATTGTCTTGAATCCTTTGGCCTACGAAGGGCGAATGTAGTACTAGAGGAATATTCAATTCTTTGAGATGTTCAGATGGCCCGATTCAGCTCAAGAGGAGCACTTGGGGGCTGCCTAAGGCTCCCGCAGTAAGGATTACCTCGCTGGAACGTGATGATTCATTTAGAAAAACTTGATAAGAGCGGCCATGGCCGTCCATGAATTCCACGCCACTTGCCCTTGGCTGCTGAGAGGAGCCATCCTTCGTTTCTGCATGATCTAACTCATACTCAAAACACTAAATCTATATTGAATCTACATCAGTCTATTACTCTAATATTGACTATAAATGTTTTGAGATTTACCTAGACAATATTCGCAACGAATGTTGTGAAACGTCAGTCATGTGTAGGAGAAACATAAACGTAGAAACGGTGTCATGTGTTTGAATAAATTACCTTCTGCTGGAGAGTTGAAGAGAATCCTGCTGACGGTAGCATTGAGAAGGACTACAATATTATCGGGATTGGAAGACTTGAGAAGGTCAGCTGCTGTGTGTCTCTTGCCATTGTTGTCAAAGATGGAGGCGCTGATCTTGGTTCCGTCCAAATGATCCAACGTATATCCATTGTATGGAAGAACCCCTGCTTCCAGTAGGCCATCTCTCATAGCCGATGACCAAGGCGTGAGCTGATACGGTTTGAAGGCAATCTGCTTCTCCACCCATTCATACGACTCCTCTACAAGTCCCTCGTCCCAATCATTCATCCAAATCCGCGCCGCCGTTCAGAACAATGGAATGCATGACTTGAATTAATGAATATCTGATATTCCAAATAAGCTTTGAAAGTGTCAATTTAACTTTGAGACACCTGGAGAGATAACTGGTTTAACTTGTATCCCTTGTAGAAACACCTGTAGAGATAATTGGTTTAACTTGTCACTACAAGGTTTACTTAGTTCTTATTGAACTAATGCATTTCCTTCTTGTTTTGTGTAGATGCACTTGGTGACCGAAAACTAGCTATAATAGGGAAACAAAGACATACTGCCTATGCTTGACTACCTCAGAGCTTAGATAAGGAACATACATACAGTTCTAACTTAGTGATTCTTATTACAGTTGTTGGTGTTGTTGTTTATGCAAAGTTGGGTTTAATTGTACCTATGTTTACACTGGTTACCATTATTACTTATGGTCTTAAGACCTTAATTTAGCTTAAACATGTACTTGACTTAGATATGTTTTATTTTGTATGGTATAAGGATTATGATATTGAATCGTATCCCTATGTTAATTAAGGTTATTGTATACAATGTTAAAGGAAAGTATTAAGCCATTCATGGCATATTACATATGCCATGAATTATGGCTTTATCCTCAATTCACGATACCATCATTGGGGTTTAAGAATTACATTGTAAATATTTGTCCCAACACGTTTTGGATTTGTATGAACTATAGTCTTAGGGTTTGGAAATGAGGTAATGGTGGAAATGGTGGCGGAGTTAATGTGCGTTGGGAAATGGGGGTCTCAAGCCTTAAGCTTGGACTATCGTGGAGGTATGAGTCATTTGCGTTTTCAGTGGGTGATCTATGTTCGGCTCTCTAGTTTGTATCGTGGCGTGAGGTTTGGAGGTCAGCTGCTCTTGGAAGGTTTGTCCTTCATTCTGGTTTTGCAACACTTATTTATTTGTTGTTTCGGTTTGGAGGTTTGGCATACTCCTCAACCTTTGTTCTTGGTTTTGCATGTTGCAAGGCCTTCACTGCATGGGTTGTGGTCTTCCAAGTGGCCGATGCATTACCCTTCATGGGTAAGCCATGTTTACAAACATGTTTAAAACTCATTCCTTTGTGTGTGGTTGTGTTTGATAGAGTATGAAGCTCGTCATTTGGATGAGAACATGGTTTGGGTTTTTAGGGTTGCGACTGAATATGGTTTGCCTATAATTGATGTAAAGAATCTAGGGATGCATATATGATTTGAGGTTTTTGTTGGGTTTGGTGCCTTCAGGCCGAGACTCGTGTGGTTCAGCTTTGTAAATGAATACTTTGGGTGATAGCGTTAATATTGTGTTCGTGGTGATTTATTAGAGACTTTTTTTTTTGTTAATATGTTGGGTATTGATAAAATGGTGACAGCACCACTACTTTCAATGGTGCATTGGCTTGGAAATGTGACTATGTAGTTTCTTAAATATAATTTATAGTGGTTAATTTGTATAGCATTTGCTACAGTGTGTATATCATGGTTACGATTCTTAGTTGGAAATGTTTAGACTCTGTGTAAATTCATGTTCGTTCTTTATTTGGATATATTAGAAGTGTTGTTTGGCTTTAGAGTCATGCAATCATTGGCAATGGCACTCTTTCCATCTAGCATAGTGATTGTGTTCCTTATGGGGATTAAAAATGTTTATTTCCTTACTTGTGTATTTATTTGGAAATGGTCGTGACTGTGGGGTTTAACCTATGAAATGAATGTCGTTGTTATTGCTTAGCGTAGAATGTGGCTTAATTGATTTATAGTTTATGTTAATGGAAATACTGTGTTGTATAATGACTGTGAGTCACGAAATGGATACAGTGTATAAACATATTGGGGTTTTGATTTATGTGTAGAGAAGTATTAAAATGTTGTACAACTTGTATAATTCGTGGGTACATATGGTATGGAAATGTTGATAAGAAAACGGTTTTGATCTATGGTTTGTTGGTATTTAGTGTAGACTGTGTAAAATAATAATGAATTATTATAGTGTTAAATCGTTGTTAACAAATCCAACAGGATTCAACATTGGTCACTTTTAAATGTATTTTGGGGTTTTGAAGTTGTGAGCTTCACAGGACTCAATCCTAGGCCGCTTTGGTTGTAAGAGATATGTGTGTAGATGAAGTTTTCGTTTGGCATGATTTCCCACACGATTCAATCCTGTGACCTCTTGATTGATGTGATATATGTTAATGAGTTTTATGATTTGGTTAGGGTTGATTGCATTATGTCGAATCTCTTGTGAAATGTGATTTGGATATTTGTATTTTATGTTTAAGTTATGAAGCATATAGTGAGGTTATTATTAATCAGGAACTCGTGCCTACAGACCTTAGAGGTATTGATAGCTTGCTTAATATTTGATATCGTTGTGTATAATATGGGAATGATTTGATTATAGTTCTTGTTTTATAATATTTTATTTAATATGTTAGTCATTTATATTTTACGTTATAATACTCTCCTTAGATATTAGACTAATACTATAGATAATAGTTGGTTTAATTATATTAAATATAGGCATGCTTGCACTATGAAATCTTCTAGTAGAAATAATATATATATAGGCTCTACTTTTAACTAGTTCTAGGTTTTAGAATTGAATTTATAGGCACGAAAATAAATTACAGAATGAATTAGAAAACAAAAAACCTTAATTATTAAATAGGAAATAATGTGCAGAAATGAACTAGAAAACAAAACCTCCTATAGATAGCACTAATGGTGTTTATCTCATCATGAATAATATATATTAAGATAACTAGGTTAAAAGAAAGAAAATGTAACCTAACTTTTGATAAAGAAATACATCGCTTAATAAACAATGAGTTTAAGAAATAAAACCCTCCTATAGATAATTGCCTAGTCTATGGTAAAATATTTATATCTATTAGTACATAATGAGCCCAACCTACAAGTGTAAAAAGTAGCAATGCACAAAAGATAACCCTAGCTTATAGCATACTATTACTAAATAATCATTCAGAATTCAATCTACTTCAGATAGTAAAACTAATACAATTTGCAAGAGAAAAATCAAGAACCTCATACCTGCAAGATGAAGCTCTTTTAATTGCTAAAAACATGCACACTCAAATACCCAGCATTAACAAATTCATAGGCATATATGACCTCTGTTTAGATAACTGGATCACTTGGGAACTACCACGTTCCACCCAACCAAGACCCAAAACTGTTCCTGGTTTTAATCTAGATCCCCCCGAGCTGGTTCCAACATGCAAGTAGCTTAGATCTCCTAAGGTAAGGCTTCTCTATCTAGGATATCAGGTTCTGAATCAGTTCTCATTTTTCCTCTTATGAAAAATGTTCTCCAAGAACTCTCTTGAGAATATTCAAGTAGAATTATGGAATCACCAAATAGATAGAAGATCCCCAAGCCTCTCTTTGGATTGGGTTTTTATAGGCATACTTTTTTTAGTCAAAGGGGCAGTTAAATCAAGAATCATTTGATTTCTTGA
>LPNX010775164.1:3880-28640 GCA_001517045.1 Pseudotsuga menziesii
CTCCATAAAGAAAGTGTTTCCCACATAGGCATGGGTAAAAAAGTGAAAAGTGCCGAAGCCCACTCTGTACCTAAAGTTAAAGTAATTTATTAAAGCACTGGTCCGACCTAATAAGTACGAGTTCATGTGTGCATGCGAGATATGGGGTCAGGTTTCTAGCTTTCCTGATTGGGGATAATTATCTATCTAAAAGCTAACAAATAAGGTGTGGAAGGGGGTCTCCTGTTCAGTGTATCCAGTGTGGTGGGCATTAGGGAAGAAAGGTAAGGGTAAAACCCTATAGCACGAAGAGCCACGGGGAAGATCCTGATACTCAAACCATAAATAGAGAAATCAAAATACTGAAGCCATCATGTTTTTCAAATATATTCATGGCAAGATGTAAAAATCCATGTATTTGCAATTGAATAGAGAAATTTAATGGTACTAAAGAAAATTGCATAGGAATGTGTAAACAAGATGTAAATATCCATGTATTTGTAATTGAATAGAGAAATTTAATGGCACTAAAGAAAATTGCATAGGATTGTGCTTACCTACATCAACATATCAGTCGCGTTGAAGGCCATATCCCTTGTGCTGAAGGCCAGCTGAAGCTAAAAAAAAATTATCAAAACAAGGAAGGAACCATTTTAGTCTGCATATGGACCTGGTAGTAAGAGACAACGGAAAGATTTCAGGAATCTTCTTAAGCCTCACAAATACAAAATTGCATCCATCGAAGTTGGGCAGGTCACTTCTTTAATGAATCTCGAGATTCACACTATACAAAAACTTCAGAATCTCTTCCCAATCTTAGACGATACTCTTTCATACATTCATTGTTACTAACTGCATGTGTCCATTCCATCCAGTGAAGTTCCCACTATATATATTAATCGCAAAAAATAGTATCTACCCAACGAAACTAGAATCCCATTCTCCTTTAAAAAAACCTGAAATTTTCTCATAAAACAGACATCATCTTACTTTCTCCTAAACAAACAACTGATGTAATGCTTACAGCAGATCAACCGCAGGGCAGATACTTTATCTTAGCACAGGCATACTTCTCAGCATCAGGAGTTCCCTTTGATAACACTACTGCAACAGCTATACTTGAATACTAAGACAATTCAGCTCTATCATATGAAGAGCCCATCATGCCATTCCTTCCTGTTTTCAATGATTCTAAGACTGCAGATGATTTCTCCACAAGTCTCTGAAGCTTAGCAAATGCCAAGGTCCCACAAACTGTAGACAGAGATCTCTTCCTCACTGTAGGATTCACTCTGCAACGCTGCCCAGGTAGCTCTGCAATGGATTCCAAGGCCAAAGGCTTCAAGCTGCATTTAATAACATATCCTTCATACGGCCACATACTGCTATACTGCAGTCCTACTACTATGGAAGCTATGGATCTTTTACTACATATTTTCTAGATAAACCAATAATTGAGTTCGATTATACTAGAAAGGGTCAAGCCATTCAACTTGCCGATTAATCAACTTATGCAACTTTCCACGCTCCTTATGGACAGAGTTACATCAATCCTAGTTGTCAAATAAAATCTGGTAGTGTTAATTGTATCCTCGTTTGATCTGAGGAAGTTTTTTCTTTTTTCGCTTTGGACTATCAACCTAATCACTGCCAATTCACTTTATATGTTTATGTACATTCTATTCGTTTGTTATATATTCATATAACAACCCAGAAACTCAAATAAACCAAAGACTGTACACAGTGTTCTCAATCAAATGGGGCTAGAATGTCGCTGATATACGCATATCTAAGTGCAACATACAGAATGAATAAACGGGAATCCTAGATACCATTAGTAAAAATATGGGTTCTAAGGGCACTTTACCAATACCGCCTTTATTGGTGGATGCACTGAGGTTTGTAAATTCATGAGTTCATCGGTACCGCCCAGAATGAATCGCGTAAATCAGGGCTTGCAATAGCTCGATCTAAGCCTATCTATCAAGGAAATAGGGCAAAGCAATAAGGAGTTCTCTTAACCCTATTGATAAGCCCGCCGAATACTAAATTAGGCTGAAGTCACAGAGAATCTGCTTTACAGTTTCATTTTCACCAATCGATCTAGTTGCCATTGAAGCACCACCGTAGTTTAAACAGTCGTCGTAGCACCTAGACCAGCATCCCTGCCTATTTGAAAGAAAGAAACGCTTGGGGTTGACCTGGGATCATTGATCTTCTAATGCCCCGTTGTATCGCATAATGGTACTTATCTTAGACGCTGCATTGGCTTATTATAAGTGCTCGGTGGGGAGTGTCCAGTAGGCATCGCGTTTTCTCTAAGCCCGGGCCTAATCTTCATATATCCGTAGGACATTATTATCTTAATGGGAGCATTCACCACCGACAACCATAGATCAAAATACCTACTCATACGCTCCAATGGAGAAACCGCTGCCGACTTATTTCATGCTCAAAATATAACACCAGATCTAAAGCGCTCCAACACGCAATGGCATATCTTCGCAGAAGCTCCCACCGTCACAGCTGCTCCATCTCTTCATATGAAGGTATTATCTGTTCTCAAACTGTGCCATGATCACTCTCACGCACTGGAGAAAAATATGATATTATATGAATAATATCATATTTATAAAATAAAATATAGTTACAAATAAATCAATTAAAAACCTGTCTGGTAAATTTCTTAGTGAGAAATGCGTTGGTGTACATATATATACGATGTAACATAAAGTCCATCAATTTGAAATAAAATAAAATTTTTAATTTTTAAAACTATAGACAGACATCTTGATGTGTTGATGTGTCATAACAGCAACAAGGCATTTAGCTAGTTCTTTTAGACAGACATCTTGATGTGTTGATGTGTCATAACCGCAACAAGGCATTGAGCTAGTTGGAAGACATGGACTGGATTGCTGTGCAGGTTTCAGCGTGATAAGAATACTTGTACCAACGACAATATTCTAGCGCGTACCTTTACTTTTGCAGATTTCCTACCCACATCTTACAATCATACAAAGAGCAGAAAGCTTGCAAGCAAGTGAAGGCCAAAAGTATTGTTGTAGCTATCAGAGATAGGAATTGCCATGACCTGAATATATGTTCATTCACAAATTCCACCACGACAACATTCCATTTTCTATTATAGTATCCGTTCAAATCCATTATAACATTGTCAAGATATCGAACCTTTGTGAGCTTAACGCACTTACCCAAGCTGTTCCACAGGCTAGCAACCTCTCCATGGTTTTCTAGGTGGTTGCAAATAATTCCACTTTGTCTCAACAATTTCATATCCTCTTCGGCGTCGATCATTCCGTTCATTAAATCGGTATATCGTGTAAAAACCATCACACCTGGCGCAACCGAAGCTTCGAATGCCACCAAATTTCTGAGGATCACCTCTATGTTGCTATCTAACTTTACATTTGGAAGGTAAAGTGTGGCCATCCTCTAATCAAATTTTATTGAGTTGAGATAGAGCATATCCAATCAAAGATAAATGAATTGTAATCCATCATATTGGGTTTCCATGACAAGAAAGTTGCAATTTCGGCCTCAAATGATGGGAAATGGAAAAAAGTGTGTTGGATGCTTCGGAGGACTATCTAAAACTGTCAACATAAGACATATTCATTAAAAACTTATATTACAAATAAAAAAGGTCCAATTTATCATAAATCCATTCCTTTGGAAGATCTCAACAAAGTAAGTTTTACCATCAAAGAAATTACAGCTCGGAATCAAAACAAACTGCATACTTTCCCTTACTTCGAAAGATCTCAACAAAGTAAGTTTTGCCATAAAAAAAATTACAGCTCAGAATCAAAACAAATGACATACTTGAAAAAAGGTGCTTTTCTTCAAAGAACAAAGTAAGTTTTACCATCAAAGAAATTACAGCTTAGAATCAAAACAAACGGCATACTTGAAAGAAGGTGCTCTTCTTCAAAGAAGTAACCTACTTGGAAAATGATACTTTTCCTTAAAATTAGAAACATAAATTGCATTTCAAAAACTAAACAAGCAACATTTTCTGGAACATTTTATTAGAAAACATCTTTTTCACTCCAATAAATTCAGGGTTTCCAACTTTTTACGTAAAAGGAGAGCTCCATTCAGGGGTTGTTTTTCTTATATTCTTTCCATTCTTCGCACCACATCATGAACCTGATTCCTTCTATGAAAACATCTGAAGAAATGCTCTTAGTGTTTTCCATATCTCTCACATACTTTTCAAAAATCTCAAGATTTGTTAGGCTCTGCTGTTGGCCTTGTGTCAGATTTTCCAGGTCTTTCCATGCCTCTTCTACATATACCAAAAAACATGAGTCCAGAGTGAGGGATGCAGGCTTTGTGCGGGGACTTTGAGATCTTGAAATGCGAGTTTTTTCTTTCTTTTCCATCCATTTCTGAAGAACTTTATAACGATTAGGTCTTCCACCTAAAAGATAATTACCCTTACTGTTGGTGCGATAATAATATGCAATATCCAAAGGTTCTACAAAACTTCTATATGTGTTGCCAGCATTTATCCAATTATTTTGGGATTGGAAATCACTTGGCAACTCATGATTCTCCCACTTTTCAATAATGTCATCCCAAAACATCCCGAGATTTAACCTATGCCGATCAGCACGGATATCCTTCAGATCTAGGTTCTTGAAGGTATCATAATATCCAATGCCACCATTCTTCTCACAAAGCTCTTTATACCACTCAAGCTCTGCCGTAATACTTTGTCTCTGGCTTAATTCAACAGCCAGCTTATCGACAGTTGTATTATACTCGTTTTCAATTTCTCGAGCTCTTCGTAGGGCAAGTTGTGCATGATCATTCTACCAAAGTTATCAACAACATTTCAAGCAATCAATAAGTGTGCCTAACTGAAGAAAATAAAATGCAGAAGTACTACAGGAAAATAAAGCTAAACAAAATTACAGACTTGCAATTCATTATATTGCAATCTTGTTCTATGCACAAGTGTGACTGGGGAGATCACTTTTGCAATCTTGTTCATTATAAAAACTAGCTAAAAACACAAACATTATATGTAATTTTCATCTTATTTTTAGAAAAGAATTGAGTATTACCTGAGCTCCAACACTAGTAGCTTCTAACTGCAAAGAGATTCCCATGTCGTAAGAGAATTCAGAATCAGAATTTGCAAATCTAATCCCTCTTTTGGAGGTTTCTATGACATGGTTTAGAACCTTATCATACCCTATATGCTCTAAAAAACACTGCTCTATGGTTTCATGCTCAAAATATAACACCGCTGCCGACTTATTTCATGCTCAAAATATAACACCAGATCTAAAGCGCTCCAACACGCAATGGCATATCTTCGCAGAAGCTCCCACCGTCACAGCTGCTCCATCTCTTCACATGAAGGTGTTATATGTTCTCAAACCGTGCCATGATCACTCTCACGCACTGGAGAAAAATATGGTATTATATGAATAATATCATATTTATAAAATAAAATATAGTTACAAATAAATCAATTAAAAACCTGTCTGGTAAATTTCTTGGTGAGAAATTCGTTGGTGCACATATATATACGATGTAACATAAAGTCCATCAATTTGAAATAAAATATAATTTTTAATTTTTAAAACTATAGACAGACATCTTGATGTGTTGATGTGTCATAACAGCAACAAGGCATTTAGCTAGTTCTTTTAGACAGACATCTTGATGTGTTGATGTGTCATAACCGCAACAAGGCACTGAGCTAGTTAGAAGACATGGACTGGATTGCTGTGCAAGTTTCAGCGTGATAAGCATACTTGTACCAACGACAATATTCTAGCGCGTACCTTTAGTTTTGCAGATTTCCTACCCACTTCTTACAATCATACAAAGAGCAGAAAGCTTGCAAGCAAGTGAAGGCCAAAAGTATTGTTGTAGCTATCAGAGATAGGAATTGCCACGACCTGAATATATGTTCATTCACAAATTCCACCACGGCAACATTCCATTTTCTATTATAGTATCTGTTCAAATCCTTTATAACATTGTCAAGATATCGAACCTTTCTGAGCTTAACGCACTTACCCATGCTGTTCCACAGGCTAGCAACCTCTCCATGGTTTTCTAGGTGGTTGCAAATAATTCCACTTTGTCTCAACAATTTCATATCCTCTTCGGCGTCGATTATTCCGTTCATTAAATCGGTATATCCTGTAAAAACCATCGCACCTGGCGCAACCGAAGCTTCGAATGCCACCAAATTTCTGAGGATCACCTATGTTTTGCTGTCTAACTTTACATTTGGAAGGTAAAGTGTGGCCATCTTCTCATCAAATTTTATTGAGTTGAGATAGAGCATATCCAATCAAAGATAAATGAATTGTAATCCATCATATTGGGTTTCCATGACAAGAAAGTTGCAATTTCCGCCTCAAATGATGGGAAATGGAAAAAAGTGTGTTGGATGCTTCGGAGGACTATCTAAAACTATCAACATAAGACATATTCATTAAAAACTTATATTACAAATAAAAAAGGTCCAATTTATCATAAATCCATTCCTTTGGAAGATCTCAACAAAGTAAGTTTTACCATCAAAGAAATTACAGCTCGGAATCAAAACAAACTGCATACTTTCCCTTACTTCGGAAGATCTCAACAAAGTAAGTTTTGCCATAAAAAAAATTACAGCTCAGAATCAAAACAAATGACATACTTGAAAAAAGGTGCTTTTCTTCAAAGAACAAAGTAAGTTTTACCATCAAAGAAATTACAGCTTAGAATCAAAACAAATGGCATACTTGAAAGAAGGTGCTCTTCTTCAAAGAAGTAACCTACTTGGAAAATGATACTTTTCCTTAAAATTAGAAACATAAATTGCATCTCAAAAACTAAACAAGCAACATTTTTTGGAACATTTTATTAGAAAATGGCTTTTTCACTCCAATAAATTCAGGGTTTCCAACTTTTTAAGTAAAAGGAGAGCTCCATTCAGGGATTGTTTTTCTTATATTCTTTCCATTCTTCGCACCACATCATGAACCTGCTTCCTTCTATGAAAACATCTGAAGAACTGCTCTTAGTGTTTTCCATATCTCTCACATACTTTTCAAAAATCTCAAGATTTGTTAGGCTCTGCTGTTGGCCTTGTGTCATATTTTGCAGGTCTTTCCATGCCTCTTCTACATATACCCAAAAACATGAGTACAGAGTGAGGGATGCAGGCTTTGTGCGGGGCCTTTGAGATCTTGAACTGCGAGTTTTTTCTTTCTCTTCCATCCATTTCTGAAGAACTTTATAACGATTAGGTCTTCCATCTAAAAGATAATTACCCTTACTGTTGGTGCGATAATAATATGCAATATCCAGAGGCTCTACAAATCTTCTATATGTGTTGCCAGCATTTATCCACTTATTTTGGGATTGGAAATCACTTGGCAACTCATGATTCTCCCACTTTTCAATAATGTCATCCCAAAACATCCCAAGATTTAACCTATGCCGATCAGCACGGATATCCTTCAAATCTAGGTTCTTGAAGGTATCATAATATTGAATGCCACCGTTCTTCTCACAAATCTCTTTATACCACTCAAGCTCTGCCATAATAATTTGTATCTGGCTTAATTGAACAGCCAGCTTATCAACAGTTGTATTATACTCGTTTTCAATTTCTCGAGCTCTTCGTAGGGCAAGCTGTGCATGATCATTCTGCCAAAGTTATCAACAACGTTTCAAGCAATCAATCAGTGTGCCTAACTGAAGAAAATAAAATGCAGAAGTACTACAGGAAAATAAAGCTAAACAAAATTACAGACTTGCAATTCATTATATTGCAATCTTGTTCTATGCACAAGTGTGACTGGGGAGATCACTTTTGCAATCTTGTTCATTATAAAAACTAGCTAAAAACACAAACATTATATGTAATTTTCATCTTATTTTTAGAAAATAATTGAGTATTACCTGAGCTCCAACACCAGTAGCTTCTAACTGCAAAGAGATTCCCATGTCGTAAGAGAATTCAGAATCAGAATTTGCAAATCTAATCCCTATTTTGGAGGTTTCTATGACATGGTTCAGAACCTTATCATACCCTATATGCTCTAAAAAACACTGCTCCACAATATTATCCAAAGGTTTTTCATGGATCTTCATTGTCAAATGAAACATCTTCAAAACGGCATCAGAATTGTCAATACAGGCCGCCCCATTGCTTGAGCAAAACATGTAAGTGCCAAAAGGTTTGTATGGGCTTCTCTTTATAACCCCATCTGACCCCCTAGAAGAATGAAGTCCATAGTTTGCCACTGTATCAGTATGCTGCAAAACCTTTTTAAGAAGAGTCTTGCAAGCATCTCGAAGAGAAGAATCTGCGACTTTGTCATGCCAATACGGTAGAATAGCAGTCAACGGCTCAGTAATGGACTCAATCGGTGCCAGGAGCATCCGAGGAACAATATCATGCTAGGAAACCACATGCAAAAAGTTGCCTCCCCAATTCTCACGACCAACTGCTTCAACAAGTCTTTCATCTCCCACTAAAGGGCAACCAAATGTTATACAAAAGGGAGAGCTTTGCCTTACCCTCTTTTCCAGTACCCATAGTGTGTCTAGGGTTGCAACTGCCCCTCCCAAGGAATGACCCACAAATATAACGGGTTTGATTTTTTTTTTTGCGAGTCTGTATAAATCTGCAGCTGATTGATCATGAATAAATCAACAGAATGTTACTTTCCCCTTTGAATTTCAATCATTTCACCTAATAATTGAATAAG
The DNA here is from genome assembly GCA_001517045.1 of Pseudotsuga menziesii. Lineage (NCBI taxonomy): Eukaryota > Viridiplantae > Streptophyta > Pinopsida > Pinales > Pinaceae > Pseudotsuga > Pseudotsuga menziesii. Next base: position 12,616 of record LPNX010775164.1, read on the forward strand.
TAAACCCTCTTTCTTAATAACTAAGATCATTTTGTCATGACAGTTATATTTAGATAAATCAATTTACCTTGTTTTGAAATCTGTTTCATCAAATAAGGATCACAAGAGGAAGCATGAAGAAACAAGCAAGAAGACAAGGAGGAAATCAAATAGGCACCGTATAGCAGAAGCTGGTCGAATAAAGTCAGTATCCTACCATCTATTGCAGTGCCATTCAGGTTCCAGAGAACATTGACTGCACTGCAAGAGCCTCTGGCAGAACAATGGCAGATATCTAATTTTCTGTTTGTAAAGAATAATAATTGCTGACATCATTTCGTCGTCGGGTCTTGGGGCACTGGAATCCAAGCCAACGTCACCTTAGCAGAACCAATGACAATTTTAAAAAATCAATATTTAAAAAAAACCCATAAATAAAAGTTACCCTATACTATATAAAAACCGTAGTTTAAAATGAATTTTTTTCAAATTGTTCGAGATTAATGCATCTGACCGATTCATATATATCCCTCTGGCGGGGACATAAAAAAATGTCGGAAAGAACAACTATATTTTTTTAAAGTTCTTATCATTTTCAAACCTCTGATTAATAGAATTTTATGAATTTTCTGGCCGACCTCACGACAAGGATTTTGTTGCAGCTTCCATTATTTCATTAAATTATTCAACGGAGCTTTTAATGAAACTCCAAATTAGGAAAATAAAAAAGTATGAATCCATTGATCTATTGTACTTGCTTTTATCACTCGATCTTCTTTATAATTTTAAGTTCCGAAATGAAACCACATAGCAAAATTTGACTGAAGACGTCATCATCTGTTAAGATTAAGATCATAATCTATCAAATCACTGATATTAAACATCCATAAAACTCTACTTTCTCTGCCCATACAAGAAAGGTTGTTGATTCTTGAGTGTTGAAAACATGTGGAAAATAAAGAATCAAGTGTTTCCAGTTCTAAGGATTACTGGTAAACCAGAGGTAAAGAGTCAAAATATAACATTAACATTCACAAAGGATTACTCGTAAACCAGAGGTAAAGAGGAGTAGGTCAAAATTTAACATTAACATTCACAAAATATAGAGCATAGGATTTTGCAAATAGGGTTGTAAGGAGATTTTTGAAAACAGTTATACAGAGAAGTAGAAAAAGAAAGAAGGTTTTGGTTCTCTCATAGAAAACTTGGTGCAATCAATTCAAACATATCATTATATTATTTGAATGACCTACAAAATTAATATTTTTTTTTTACATACCCTTTTCACTTTCAATACATTCAAGAACTAAATAATGTTGGCCTACATTTTGTAAGGGGTGATTCACCCTTTTAATATTATTTTTCTTTTCTGTTGCACCAACTTGCCCATTATAAAGCAATTCCTGAAATCGTCCCGATTGAAATAATTTAGTCTTTGCCTCCTCAAAGACCTTTCAAAGTCTTTGATGTAAAATACATGGTTGTTCCTACTTCTCTCGTTGCTTCCCTAGCCAAGAGCCATGTTGATTCTTGTGTTATTTTAATGAAAACCATGAGAATTGAGATATTGTTAGATGATATGCACCTTGAGCATACCACTCATGTAATATCGAGAAGCCTATTGATTATGATAATTATTTTGATGGTTTTTTTTTATATTGGGTCGAAGATCCCATTGCATATGAACATGATGATTTGTTTTATATATTGGGCGTAAGCCATTTATTGTTGATATATATATATATATGCTTGTTTGTGTTGGGCATGGACCCTGAAGCACATGATTGATGAAATGTTTTGTGTTGAGCGGGAAGCTTTGGAACACTTGAGTGATTGATGATTTGTGTTGAGCGGGAAGCTCTGAAGCACTTGAGTGATTGATGATTTGTGTTGGGCAAGGAGCTCTAGAGCACATGAGCACTCACCTTTGTGTTGAGTGAGAAGCTCTCGAACACATGAAAAGATAATTGAAAGTGTTGGGCATAAGCCTTGGAGCCTTCCATGTTGATGTTGAGCATAAGCTCTGGAGCATCGGATCCTTGGCCATTGTATCCGTAGGTGTATCGTACAAGTACATCCTAGGATTAGTGTTGAGCGAGTAGCTCTAGAATTACACTGAATTGTAACTCCTTGTTAGAGCGTTGAGTATGGGATCTGGTAAGCACTAGGAGTTACTGAAAATAATTTAATAACTTCCGAGTGAAAATGACTCGAGAAAAATATTGATCTCATCATACTTCTTTATAAGTGATTAAATGAAATTTCTCTATTCTCTATTCTCATCAAAGTATTGAATAACTACCACGTTATACGAGGGAAATCCAACATGCAAGGATGTTTAGAGTTGCCTAGCCTAGTAGACCTAAACCATCTACCTACTTGACCTTAATGAAGAAGTGTCATTAAGTCTAGGGATCATGGTATATGATGCCCAAAGACAAATGTTAGCAAGTGTTATATTATTATGTACTTTATACACAGTTGAATAAAATTATAATATTAATGATGAAAGAGAAAGAAAATATCCATCCAATTATTATTTATCATGTAAAGATAATAAATAGTCCAAAACCTCAAAAGTCTAATTAAAAACTAGTAGAAAGTTACTAAGTTAAAATATTAATAAATTACCCAAAGTAATTGAAAAGGGTTAAATCAAGAAACACTGTCCCTTTAAGTGAAAAGTCTGTCTATAAATACTCAAGCCAAGGAAAGGCTTGGGGTTCTGATCGATCATTAGAGAAGTCATTTTCTGCCTATTTTGCTCTCAAGAAATTCTTGGAGAACATTTTCTAAGAAGGAAAAAGGAGAACTGATCTAGAGATCTGATATACCAGATAGGAAACCCTATCTTAGGAGCTCTAAGCTACTTGCATGTTGGAGTCTAGCTCGGAGGGATCCGGATTTAAAACAAGAATGGTTCCGGGTCATGGTTGGGTGGAACATGGTAGTTCCCAAGTGATTTGGTCATAAAAAACAGAGGTCATATCTGTCTTGAATTGTTAATGCTGGTTATTTGAGTGTGCAGGTTCAGCCATTAACAAAGCTTCAATTTACACGTATGAAGCCCTAGACTGTCCATTCTACTTTTCTAGAATAAAGGCTAGCTATGCTATGTAAATTATTACTTTGCATTTCTTAACCCAATGTATATGTTTATCTATTTAAAACTGCTAGGGTTTGCATCTTAAATTATTAACCCTAGGCTGTAAGTGATTTCCTATACCATGTTATCGAGGGTTTATTTATTGGTTTATTTCTGCAAGTTCAATTTATTTACTAATGTTCTACAAGGGTTCTACACCCTAGTTAATTTTTGTAGTAATATTATTAATAAAACTGGGGTATGTACAAACTAGGTTATTTCGGACCTGCTATTAATGTTCACTTAGTATTTATATACTCTACTACATATTCCATTTGTCAGTAGAGACATGTTATAGATTTAAATAGATTAATCTTAGGAGTAGGTCCTAAATACTTTTAGGTATAACTTTACAATCTATATAACCTAAGGTACTATCTACAAACTGAACTACTATGTATATATATAAACATATATAGACATCAAACATAAACAAATCAAAATACTATCTATAAATTATTCTACATTTAAATCAAAGATAATAAACTATTACAGACCTTTCAAGGTCTATCTCATTGATATAAGCTAAATAGTAAAACATTCCATTTAAAAATACATCATCATAAATAAACAAACAGAGTGAGCATTGTGACTATCCATTTGGTCCAAGATCAAATCTTTGTTCGCATATATATAAAATCCACAGTCCTAACTAAACCATATCATAATTGCATGCATAATTATTTTAAAGGACCCTCACAACTATTGCTTATAATTTACACTAAGTGAAACATTAAAAACACATGATAAAGAACTCTATAATTATAAATAGAGGTCATGACTTCGACCCTTGTGGGTATTCAAACCCAAGGCGCGGGCATAAATCAAACAACCATATCATCTATGCTTAACATTAATCAAATACAGAACTCAACAGACATTCCATATAACAAATTAAACAGTATATCATACACAGGAATCGATTCATGTATTAAAATTATCGAAATCGTATTACAAACCACAGTAATTACAATGGGAACAAGAATCGAATCCTGTGGGCATACAAGTCCAACTCTCATCTATAAATTATAAATACAACTCATACATGACCCACGAACAGGATTCAAAACCTGTGGGTATCGTTTACCAAGGCCACACTATACATACAACGTATGTGGGCTTCATTAATAAACTCAATAATTATTACAATAACAACCCAATACATTAGCTACAGCAAGTCATGAGGCTTATGCTTCTTCCCTTGCTTTATAAGCACAGCCTCAGCCTTTCTAAAACTACACAGAGTCTCTTTTAAAATTCTAACTATAGCAATGAAGGCCATCGAGGGATTACACCCTGGGATCACATATAATCCACATTATTTTTGCAAACCAATGAAATCATAAACAGTAAAACAACCATTTGAATCTATGTGCATCATTCACCCAAGCCACGGATTACCAAATAAAATATACAGTATGGATATAAACAACAAACTAACTCTGTGAACGATTTTGCCTCACACGCTAATCCACGAAGTATAATCAGTAATGAAATCCATTTGGAGCTATCGTAGCCACTAAGGGAAAGGCTCATGCCACCTATGGCATGGCCTTTACCCACGCACGGGGGTTTCGCTAAGGGACCAATACTATATCATGTCCGTTCATATTGGGGGATTAATAATTATCCAAAAATAAAACATTATATCGGGAATATATTTAGGGTTGAGGGGGTTTTATTTTATGTGCTTAAAAAATAACAATATATAAATATAGGGGATTTTATTATCAAAAGGAATGGAGAAGCTTCCTAAAAAATACAAGCGAGAACGGGAGCGAGGAGCATTGGGGTTTTCAGAGCTCGAAAGTTTTTGGCGAGAGCGGGAGCGAGGAGCATTGGGGTTTTCATTGATTGGGGTTTTCAGAGCTCAAAGGTTTTTGGTGAGGAAAAACACAGATGGAGATGCTTCTTCAGTGGGTGCCTCCTCCCATCTCTATAATGATCCCCTTATGGCAGCATCTCTATGACCGTCGATGATATCGTGTAGCAAACCGGTCAGGAAGGAAACATTGCTGGGAAAGAGAGATCGCCGCTCAGGATTTCTTGTAAAAATTTGTTACCTCTCAGAATTGCATCACACGGAACATTTGATGTTTGAATTCACTGAATCTGCCTGTGGCTAACTTTCCTGATTTTTGTGCCAAATGTGCTTGTTGTGCCTGTCTTCCGAACTCTGGAAAATTGATATTTAGTACCTGTAGTGAGTTTTCTATCCTTGTACCTGCATCTATACCTTGGGTTGCATGATAATGTTCATGTATTGTTCTTCCCTGATGCACTCTCTGTCAAGGTTGTGTGCTCTTGTTGATGCAACCTATTTTAGTGTGCCATGTACTCTTGTGGTTTACCACTATGTTCCTGGATGCGTCTGTAGGTGACTATTTTCGGACATGCTCTAACTATTTTTGGGTGACTATTCATGCACCCTTTCTTTTCCCACCTTTCTGTCGGCATCTTCCTTTGTATCCAAAATCTACAATAGCCCTAATCATCTTGCTTATCATGACAGTGTCAAAGAGGAACTCTTCTTTACATTTTAGCCTGAGGTTAATATATTTGTGCCTTAATGCGGGTGTGGCTGGCCATAGAATAATGAGTGAATGAAACCAATAGGATTTGCATAAATCTTATTGGTTTTATCTATTATAAACTTGAAGCTTGAGTTAATGTGGGGAACATTATACATCACTGCTTCTCAAACTTAGAATTTAGCATTACTAGTGATAGTTAATTTGATCATATTATTCAGGTTTTTTTTATCAATGAAATGCGAATGTGTGAACTATAGTAACTGGTTTTGTGTACAGTTTTGAAGATGATGGTTTTTGAATGTTGATCTTCTTGTCTGCAACACAATAGAGAGGTTTCTTGTTCTCTTTTTTCATTCTTATTTAATGTGAAGCACACTACATTCTCTTGAATTTTTCTAATTATAAATTGTGGCTTCTCTGCCGTATTACTTTTTGAAATGCTGAATAATGACTAAAAAGGAAATGTTCCATGCAATTAAATCTAGAAGCCAATGAACTTCTCCCATTCTTCATGGAAAGGACAGATCGAGTGAGGAGCTCGAATGAGAAGTCTTATAACCTCTTCCCCTGTTGCTGGTGGATATAGTAATGGGCTTGGATCTACTTTGGCTTCATAAACAAGATATGCTTTACCTAGGTATGGAACTACTCGTGTTGGATCAACAGAATAGATAGAAGCAACTACACAATCAACTAAAATGACAGAAGGAGCTACTGGGTATAAATTTTATATGGAACGGGAAGAGATGCTTCTACCTTTGCTATGGACATTTCCGGTGCTGGCGTTGAGCCAACGAAGTAAACTACAGGTGTTGTTGGTGCTAATTAAACTTATGCTACTACAAATGGTGATAATGTTGGTAGTGAAGGTGGTAGTGGGTAAGCTAGTGCTGCTACTGATGCCGAGTGTAGATCTTGCTTTCGATCTGGAAAATAGAACTGCTTACTGGGTATGGACCCGCGTCTGCCTCCTATGCAACTAGGTCTAGTTCTGGCTTATGATGCTTTAACTGGATATTTAATACGTGAAACTTGTAGCTTTGGATCTTCACCTAGGGCTGGAAGGGGTGCTGGTCAAGCTGGTGGTGTAGGTAGTAGTGGATAGGATGATAAGTCTTATATTGACAAATAATTTTGCGGTCCATGCCATGGTTCAGACACTGTAGTTGGTATCCCTACCCATTACCAAAATGATGGTTCAGTCTTATATCTTTTCATTTTTTTGCAGCCACCACCATCTCCATGTACCATAATAAAGTGGTTGTCACCAGTAGACAATTTTAAGCCACTTACTATGCCTAATGCTGGAGTAGCTGATAGTGATATTAATGGTAAGAAAAACGAAGGGCTTTTAAATGCCTTAGGAAATTTTAAAGTTTCTTCTTCAGAGTATGACAAGCCTACTATATTTATGAGTGGATCAGGAAATCCTCAATTCGCAGAAACATATCTTCAACTAAAGCAACCTACTTCAGCAAGACTAAATGGATCTGAAAACCTTATTTCAATGGATAAATATTGTATCATGGACTCTTCATTCAACAATTATAAGTGTGAAGGTATGCCATCTGGACCTTCCAACCAGCTTCAAATACATGACATTTCAAAGAAGCTTCAATATGGAGATGGAAATAGTTCCATCATGTTGTGCCCCTGCTCAACAGCCTTTTAAAATCATTATTTTATCAAACAAAATTCTATTTTGTTTGATAAAATGTTTAACTTTTAAAAGGGATAAACTTAGCTACTGAAAGGAGGATTTTTCATTGGCTACTGATTTATTGAAATTAACATTTTTTATCAACCTTGCAAGTTACATTGGATTGATGAAATCGCTGCCTCTGACTTACTGGTCTGAATGAATTTTGACTAGGAAGATTGATTTATGAGTGTTCATGGTTCTTATGCTTACTGTTGTCTACCCTAGTTTCGCAGGTTCCCTTGAATATTAGACATTGGTTTAGTCGATTTCATTGTTATAAATATCAATGAGGTTGTATTATCATAGTTTTCATGCCAAGTAGGGCGATGGTGATGAAAGTTTGATTCTTGTGACTATGTTTAAGCTAGGATGCATGATTCGTTTGCCATATTCTAAAGTTCATGGACCATGATTTATATTGATATTAATTTGTGTATGATGATATTCAAAGGTTCATTTTCGAATCATATTATTCCTCGCCACCTTTGATGAATGGGTCAAACGTAGGATTGAGGACGCATATATTATGGTTTTATCGGGAATGATCTATGGCACGAGCCACTTATCACGAATTCAAAGTGTTATTATGACACTCGTACTTACCCTGTCCTCCACGTACCTAGTCCTTGTCGTGGTTGTTTGCCAGTGGAGCACCTGTTATTACGTACACCTTAAGCTCTCCTGTCATTTAATTCATGGTAGATTGTGATAACATCAGTCTTTCAGGGTTTCAACCGTCATTTGTGTTTATCACTCCGAGTAGTGATGGCTCCGATCATGCCGAACCCGCAGGGGTTTCGCCTGCATTCGCGTTTGGCTCATCCTATGTATTATTTAGCGCTGCTCAGTCTCTATTCCAAATGCTTATGACTTGGCTCTCTGTCTTTGGTCCAGTGGTGGCATGTATTTTGTGTATGGTTTCGCATCTATAAACAATCAGTAATGGCCCCTATTGTGAGAGTCGAACCCTATGAATTAACCCTGTTGAATTCAAACCCTGGGCTGTTGCAAAAGGTAGAGGATGTCGGGTGGTTGTCGTTCTTCGAGAAGTTTTCTGACTCCAATCCAGAAGTCACGAGAGTGTTTGCTTTGTCCCTGGTAAATTACCAAGCAGAATTTGGTGATTTGTGCTTTCGATTGGATGAGAGGTCGATTGCACGTGCAACGGGTTTGCCTTTGTCTGGGCAGTGGTGGTTTAAGTATCAGAAAATGGAGATTACCGAATGGAGATCGTTGCTGAAGAACTCGACTCAAGAAATTTCCTTTCAGACAGGAGTTGCACGTAAGTATTTCTTGAAGGACTGGCACCCCGTGCTTGATTTAATTCACAGGTATTTAACCTGCGAAGGTCGGTTGTCATCGGCATATGTATACCATCTTCGTCTAATGGCTGTCTTCATAGGGTTTCCTATTAATCTCCCTTATTATCTTTTGCACAGTTTGTTTAAAATGTCAAACGCCATAAAGAAGGGACCAAAACATGTAATCCACAGTTTGTTTCACCACGACCTAGTCCGTATGTTGGTTGAGAATGAATTGGTAAAGTCGGGTCGCTCATGGGAGCAGTTTATAGAATCTAATGGTTTTTCAGGGTTTTGTCATTGTATGTTTGACAGTCTCGATGACTGTAGCAAACATAAAGATTCAAGTTCGGCCTCTCTGAGTAAACCTATACCAAACCCTAGTCTTAAGAGTGTGGAACCCTCTCAAGCACCTATGGGTGATCCAATGAACACTCCTCATACATCTCCAGAGTCTAGGCGTGTAAAGAAGGTCTCAGCTCTGTCACCTGTCACTCCATCAAACAATAGTGATAAATATGGAAACCGTCGAGGGAAATTATCCAAGTCCAAGTTGACTAGAAGGATAACCAGGAGTATGGCGAAAGCCAAGATGCCGCAAAACCCCGGGAATATTAAGCTTCCAATCGAAATGGTTGTAATTGATGATGAGGAAAACGTTACTCCTCCACCTGTTAATGATGATATGGTTAATCGTGGTTTTGTTGCCGATCCAGCTGGTCAAAGTCATCCTGTGACTGTGGATGATATCTCTGAAAATCCTTCTCTGTCTGTAGAGGTTCAGCCTGTTGAGCCTGGCGTTGATGTCACTTTAGATCGTGATCGTCCTCCATCAGTGGATAAGAAAGTTCAGGAAGTTCAAGTTGATTGTATGGTTGATCCTGTGGCAAAAGAGAAGTCTGTTAAAACAACCTCAGCCGTTCCTCGTGGAATTGGGGAAACTATTCACCCTCTGTTCATTAGTTGTCTGTTAGACAAGGTTCGTCGAATGGAAGACAAGGTGAACGAAATAGTTGCGAGTCGGGATTTATTGAGAACTAATAATGTGAAATTAAAGGCAAAAGTTGATTTAAGTGATCAACATCTTTTACGACTCAAGAATCATAAAAACAAACTGATAAGGAGGGTTCTTAAGTTGCAGGATGAAAATGAAAAGAGTGAGGAAAAGTTACGCGAACTCAATGCTCAGATCGCTCTTATGCAATTTAAGGCTCCATCTCTGAGTCAGTCCAGTGGAGTTAATATACAAGTTTTTAACGCTCCGGTCAAACTGTAGTGTTTGGTGATATGTTATTTTGATATCGTGTCTGGTGTTTTGATGATCGATTTCAGGTATTTTATTATTTTGAATTTGTTTGTTAATGATTTTATTTGTTACTATTTTAATTTTGTTTTAATTATATTTCTTGTGTGTTGTATCGCAGGTAGAATTATGAATATCTCTTTCCCGGATTTTGAGGATTTCAGTTATATGGACGATCCCTTTATTTCTGGAGACAAATCGTTTTTGAAGGGGACTATTTTACAGGTGATGTTATCTCCTTTATGTCCTTGATCCTATGTGATGGTGGCATAGCTATGCGTTTGTTGAAAAAATGACATGTTCCACTTGTCGTTTTTCTCCATGCGACATTAGTTAGGGATCGCAATCTGGATTATTAGCTCTTAGAAAGTTTATTTTGGGAAAATCAAAATGTATATTAAGGGCTGATAGTGAACATGATAGGGGGTCGATACTCTGGGGAGTGAGAACAAAACTGCTGGTTCGTTCTACCTGCGTTTCTAGACAGTGAACTGTCAGTAGCTGTAGCGGTTGAGCTGGTGATGTTGTACACACATTTACAGTTTTAGAACTTTATATGTGACTTATAGTATCTTTCAGTTTTTCTATTTCACTCTCCTGTATTATGAATGTTTTCTATAATTTCCTTGATGAATTGTGCAAATATTATGTATCCGGTATTGGCTGTTCCTATTCCTGACTGTGTTGGTACGTCATGTGTTGTAGTTAATAATTGATATTATTATTACATAGTGTGTAACGATGCTTGTATGAATTTACAATATTTAAATGTTTTTAAATGTCACAAATGTTTACATACAGTATCTTTATCGACATCAGTCAGTGATAGGTTAAATTAATTATTGCTCCTGATCAGGATAGGTATTAGATCAGAATTATATTTTATTTATTTTCTGCTTTTTGTACTATCTGAAGAACCTTGTTAAGTCAGATCTTTTCATTAATTACATTCAGATTATCCTTTTGTAATTATTGTATATGTGTTTATAATTGTAACATGGTCCAGTAGGATACTGATCTTGGCTAGGTTATGTTCTATTCATGTAATTAGGCCTAATCGTTTTATTTTAACAGTTCGATTCTTGTAATATATAATTTGGATTAATCTTTGTAATTATAAGCATAGGGATAACTCTGTTTATCAGTAGCATTAATTGTAACCATTAGTCTTCTAGGATCCTAGGCCAACAGAGCCTTTAAATCTGTCGGGAGCGACTATTCCAAACAGCTTGGAGCTTGCTCTAAGGATCCCGGACTGGGTCGTTTTCCCCCGTTGCGGGCTTAGTCGAATACGCCCGTCAACAATGGCGCTAGAAGGAGGGCCAGCGTAAAATGGCTGATGACAACAACCCTGTTAACAAAACTAATCAGCCAACTACCCCTCAAATACAATCAACTACCCAACCACGAACACGCCGGTCATCACGACTAGGCGACGATCCTTTGACCGATTCAGTTTGAACCCTCATCTCCCAATTTGATGCCAGGGGTGCTCGCCGTCCAGAAGAACTAGATCAAATTGAACAAGCCATAAACGAATCTCAAAGAATTTTAACCAGAGCTTATTCAAGTATTACTGGGCGCCAGCCTACTGAGCTACCTCTCCCTCAGGTTACCCATCCTCGCACCCGTCATTCTGTACCTGTTGTGGGAGAACAACAGTTGCCTTTAAGTCCCATCCCGGATCTTTAGGTGCAACAACCCCTGATAGAATTAAATTGGCCTTCCTCGTCGGCAGGACCACATTTGTCAGGAGGATCTGGGCGACCACCATCACCGCCTCATCCCCCTCCTCATACTCCACCAACACCACCATCACCACCGCCGACTCCTAGGAACATGGCAGCTGCCAATCCGCCTAACCCTATGCCTTGGATGGCTCAGGATGCTGTTGCTGTCCCTGGTGTTCAGCATCCTTTGCCTAAACACCCTGAGAAGCTTCTTCCTAAGTTCAACCCTGAGTCGAAGGAGCCAGCTGAAGATCACGTCAAGAAGTTTATGCTGGCAATCCGGCTCCTAGATGTTGAACACGAAGATGTCGTATGTCGACTATTCCCTTACACGTTTGAAGGAAGGGCTTCAACATGGTATTTTTCCTTGACAGCTGGGTCCATCACCAGCTGGAACGAATTTGATATCGCATTTATAAACAAGTTTGGAGATGACAAGTCTCCGGCAGTCTTAGTGTCAGAACTGTCTAAAATTCGCATAGAACCTAAAGAAAAGGTTAAAGATTTTAACCAATGCTTTCTGACCTTAAGGAATAGAATTCCCGCTACTTCAAGGCCCACTGAGGATGTAACGATTAAATTTTACACTTCAGCCTTACCTGGAAAAATAGCCATGTTCGTCTGGCAAAAGACCAAACTTACTCTAGCTGAAAATTTTGAAGAAGCAATTAAGGTTGAGAAGGATGTGTCTGCCACAAAGGCAAATTCCGGAGTAGATACCGATTCAGCGTCTTCTTCTCGTAAGAAGATCGACAACCCTGCCAAAACTACAACTGGTTCTGACAAAAGAAGTCAAGATGCTTTAGATTTGGATAGTCTCCAACGAGTTATCAAAAAACTTTCTAATGAGATCATCGATTTAAAAAAGGGCACCTCTAATAATACCTCAAATAAAGAACCACCCAGACAGTTATTTAGAAGACCTTTTCAAAATCCAGCTGTAAAACAAAATTCACCCTCTGAAGCTAATAACATTGAGGAAATTAACAGTTTTCTCAAAGCAATAGTTTCAGATCTAGAAACAACTACTGAAACTGAAACTCAGTCTTCAGGACAGAGTTCTCAAGATAAACAAGACACCAATGATAACAATGATAATAAACCACCCAATGTCATCAGTCATTTCTGGGATACCTCAGAATTAACTGATGACGAAGAGGTGGCTGTTGTCAATGTGAATCAGCATCAGCATAATACCAGAAGTAAAAAAAACCAGCCTTCAACTGAACCTGATACAACTGTTCCGGATAATAGTTCAGCTGCTAAAGACAAAGATCAGCCTGCAATTAGTAGATCTGCACCCTCCCTTGAGTTAGAATATGATTTGATTGAAGACTTAAAGAAGAGCAGGGCTAATATTTCTCTATATGAACTTATAAAAATACCTATGATTCGTGAGAAAATGGTGCAAGGGGTTCCCCCAAGTAAAACTGGTAAGACTCCCTCAAATCAGAATAGTGCTGTTAGTAATAAAGATAACTCACAAAAGTCTTCAGTCAATGCATCATCAATAGGTAAAAAGTCTGATTCTTCAACTCCACCCTTTTTACTTTCGTTTGAAATATTTAATCGCAAAGTACATAACTGTATGATTGACTCAGGGGCATCAAAAAATGTAATGCCTTACTCGGTGTGTAAAAGGATTAATGCTGTCCCTCAGCCTTGTGATACCAGTATTGTACAACTGGATCGCTCAAACGTGAAGGTAATAGGTAAAATGAAGGAAGTACTGATAAGGTTAGCTGCCAACCCCCAAGTCCATTTTGTTATCGATATTATGTTGCTGATATACCAGAAGCATATGGGCTTTTTCTTAGCAGGGATTGGTCACAAAAGCTCGACGAATATTTCGCAATAGACTGGTCCCACTTGTGGATACCTCATAAGGGTCATCCGAATAAAATCAGAATCGATAGAGAACGGTATATGAAGCATACCGTTACTGAAATTGATGACTCAAATCAACCAGTTTTGTTTACCGATACCATAATGGGTAACTATATGGCTGACTCATTTTTTGGTAACTTTGAAGCTGAAATTTCAGAAATTCCAGAATCAAATCAGCAGTCTGAAATTTGTCATTTTACACTACTTCCACCTAAAATTTCAGTCTCTGAAACACCACATTTAGATCTCGGTAACGGGTTCTGGTCTCTCTATTTTGACGGTTCTAAGTCAAAAGAAGGAGCTGGTGCAGGGTGCTTGCTGATAGATCCTTATGGGAAGAGATACTTTATCGCTTGCAGGTTAGAATTCAAATGCACCAACAATGTGGCTGAATACGAAGCTCTGATTCAAGGACTCAAAAAAGCAATCGACTTAGGTGTAAAAGCATTGTTAGTATTAGGAGATTCAGAAATTGTTGTGAGACAGGTATGTGATACAATACACTGCATTGCTGGTCACCTAAAAAATTATCAGGCTGAGGTATGGAATTTACTTTTGGCATTTGAAGCATTTAACATAAACTCCATTCCTCGCTATCTGAATCAAGAAGCTGACCTTTTGGCTAACGTCGCTTCTAGATTAATTCCTTCCGGAAGAATGCTTACTGATGCTTTCTTGGTTGAATTGCTTTTCAGGCCTTCTATCCCAGACAACATAATGAATTAGAGAGTTTTTAATGATGATGAACAGCTGATCAATTTCCTGACCTTAAAGGACACTTTTAAGGATGCTATCGTAGATGAAATGACTCATGATGAGGACCTATATAACTTTGCAGTAATCCCTAAGCCTTGCTCAATTCAAGAAACTCTCGATCAGGTTAGTGTTTTTCCCAGGTCAGTAATCAAACTTGAAAAAATTTATGACTTAAAGGACAAATTCAAAGCTGCAAGAAATTGTAAAACTGGTAGCTCCATCATGCAATCTGACATTATCAATATAGGAACTGAGCAAAACTCTCAATGCGTAAACCTAGGCAGTACGTGTACTGTTCAGGAGAAAACAGCCTTCATTAAACTCTTTAAAGAATTTAAAGACATATTCGCATGGACCTATGATGACTTGAAAACATTCGACCCCAATATCATGCAACATGTCATTCCTATGAAACCAGAGGCTAAACCTTTCCAACAAAAATTGAGAAAAATGCACCCCAGCTTGGAACCAGCTGTCAAAAAGGAGCTAAATAAACTCCTTGCTGCAAGGATAATTTTCCCTGTTCGGCATGCCCAATGGGTAGCAAATCTTGTACCCGTAAGGAAGAAAAACGGTGACATCAGATTTTGTGTTGATTTCCGAAACCTGAATAAGGTTTTTGATAAAGACAATTATCCGGTTCCCACAATGGAGAAAATCCTGCAACAGGTCTCCGGATCTGAGATGTTTTCACTACTAGACGGTTTTTCAGGATACAACCAAGTATTGGTATCCAAAACTGACCAGTTGAAAACAACTTTTAGGACACCGTGGGGAACTTATGCCTATAGGAAGATGCCTTTTGGTCTCATAAATGCTGGTGCAACATTCCAGAGAGCAATGGATATCGCTTTTAGAGGTCTGATTGGTAAGTTTGTTGTGATTTATCTTGATGATATTACTGTTTTTTCTAAAAATAGGACTGATCATATAACTCATCTCAGGCGAATTTTTGAGCGTTGCAGGAAGTACGGGATTTCATTAAATCCTAAGAAATCTATCTTTTCAGTTACTGAAGGTAAGTTGCTGGGTTTTGTTGTGTCTAAACAAGGCATTAATATTGACCCGGAACGTACTCATGCTATATCTCAGATTTCGATGCCTCACTCGAAAAAGTCTATGCAGTCCTTTCTTGGAAAAAAAAATTTTGTTTCTAGATTCATCCCTGGCTATACAGAAATTGTTAGGCCATTACAGAAAATGATTAGAAAAGATGCTGAGTTTAAATGGAACGCTGAGGAAAAGCAATCTTTTTGCGACATTTTAAAAGCTATCGCTGAGGCCCCCACTCTCACTAGCCCAGATTTTTCCAAACCATTCATTTTATATACTTTCGCTTCTGATTTATCTTATGCTGCTGTTCTGACACAGAAAAACCAGGAAAATAACGAGGCCCCTATCACTTTTACGAGTTCTGGTCTCAACGGTGCAGAACTAAATTACCCAGAAGTGGACAAGCAAGCTTTTGCTGTTTTCAAATCTGTTAAACATTTCAGGCCTTACTTGTTGAAGTCCCACACCAAGGTCGTTGTACCATATTCTGCAGTAAGAAATCTTTTGGTGCAGAAGGATCTTGGTGAAAAAAGAGCACATTGGGTCACCGCACTTCAGGAATACGACCTGGAAATAAAACCATTAAAGATTGTCAGAGGACAAGGTCTCTGTAAGCTAGCAGCTGGCTCTGCAGA
>LPNX010775164.1:28963-43549 GCA_001517045.1 Pseudotsuga menziesii
AAGCTGGGTACTACTGGCCCACACTATTCAAAGATGCATATGCTTTCGCTAGGAAGTGCCAGGACTGTCAAAGGACAGGAGGCAGACTGAAAAAGGCAGCATTACCCCTCCAGCCAGTTATCATTGAAGTCCCATTTCAGCAATGGGGTCTGGATATTGTTGGCCCAATTACTCTAGCCTCTTCACAGCAGCATAAATATATCCTCACAGCTACAGACTACTTCACTCGATGGGTTGAAGCCATCCCGTTAGGAATAGTCAATTCAGATCAGGTGATAGCTTTCCTTGATTCCTTTATCATCACTAGATTCGGCATGCCTGAGTCTTTAATATTTGATAATGCTACTTATTTTTCTTCTGTTAAATTGACTGAGTATGCATTAGAAAAAGGGATAAAATTAAAGTATTCTGCTAACTATTACCCTCAAGGTAATGGGATGGCAGAATCATCCAATAAAAATCTGATCAAGATTCTCAAACGTACTGTGGCTAACCATCACAGAGATTGGCATACTGTCCTGTCAAGCGCTTTGTGGGCTAACAGGGTAACCCCCAAAGCCGCTATTGGAAATTCTCCATTTTTCCTAGTATATGGCAAGGAAGCCATTCTACCGTGTCACTTGTTCCTGCCTTCGTTACAACTTGCCCAGTCAGTACAAGAAGTACCATGCTCAGCTATGGAGCATCGAATTAACACCTTGCAGAAGTTAGAAGAGGATAGGGAAATGGCTAGAAAGAAGTTTGAAAAACATCAGCAGACTGTGAAGCGTTGGTTTGACCTCAGAAAATCAGTCAGTCGAGATCTGGAAGTAGGTGATTTAGTTTTGAGATGGGATAAGGAACACGAAGATAAGGGGAAACATACAAATTTTCAGCGTTTGTGGCTAGGACCATTCATTATTACAGAAAATCTTGGTCCCAGCACTTTCAGGCTGCAAACATTGGAAGGTGAGATTGATGACCTTCCAGTAAATGGTCACCTAATCAAAAGATACTTCTGTTGATCCTCCTCAAGGGATCACCCTTTATATATCACTGGTGTGGTGTGTTTTTTTTTTGAATGATTTTATTCGCTTTAGATATGTGTGTCTTTTCCTTTTTATTTTGTTTTTGTTTTTGTTTTTGTGATATGAACCTGATACGTTCATCAAACCCCAAAGCTGATGACTGAATTCAATGTCTGAAATTTATCTGAAAATCATACACAAAGGCATTATTCTTTTTTTTTTGGAAATCTGTTTTACTTCTCACACAGAAAAAGGGAATTATCACTGTTCTGAACATTACCAGCAACTTCTAAAACACGTTAATATTAATTACTTATATTGGTTTCTGTGAAAGTTTGTCTAAAGAGATTAGGGCAGTGTTTGGTAAAGTCATTCATTAAATCTCTTACGCCATCCCATTCTCGTAAAGAGGAACAGACTTGCCTCCCTATCTGCTAAGACAATCTCACTTGGGATTAACAATAATTACGTTCTGAACAAGATGGACTGGAATATGTGAAAAAACCGTATGAAGGACAGAAGGTCTCGTGATGAGCCGATCTGTTTAGGATCATAAATTTACATCCAGTAACATTGTCGTCTCCGGTTACCAAGCCTGGGCAATGACCCTTGGACATAAAACTCTGAGGGGTGAAAGGTCTCATCACGAGCCGGTTCATTTTACTGTCATGTGGATTGGTGACTGACATGATTCCTATCAGGTTATCAAGCCTGAATCATGGCCTTCATGACTAATAATAATAATAAAAATAAAAAAGAAAACAGAAGATAATGGTAACGGTTCATCTTGCCCAGAATTGTAAATTTTTCACTAGTAGGTGGGATACTGGCAGTCTGTGGGTTTTAAAGTAACCCTGTCGAGGCTATGGACGCCTGCTGGAAGCAGGGCTATGCTTGTGGTATTGTGATTTTATCTTTTAAAGACTGAACCATTCGCTGTTCTACTCTTTAAGGACTGATTTTTGTTAGAAATCTGATATTTGTCAAACAAATAACTGAAACTGTAATCTGCTGGTAGTGTCTAGAACTATGAAATTTTTGAATCTGGTTGAGATGTTAAAACAGTGTTATTTGCGCAATGGCTCATGTTAAGGTTTTAATTCCTTTGCTTGCATGGTTTCAGGTAAATAAACTGAGATAACTGTTTCGTCCAGCAAGTCGCCATCTGTTGTGCCCCTGCTCAACAGCCTTTTAAAATCATTATTTTATCAAACAAAATTCTATTTTGTTTGATAAAATGTTTAACTTTTAAAAGGGATAAACTTAGCTACTGAAAGGATGATTTTTCATTGGCTACTGATTTATTGAAATTAACATTTTTGATCAACCTTGCAAGTTACATTGGATTGATGAAATCGCTGCCTCTGAGTTACTGGTCTGAATGAATTTTGACTAAGAAGATTGATTTATGAGTGTTCATGGTTCTTATGCTTACTGTTCTCTACCCTAGTTTCGCAGGTTCCCTTGAATATTAGACATTGGTTTAGTCGATTTAATTGTTATAAATATCAATGAGGTTGTATTATCATAGTTTTCATGCCAAGTAGGGCGATGGTGATGAAAGTTTGATTCTTGTGAGTATGTTTAAGCTAGGATGCATGATTCGTTTGCCATATTCTAAAGTTCATGGACCATGATTTATATTGATATTAATTTGTGTATGATGATATTCAAAGGTTCATTTTCGAATCATATTATTCCTCGCCACCTTTGATGAATGGGTCGAACGTAGGATTGAGGACGCATATATTATGGTTTTATCGGGAATTATCTATGGCACGAGCCACTTATCACAAATTCAGAGTGTTATTATGACACTCGTACTTACCCTGTCCTCCACATACCTAGTCCTTGTCGTGGCTGTTTGCCAGTGGAGCACCTGTTATTACGTACACCTTAAGCTCTCCTGTCATTTAATTCATGGTAGATTGTGATAACATCAGTCTTTCAGGGTTTCAACCGTCATTTGTGTTTATCACTCCGAGTAGTGATGGCTCCGATCATGCCGAACCCGCAGGGGTTTCACCTGCATTCGCGTTTGGCTCATCCTATGTATTATTTAGCGCTGCTCAGTCTCTATTCCAAATGCTTACGACCTGGCTCTCTATCTTTGGTCCAGTGGTGGAATGTATTCTGTGTATGGTTTCGCATCTATAAACAATCAGTAATGGCCCCTGTTGTGAGAGTCGAACCCTATGAATTAACCCTGTTGAATTCAAACCCTGGGCTGTTGCAAAAGGTAGAGGATGTTGGGTGGTTGTCGTTCTTTGAGAAGTTTTCTGACTCCAATCCAGAAGTCACGAGAGTGTTTGCTTTGTCCCTGTTAAATTACCAAGCAGAAGTTGGTGATTTGTGCTTTCGAGTGTATGAGAGGTCGATTGCAAGTGCAACGGGTTTGCCTTTGTCTGGGCAGCGGTGGTTTAAGTATCAGAAAATGGAGATTACCAAATGGAGGTCGGTGCTGAAGAACCCGACTCAAGAAATTTCCTTTCGGACCGGAGTTGCACGTAAGTATTTCTTGAAGGACTGGCGCCCCGTGCTTGATTTAATTCACAGGTATTTAACCTGCGAAGGTCGGTTGTCATCGGCATATGTATACCATCTTCATCTAATGGCTGTCTTCATAGGGTTTCCTATTAATCTCCCTTATTATCTTTTGCACAGTTTGTTTAAAATGTCAAACGCCATAAATAAGGGACCAAAACATGTAAGCCACAGTTTGTTTCACCACGGCCTAGTCCGTATGTTGGTTGAGAATGAATTGGTAAAGTCGGGTCGCTCATGGGAGCAGTTTATAGAATCTAATGGTTTTTCATGGTTTTGTCATTGTATGTTTGACAGTCCCGATGACTGTAGCAAACATAAAGATTCAAGTTCGGCCTCTCTGAGTAAACCTATACCAAACCCTAGTCTTAAGAGTGTGGAACCCTCTCAAGCACCTATGGGTGATCCAATGAACACTCCTCATACATCTCCAGAGTCTAGGCGTGTAAAGAAGGTCTCATCTCTGTCACCTGTCACTCCATCAAACAATAGTGATAAATCTGGAAACCGTCGAGGGAAATTATCCAAGTCCAAGTTGACTAGAAGGCTAACCAGGAGTATGGCGAAATCCAAGATGCCGCAAAACCCCAGGAATATTAAGCTTCCAGTCGAAATGGTTGTAATTGATGATGAGGAAAACATTACTCCTCCACCTGTTAATGATGATATGGTTAATCATGGTTTTGTTGCCGATCCAGCTGGTCAAAGTCATCCTGTGACTGTGGATGATATCTCTGAAAATCCTTCTCTGTCTGTAGAGGTTCAGCCTGTTGAGCCTGGCGTTGATGTCACTTTTGATCGTGATAGGCCTCCATCAGTGGATAAGAAAGTTCAGGAAGTTCAAGTTGATTGTATGGCTGATCCTGTGGCAAAAGAGAAGTCTGTTAAAACAACCTCGGCCGTTCCTCGTGGAATTGGGGAAACTATTCACCCTCTGTTCATTAGTTGTCTGTTAGACAAGGTTCGTCGAATGGAAGACAAGGTGAACGAAATAGTTACGAGTCGGGATTTATTGAGAACTGATAATGTGAAATTAAAGGCAAAAGTTGATTTAAGTGATCAACATCTTTTACGACTCAAGAATCATAAAAACAAACTGATAAGGAGGGTTCTTAAGTTGTAGGACGAAAATGAAAAGAGTGAGGAAAAGTTACGCGAACTCAATGCTCAGATCGCTCTTATGCAATTTAAGGCTCCATCTCTGAGTCAGTCCAGTGGAGTTAATATACAAGTTTTTAACGCTCCGGTCAAACTGTAGTGTTTGGTGATATGTTATTTTGATATCCTGTCTGGTGTTTTGATGATCGATTTCAGGTATTTTATTATTTTGAATTTGTTTGTTAATGATTTTATTTATTACTATTTTAATTTTGTTTTAATTATATTTCTTGTGTGTTGTATCGCAGGTAGAATTATGAATATCTCTTTCCCGGATTTTGAGGATTTCAGTTATATGGACGATCCCTTTATTTCTGGAGACAAATCGTTTTTGAAGGGGACTGTTTTACAGGTGCTGTTATCTCCTTTATGTCCTCGATCCTATGTGATGGTGGCATAGCTATGCGTTTGTTGAAAAAACGACATGTTCCACTTGTCATTTTTCTCCATGCGACATTAGTTAGGGATCGCAATCTGGATTATTAGCTCTTAGAAAGTTTATTTTGGGAAAATCAAAATGTATATTAAGGGCGGATAGTGAACATGATAGGGGGTCGATACTCTGGGGAGTGAGAACAAAACTGCTGGTTCGTTCTACCTGCGTTTCTAGACAGTGAACTGTCAGTAGCTGTAGCGGTTGAGCTGGTGATGTTGTACACACATTTACAGTTTTAGAACTTTATATGTGACTTATAGTATCTTTCAGTTTTGCTATTTCACTCTCCTGTATTATGAATGTTTGCTATAATTTCCTTGATGAATTGTGCAAATATTATGTATCCGGTATTGGCTATTCCTATTCCTGACTGTGTTGGTACGTCATGTGTTGTAGTTAATAATTGATATTATTATTACATAGTGTGTAATGATGCTTGTATGAATTTACAATATTTAAATGTTTTTAAATGTCACAAATGTTTACATACAGTATCTTTATCGACATCAGTCAGTGATAGGTTAAATTAATTATTGCTCCTGATCAGGATAGGTATTAGATCAGAATTATATTTTATTTATTTTCTGCTTTTTGTACTATCTGAAGAACCTTGTTAAGTCAGATCTTTTCATTAATTACATTCAGATTATCCTTTTGTAATTACTGTATATGTGTTTATAATTGTAACATGGTCCAGTAGGATACTGATCTTGGCTAGGTTATGTTCTATTCATGTAATTAGGCTTAATTGTTTTATTTTAACAGTTCGATTCTTGTAATATATAATTTGGATTAATCTTTGTAATTATAAGCATAGGGATAACTCTGTTTATCAGTAGCATTAATTGTAACCATTAGTCTTCTAGGATCTTAGGCCAACAGAGCCTTTAAATCTGTCGGGAGCGACTATTCCAAACAGCTTGGAGCCTGCTCTAAGGATCCCGGACTGGGTCATTTTCCCCCGTTGCGGGCTTAGTCGAATACGCCCGTCAACACGTCAATAGTCCAATAGAAAGGTTGCCAGATGCAAAATTACACAAAGAAACAACCCATCAAGATTTTCCCAAAATTTGGCAAGACATTTCTCAGATTTCAGCTCCTTCACCAGGTATTCACCAGCAGGGGCCAAGCAGACACCGCTGAGTCAGACTGGCTTTCATGATCTTGCAACTGTCGGTGCTGGCCAACAAGTGACTCTAATGAGCATTGAAGTACACTATTTTTAGTTTCCTCTGTCTCAGAGTATTTTTTTTTTCTTATTTTGTCTTCAGTTTCATTCAAATATATGTAGACATGTTTGGTCAAAATAAGAGTCATTAAAAGCAAAATGAAATAGACCTGGGAATATTGTATCCTTAATTTGGTTGTCATTTACAAATTTATAAGTACTGATTGCTTTTAAGACTGTAAAATTATCGCGTTCCTAACTGGCGATGGCAGAAGTTGCAGTAAAATGTAACAATATAAAGATGGCCATTTCAAAGAGAAGTATCACATTTTGAGAGAAGCAATGCACAAGAAAGCAGGAATAATTAACTCATTCAAAATGAATCCTCTATATCAATGTGAGTGCATCAACGTTGACGATTTATGTTGCAGTGGATCATTACATATCAATTGACACTCAATAAATGCTGCTACCAAGACTTATCTGGGCTGCATCGCCTTAAGTGAATTCTGCCAACATTAGATATTGATGGCTCTTATAAATTAACGTCATTAACAAAAGATGATGAATAAGTTAGCTTCTGTGAGAGAGAAATGTCAATCTTGACAATGGAATTTGAATAACTGTATATCATGTTTGAATGTATTTATAGCTTTAATATTATTCTTAGTAGGCAACATCATACTTCTAACTATAACTATTGGAACTAAGTAAGGTTTAACTGTGGTTACTATGGTCAACCCAGGTTTTGACTCCAGTTATTGGGTGTAATAATAGTTGATGTGTGGTTTTAACTGCCTGATCATAGCCTAACTGTAGTTATTAGTTAAACCTTTATTGAGAAGGTTAAACACCATATAGATTTTGATGGGCATATTACTAACTTTCTGTGGGTAAATATTCTTTCCCCTCTGAAGAGTTAATTTCCTTCAATGGGACTTCTTGTCACAGTAACTAGAACTCAATGCAAAGTCTAAAAAGGCTCTAGCTAAGTGCAACTATAGAAGTAATGCCATCATCACCTTAGCAATTAATTCCATTCTCTTTATTTTTTGGATGAATATTGAATAACTATGGGGATTTCTTGAAAGCAACTAAGTGTCTAGAAAATGGTGATAAGACAAATTACCCAAGTTACAAAATTAAATATGGATGGATTACAGTTGTGAGTTAGAAAAGCTTATTAGGAGTTGAAATATAAATAAGTGTGGAAAGAGATATCCTAGATTTCAGAAATAAAACAATCCATAATGCTAGCTCATAATTTGATTAAAACATCCATGAATCAATAAGATTATGCAACTGATAAACTTGCTTGATAAGTGATTTTCCAAGTGAATGATAAACAACTTGTTCAAAAAAAGAATTAGATCAAAAGTTGTAAATGAGAATCTTAATGTTAAGTAACATGTGCAATGTATCTCATTAAAACATTGTAGATGTAGATATCATTGCTCTTGTAGGATATGATGAATTAAGTTTTAGTGACCAGCAATGGAAATTAAACTCTAAACCAATAAAGAAATTTGTGAAAGTATTAGGTGAATTGATTTAAAGTATGGATAAAAGTTGATAAAGTTGATTCATATAAAATACCAAGTTCAATCTAATCTCAAAGCTGGCCACCTCAAAAACAAAATGTGTTTGTGATTACAGTTAATGGGAAAATGGAAAAATTTTATTGTAGTAATGTTGATTACAGCTAATGGATAGATGCCAAATACATATTGAATTGAGAAACACCAAAGAGGGTATCAATACAATCAGACTACTCAACAAAAATTTTCAATAAGAAATTCTGCTTCATTCCTTTAACCAAGTATGCCAAACACATAGTATGCAAAGTCAACACACCCTTAAGCATATATAAACACTTAATAATTACATACTTCGTGCTCTTCTGCTAATACTTACCATAATATAGGTGTTATTGTTTGGCACTAGCTTTCAGAAGAATTTTAAAGAGCTCTGCATGTGTCTTGGGTGTCTTCCCTGTGCTATTGGTTCTCCTCAAGCTGTGTCATCGGTACTATGCATGCTAGGGCTTTAGATCTTTTGTGTTTGTGTTGGGTTGCGTATTCTAGGGATTTCTCTGCTTTCCAAACCCTTGATGCATATGCTAGGGCTTCCTTTGCCTCTAGATACAGATCTCAATGGATAGAGAATGGCTACAATATAAGTAGGGCTTTCTTCTATGTGGCAATCCTTCTGTGTGAACTTAATAGATACAAATAGACTTAAGTCTCACAGAAGAGTATTGAAAGAATGTAACTTCGAAGGACATTCTACTTGTACTTTACTTTATTATTATTATTCCTCCTTTGGGAGATGTCGTTAATGTAAAAGGTCATGTAAAAGTACAAGTCACACCAGTTGCCACTGGCTCCACTAAAGCAGTTGTAGCCTTTGCAACACATGCAGACATAGCTTCCTGAGCCCAGTGGCATCGTTTAGAGGGAGGCAAGGAAAATTCATCACTCGGTTGGCTACTTCA
Source organism: Pseudotsuga menziesii (assembly GCA_001517045.1). Lineage (NCBI taxonomy): Eukaryota > Viridiplantae > Streptophyta > Pinopsida > Pinales > Pinaceae > Pseudotsuga > Pseudotsuga menziesii. The sequence goes on from LPNX010775164.1 coordinate 37,771, forward strand.
CAAACGATATTTATCATCCTTTGGTGGCAAACACATAGTCCTTTCCATAAAAATTGAAGATATCTGCCCATGTGGAAAATCACCTTCAATTTCAAGACTGTTAGAACTTAAGATATTATTAGTTCTCAAATGGCATTCATTTAACACACAAGCATTATCTGATTCCATATTTTCTCCATTATTGTCACTGGCACTTGCTATGCCTCCTTTATTTGAGCCTTCTACAATTTTCTTGGTTTCATCTTCAACTTCAATTCTTTCCCTTTTTACCAAATGCAAATTTTCATCAAAGTTAAGTTTCCTTGCCTTGATCTGTGTCATTTTCTTTCGATGATCTACTCCATATAATACTTCAAGAACATTTTCTTCTTCCATGCAAATATTTATCTTTATTCGATTATTCGTGCAAAGATGAGATTGGGTTTATAAAGGCCCATCTCCTCACAAAGAGTGGCAGTGACTAGAATACAGATTAGAGTGGGTTTATGATACCCAACTCAAATACAAACCATAGTGATAGTAGTTGAACTACAAGAGAGACTTATGTGGATATCAAACTCAAGTAGGTGGTCATCCATATCCAAAATAAATAAATGAGATGGTTTATGGATATCTCAACATAGGGTCGGTCCTATGTACAACATCCTCCCTGAAGATGAGCAGAAGGTCAAGAATAGAGAGGAACATATCACATGTGATATCACAGCTTCCCCCCTTAATTTTTATTGTGGGCCATTTGAAGATAGAATTTCCCTAAAACCTTTAGTGTATGTTACCCCCTGATATGTAGGGGTGACTTGATGTTCATATTTTTCAAATTGTCTGTGTATGAATTTTAGTGTTCAGACTTTGTTGTTTTGACTCTTGAGAGGTGTTAATAGTTTTCAGTTTTCTAGTTGTTAGGGTTCAGTTTCTAAGTGTAGATCTGTGTACCATGTTCTAAAAATTTGACACAAGCATTGAAGAAGGTTTCTAAAAGTTGCACGCATAACCTACAGTGAAAGTATTGGAGTAATCCTTCAAATCAAAGCCCTAATGATAATGCATAACATAAAACCCCTTGAAATTAAAAGTTTCAGGTCAGCCATGGTTGACAACTACAAGAACTCCATCTTGTCCCTGCTACAAATACCCCCACATTGGAATCAATGAAGCTAAGTTGAAGAGAAAATTTCATGCTTGTCTAGATTTATTTTATTGTTACCGACTCAAACGCTGAAGGTAGTTTTGTAGACTGCAGTTTTTTTTTTAATTCGAAACCTATTTGTATTTTGAAGAAGGATATAAAACCCCTTTGATTTTGTAAATATCTAAAAAACTATAAACCCCATTGGACAAAAATATGTTATTTTTATCTTTTCCTTAGATTTATTTATTTGATTCCTTGTTTGGTGTTTCCTTTCTCTTAATGAACATAGGCGATATAGTGTTATATGGATGCATGAGAAGTCTCTCTTATTCTTATGTTAGACATAAATTGTTCCCCTTTGGCAAAAGCTTCTTCTGGTAATAAGGTTGTATATTACTTATTACTATTCATTTCCCATCTTCAATTTCCATGTGTATGGAAGTTAGTGTGAATTCCAATAGTAACTTGCAGGATTAATCCAATTGTCTTCAAATGAGCTTGTTTAATGTTTTACCACATCTATAAATGTTAGGTAGCTTACCATAAACATTGAGTGTGTGGGTCTACATAATTTAAGATAGGTTGACTGTTTTTAAGTTGACATTAATAGTTCCATCATGTTGGAATATAATCCATCGGGATTATACGTTATTGTAAATATTAGGAATATGAAGAGACTCTCGGATGTGTGATCCCAAGAGTCATCGTAGATGTATAAATAAAGGCATTCTATGGAGAAATAATAAGAATTCGGGAGTTATTCCACTTGACAGTGGTATCAGAGCGGGTGCCTACCATAACTCTTTCCTGTATGCTTGTCAGTCTTGGCAGTCTCGCTGCCAAACCTTCATCCTTCCTTCTACTTATTTATTTCAGGCTTCCTACCCCATCAGTCTGTATTTGCATGCGTTTTCCTACAGCCTGGGTGCCAATAATTCCGTGCATCTCTCCTGCCAATGCATTCATTGTGTGCGTGACAAGTCCATGCCTGTGTTGAGGAATGGTTGTCTTAGGTATGAAATAGTCCATTGGGAAATATGTTATTAATTATTTCCTCAATTTGTTGCATGTTGAATGTTCATTGCTAGAACGTTTGAATTAGTCTGCTATATACCTAACCCTAATTTTGCATCAACGCTTCATTTTCTCATTTGAGAGTTACCACTCTGTTGCAACTCATATTTCTCATAGCCCCATTGTGCTTCCATTCCACTACCTGCTGAGATATTCTACACACGATTGCGATCTTCAGTTTCTAGTATTCTGATCGTTACTGTAACACTCAATGGTTGTGACTGCATAAGTTCTATGGGAAAGCTGAAAGGAGTATATACATGAGTGAAGCTATTTTCAGTAGCCATAATATTGTATGAGAGAAGCGAATTATTTGTTTGAATAATCTCTTGTATTAAGAACTCGTAGTGTTGTATTTTGAGAATTGAAGACTGTTGTGAAGTATTCCTTGATAGCTGCAACTTGCGGCTGCAAATTTTGGAGAAAATGCGACCTCTTTGATACATATTGAAGATATTTTTCTATTTGGTTGTTATGAGTCTATGGAAGATCGGTGATTGAATATTGTTGCGATGAACATTCACGCCTTTCCTCAAACTCAGTGAAGATTGCTGCGAATTCCTTGTGTTATCATGAAGTTGCTCACAACTACTTGAAGATTGTAGTTGAGAACTGATGCTCTCCTCCACCAGAATACTGTTGGTGGAACGTGTAAACACTGAGCCTGAATGTGAGTGAACAAGATCACGATTGTATTCATCTATATGGAGATGCGTCTTGAATACATCGAGACCTAGATCTATTTCATTTGGATATGAGATCATTGTTTTGTTGAAGACTACTTGGAGAATGTGAAACTACTAGAAGCGTTGCATTTTCTTCTTTTCGATTTGAAGAAGCGCATGTTGCGCTTCTCTTTTCTGAAGTGATTCTCTTCCTTGTGAACTGCTGCAAAGTGAAACTGTGACTACATTGCCAGAGAAGATTTTTGGTGTACGTCTGTATTTTGAAGAGTATACACTACGTTGAAGTGTGTTTCTGTAGACCGTGAAGACTGTGTTCTAATCTCTTGAAGAAAGCCTGCTTTTCTTTGACCTACGACCTGCTCCTTTGCGTTGGTGAGAGATTGTTTTCTACTAGTTTGAAAGCCATTGAAAGCATATTTAAAGTTGGTATTTTAGGCTTGAGAGGATTAAGTTTGTATTTCAAAGTTTGTATGACAATAGCAGAGACATTGACATTGTTGTAAAGCTTGAGGAAGGTGGCAGAGACTTAGACCTGCACCTTTACTCTTTCTTCTTTTTCTCCTATTGTTTTAGTTGCAAGATTCAATCACAGAAGATGCAATCTATAGCATCTGTAGTTGGTGCCACTCTCACTGGCAAAGACACTTATCCAGAATGGTGGAGGAAGATCAAATCTACCTTCATCTACAATGACCTTTGGGACGGTATTTGTGAAGGCACCACAATAGAGACAGAAGCTGGAGGGCCCATAACCAGAGACCCAGGTCCTCCAGAATCTGAGAAAGAGAAGGCCATTTGGAAAACAAAAGACAAGAAAGATTTAGCGGTAATCACTGCCACAGTCAGTGAAGAGGTGAGCTAGCACATATTGCCTACAAATTCATGTTTTGAAGCACTAAAAACGTTAAAAGATCTGTATGATTCACACTCTGAAATGGAAGTTATTCAACTAATGCTAAAACTATTCAGTTTAGAAGTAAAAGACAATGATCCTATGTTAATTGCCTCTGAAATCAAAGCTATCATGCACAAGATTCAAGCCACTGGTATGAAACCAGATATTCCCCTTGCAACATTTATAAAATCTATGTATCCTTCTCACTCCAACTATCTTGAGTCGTTGCAAGCAAGTGACAAGTTGAAATCACTGACATTTGACACCCTGGTAGAGAAGATAACTGACAGAGAGAAATATTTTGGTAAGAAGACAACCGATCATTCTGGAGAATCACTTTGCTTTGCTCAAAACGCAAAGAACCACACCAAAGACCAATCCAAAGATCATCCCAAAGGAGAAAGCAGCAAGAGAGGCAGAGGAAGTAGAAACTTCAGAGGTAGAGGAGGCAGAAACAACTCCAGCAAAAGATCAGATTTGAAGTGCAAGCGTTGTGGAAAGATTGGACACACAGCAGATCAGTGTTGGGCTTCGTGGGACTCCATCAAAGACAGACATAACCAGAAGAAAGATGACAATAAGAACCAAGATGCTAGTAAATCTTCAGATTCTGCTCATTGTATTGTTGCACATTGTAATCTTGGTATTAATGAAATGACTTCACTTTCATCTTACACAGATTGTTGGCTACTTGATACTGGTGCAACATCACACATGACTTTTAGAAAATATTGTTTTGAAGAACTTAATGAAACAATAAATGGCATAGTTTACTTTGCAGATAAGTCAAGTCTTAAACCAAATGGAATGGGAACCATTCGGCTGAAGATGCCTGGATTTCCTGATTTCTTGTTGAAGAATGTTCTTTATCTTCCAGAGTTGCAGAGAAGCCTACTGTCCTTGGTGCAGATTCGACGGCAAGGCCATTCCATCCACATGTTTGATGGAATCATAGAAATAAGAAAGTCCTCTGACAACCAAGTCATCATGACTGGATACGAAGATGGGAAGCTGTTGAAGCTAAAGGGTTCATCTGCAAGGGTTCAGAACTATGCCTACCTCTCTCAGCATGGAGAAGGTAATTTTTCATCAAGTTTATTGTGGCATGCAAGATTTGGTGATCTAAATTATAACAGTCTTCGTTTGTTGAGAAAGAATGGTGTATTTGGTTTTCCCACCATTCCCAAAGAGAATAGCAAATGTGATGCATGTATATTAGGGAAACACAGTAAGCTGCCATTCCATGAATCTAATTTCAGAGCAAGTAGGAAATTAGAATTAGTGCATTCTGATTTATGTGGCCCAATGCCAACTCCTTATGCCAATGGGAATAAGTATTTTATGACCCTTGTTGATGACTACTCAAGAATGTGTTGGATTTACTCATTAAAGACAAAATCAGAAGCATTTCAAACATTCAAGGACTTTCATGCATTAATAGAAAAACAAGAACAATCTAAAATTGGTACACTTCGTACTGACAATGGGAAAGAATACACTTCAAATTATTTTGAAGATTATCTTCGCCAACATGGAATTGCACATCAGACTACAGTTCCCTACAATCCTCAACAAAACGGTGTAGCAGAAAGAATGAACAGAACCATAATGAATATGGTACGCTCAATGATGTTTTTTAAGAATGTAAAACTAATGTTTTGGGGTGATGCAGTGAAATGTGCAGCCTATTTGAGAAACAGAACTCCCTCAAATGCTCTTGATAACAAGACTCCACATGAAATGTGGTTTGGCCATCTCCCTTCAGTCGAGCATCTCAAAGTTTTTGGTTCGACCTGTTATGCCTTGATTCCAAAGGAGCAAAGAAACAAGCTTGGTGCTCGAAGCAGAAAATGCATTTTCCTGGGGTACTATGAAGAAAACTCCAAAGCATACCATCTGTATGATGAGGTAAACAAGAAGTTTGTTATTTCCAGAGATGTCATTTTTCTTGAGCCTAATAAAAATGACCAGTCCATTGAGAGACAGCTTGATCGT